>OZ035824.1:47678287-47981393 GCA_964034765.1 Knipowitschia caucasica | reverse complement strand
AAACTCAACTCGACTGCTTGTATCTGAGCAAATCCATGAAATCAGCTAACAGAAGCGGTGACAAAGGGCAGCCTTGGAAGAGGCCAACATGCACTGCGCAAAGGTCTGACTGCAGATGATGGGTCGGACAGGGCAGTTGATCCACAAACACATATGGTTGGGCCTGCCCACTTCCTGGTTCCAAAAGTTAAAAACAAAAGTTAAAAATGCAAAAAAAAATACAATTGGATGTTGAGGGCGAAAACAGTCACATTAAACACGATCGTGGGTGATCAGCTATCTGGTGAGTGACCACAAGATTTACATTTGGGGGTTGCATATGTTCCCCCTTCAAATATTTGACATTTTGCCATGGTATCAAACATAAATATATTTTATTTAAATTTCATGTAAAAGATACTCACTAAAAACACACAATCATGAAGTGAAATGAAATATGATTTAATTTTCAGTTTAATAAAAAACTGAAAACTTTCCTAGATGTGGAGGCAGAAAGATCGCTTTGATACGTTTTGTGACGATTTTTATAATGAATTTCCTCGAACCGAAGCTCAAAATGTGATCCGTACAATCTTTAGAAATAAGGATTATGCCAATGATGCATAAAATATCCTGTTTCATATTTTTTTATTTCATATAAATTAACGTATTAGGCGTTTGGCATCTTCCTTCTACTCTCCTCTCCTCTCCTCTCCTCCTCCGCCCACGCAGACCTCCCGGACTCCTTCAGGCGCCGCGGGCTTCATGGAAACACTCGCGTAGTAAGACAGAAGAAAAAGTAAGAGATTCAGAGACGGACAGATCTGTGTGGGCAGTTCATGTCCTGGATGCTGGAGACAACGAACTGCTTCAAAAGGTCTGCTTTATTTCTGATTGTTCGAGTATATTTCATTCAGCAGAAAATTATTATCGTATGAAGTAGACTACAGGTTTGAGAAGTGTTTTTATGTTGCAGCATAATTTCTGCCGAATGAAGCTGATGACTGGAAGCAGCACGATCAGGGTAAGTGTCTTTTTTCATCTCTTATGTACACATACAAGCAGGCGATCTAACGTTATGTTCATGAGGAACACTTTAAAGCACTATATAAGAAGGTAGTCCAAGATCACTAGAAGTTGTTGTCACCTTTAGTTTTATGCAAGTGTCCCCCAACCTTTTTGAGCATGCCCAACCTTTTCTGTTTAAAGATGCAGTCAATGATGTATCCAGACACAATTTTCAAAATACTGTGGGGAAACGTCCTTAATCCCCAAAAGTAGTCAAGCTATGTGTTTTCAAATAGGAACGGACATGACCAGATGCCTGTAGCCTCTAAAAATAAATCATAAATCATGAATAGTTTGGAGCGGGTTCCGGCTCAAAAGTGGCCAAAATGACGTGCGCTGACATGCTTGCAATACCACCCCGGGCCGATGGGACTTGAGCCCTAATGTAGTGTAATGCTTTCACATTTCAAGCTGGGAGGCTCCGTCAAAGACTGCGTTATTACAGAAACGGCGTTCATGTATGCTGGGAGTTGGGTTTGGCGGAGTGCAGGGTAGGGGGAGTGGTTTTGAGTCGGTGCTACTCTGATGCTACTGCTAAATTTCGGCGACCCTGCTCCCATCTCTATGTGAAGTGAGAGGACAAGTGCCCAAAAAATAACAATTGTAAACCGCTTCTCTGGTCTGTGAAAGGCGGTATATAAATAAAGATTACTTACTTACTTACTTACTTAAATGCTAACCTGAATCCTTACTGCACCTTTAAATAAATCACATGGCACACCACCAGCTTAAAACATGAAACTCTCCTTTATTAACACAACAAAGTCATTCTTATCAATGTGTGTTATATAGAGAATCTAAGGCCGCGGTCACAAGCACAACATAAAGCCCAATTAAAGTGGCCCAGACCGGGCTGTGACCGCTGCAACCGTGCCTGGGAACGGTAATGCCTAGATGAAGGGAGTCAATGTGGTGGGTGGTGGGGAGTGTGTCGCTCCAGTGCCGGAGGAATTCGTTTCCTACGGGGGATAACTGCCTTCTGTTTTGACCCTCGCTGTCGCAGTGAGGTGCTATTCTAATAACACTTCGGACGCGCAAGAGTCACAGTTTATTTTGACGCCAGAACACACCAACATTCACCTGTATCCTGCTCCGATCGTTCTGCTCATACGCCACACTTTTCATTCTTTCATTCTCATTCATTCATTTCCCAGGCTCACACGTTTACTCCAAGGTACTCTCGTAGTCGCTGAAGTTAGTATTAGCGCCACCAGCTTGACCGAGCGTTGTAATACACCTGCATACAACATCTCAAGGCACACCGGCGGACACCGGCAGTAAGGGATGCCGTCAGGCTGAAGAAGGAGTCCTATTGAGTCATGATGGTTCGGGGGACTCCTGAGGCAGCTGTCCAGTACCGGCTGGCCAAGTGTGCCGCGGCCCGGGCTGTTGCAGAGGCAAAAACCCGGGTCTGGGAGGAGTTCGGAGAGTCCATGGAGCATGACTATCGGTCGGCCTCAAAGAGATTCTGGCAAACCGTCCGGCGCCTCAGGAGGGGGAAGCAGTGCTTTGCCAACACCGTTTATGGTGGGGGTGGAGAGCTACTGACCTCGACTGGGGCGGTGGAAGGAATACTTCGAGGTTCTCCTCAACCCCCCCGTCACGTCCTCCGCCCTGGAGGCAGAGGCTGAGGATGTTGGGGCGGATACTTCCATCTCCCTGGCAGAGGTCACCAAGGTGGTTGGCAGCCTCCATGGTGACAAGGCGCCGGGAGTGGATGAGATCCGCCCTGACTATCTAAAGTCTCTGGATGTTGTGGGACTGTCTTGGCTGACACGTCTCTGCAACATCGCGTGGCGATCAGGGGCGGTGCCGATGGAGTGGCAGACTGGGGTGGTGGTGTGGGATCACACTCCTCAGCCTCCCTGGCAAGGTCTATTCCAAGGTACTGGAGAGGAGGCTACGGCCGATGGTCGAATCTCGGATTCAGGAGGAGCAGTGTGGTTTTCGTCCCGGCCGCGGAACACTGGACCAGCTCTATACTCTCCATCGGATACTCGAGGGTTCATGGGAGTTCGCCCAACCTGTCCACATGTGCTTTGTGGATTTGGAGAAAGCGTTCGACCGTGTTCCCCGGGGTGTTCTTTGGGGGGTTCTCCGGGAGTACGGGGTCCGGGGTCCTCTGCTGAGGGGCGTTCGGTCCCTGTATGACCGGAGCCAGAGCTGTGTTCGCATTGCCGGCAGTAAGTCAGACCTGTTCCCGGTGCATGTTGGCCTCCGCCAGGGCTGTCCTTTGTCACCGGTTCTGTTCACTGTATTCATGGACAGAATTTCTAGGCGCAGCCAGGGGCCGGAGGGGGTCCGGTTCGGGGACCACAGGATTTCATCTCTGCTGTTTGCGGACGATGTTGTCCTGTTGTGATGTCCTGGGTGGCGAGGTCCTTCCTCAAGTGGAGGAGTTCAAGTATCTCGGGGTCTTGTTCACGAGTGAGGGAAGAATGGAGCGTGAGATTGCCAGGCGGATCGGTGCAGCGTGCGCAGTGATGCGGTCGCTGTATCGGACCGTCGTGGTAAAGACAGAGCTGAGCCGAAAGGCAAAGCTCTCAATTTACCGGTCAATCTTCGTTCCCTCCCTCACCTATGGTCATGAGCTTTGGGTAGTGACCGAAAGAACGAGATCGCGTATACAAGCGGTCGAAATGAGCTTCCTCCGCAGAGTGGCTGGGCGCTCCCTTAGAGATAGGGTGAGGAGCTCGGTCACACGGGAGGAGCTCGGAGTAGAGCCACTGCTACTCCACGTCGAGAGGAACCAGTTGAGGTGGCTCGGGCATCTGTTCCGGATGCCTCCTGGACGCCTCCCTGGGAGGGGTGTTCCGGGCACGTCCCACTGGGAGGAGGCCCCGGGGAAGACCCAGGACACGCTGGAGGGACTATGTCTCTCAGCTGGCCTGGGAACGCCTTGGGGTCCCCCCGGACGAGCTGGAGGAAGTGTGTGTGGATAGGGAAGTCTGGGCGTCTCTGCTTAGACTGCTGCCCCCGCTACCCGGCAACGGATGAAGCGGAGGAAAACGGACGGACGGACGGACGGACGGAGTTTGATGCATGTATTTGTATCTATGAGTTGGGCAAAAAAAAAAGAAAGTAAAACACAGTTGTCCCAGTCCCGGCGCATTAAAATGAATGGGGGCAGCTGGCGAAACACAATAACCTTTGCTCATTCCACAATGGGAAATTCAGAGTTGAACAGTGAGAAAAAAGGGAGCCTAAAACCATGTATTTGACTCCTTCTATTGGGGAAAATAAAGGGCATCATTTACTAGGAAAGAATTAGGTACCCCAGCTTTAACTCATCAGATAAACATAATCCATTAAAAAAGTTATCCTTTTCTTACAATATTATTCTAATTGTTAATTTCCGTTCTTAGAGACACATTGGCTCAGCTTATCTTTCTACTCCTTTATCACACTTGACACAGAATTGTTATACAGTGCTAAGCATGCAGTTGGCATGTCGTTCCCAATCGATTGGTTCGATTTTTCCTTGACTCTTTAGCCTGGTAACTGTCATGTGTTTGACAGTTGGAGAATGTATGGATGTAGCCTTAACTCCAGTATAGTTAAGTTTAAAGTCGCCGTCATAGGTCACTTATGTTTCTGTATGTACATCAATGGCCCTGGACACATGCCTGTAGTCCGTGCGTGTGTTTGTGCGGTGGTTTGAGAAGGTCACACACTTTCGAGGCCCTTTGATGCCCTGCTTCATAAGAGCAGAGCTTTGGACACACGGACACACTCTCACACCACCCCACAGCACAGAGGACAGAGGTCTGGACGTACACTGGCAACATGAGTGGTGAGTAAAGCCGTAAGAGAGAACCTGCCTCTGTTAGTTTACTTGGTCAGGGACTATTGAATTATGTGCATATAAAACTAATAATAATACTGTAGGAATACAATCTGAGGGATTCTATCTATGCCAAATGTGACATGTAATTTCTCCAGTGTGAGATCAATAAAGTCTATCTTATCTTATCTCACAGAGAGTCAACTAATGTATAAAGAATGTGCTGTCCTTTTATATTTAACACTAGCCTTCAAATTGATTTTGAGCCTCAGTGTGAACTGAGCTCTTTCTACTGCGTTTCTTCTCCACATACGGAAGCTGCATGATTTAGCAATGCTTGGTTTATACTGCATGTGTTCGGTATGTGGCAGGTTTCATATACAGTATGTTCAGTGTTTTAGTTTTTTTTTGTTGAACATATTAAGTCAAGTATACACTGGTATACCTTTGCTGGTTCTATGATATTTTTAAAAGTCCTCTAGAAAATAAATGTTTTAAATATCCTTAACTTAATAACCTTCCATATAAAGACATTATTCAGATACAAAGTAAACAAGTAGCACAATATTAAATTAAATTAAATTCAATTCAATGTATTCTTGTATAGCCCTAAATCCCAATAGTAGTTTTCTTGAAGGACTAAACAAAACTGTTGAATTCGTCAACACAGATCAGGAAATAAACAGTTCAACACAAGAAATATGATTAAACAAAATGTAATGCATGCCTTTACGTGATGTTTTTACTTACACAATTCCTTGTGAAGTGCATTGAGTGTCTGTATGAGATATATATAAAAATAACATGTCTTCTTGTAAACCTTGGACTGTCAGAGAAAATCTCGTGCTGTAAGCTGTTTGTTGTTGTTTTTAGTGTGTTTGTCATCCAGTTTGTTTGAAGAGGCTGTTTCAGAACACAACACTGAGGACTTTTAAGAACACACTTAACCTTATTTTCATTTTGAGAACTGTTTATATGAACAAGTACCAAAACAACTAAGCTATGGTATACAGTATTTAGTTGTCAAAAGTATACAAATGTACAGAGGACTGTGTAATAATACCAGTATCAACATGAAATACTAATTTGAGCAAGTATAGATACTAATTAAAATGGGACATAAAACTAAACCAACAGCGCATACTGAGCACAAGTACATCACAAGAATGGGGTCTCATACACTTAATTTGATTCCCAATGACATAGACAGAATTACATGCAGTGTTTTAGTGTGGGTCCCAGTTTATTATTACTGCCTCCTACGCATGGACTGCAGGCCTTTGGATTGTCTCTTCTGCATTTGGTTAAATAAACACTGTGTTGAATGTGTGTTTGTGTTTGCATGTGTTTAGTTTCGCGCGAGACCCGCCTCCTGGACCAGGTGCTGGAGCTGATTATGCATGAGAAGCCTCCAAACAGCGCCAGTCTCTTCCTGAACGAGGACACGGACAAGCCCCAAGAGCCTGAGCGAGGAGCCCTGCAGAGGCGCATACGGCGAGCCATGGAGCGCAAGGCGAGCACGGTCCGGGGGCGCTTTTGCACCTGCAGCCGCGACGCGCTGAGAAAGTTCCTCAGGAGGAATCTGTTTGTGCTGTTTACTGTGGCAGCTGTGGCTTTGGGTCAGTGTCAAGGCAGAGCATTTGTATGTATCTCACTTGTGTTACGTAGAACTGGATTCATTTTTGTTTTAAAGGTGTGATTCTGGGATTTGCACTGCGCACTCGCAATCTTTCCCTGAGGGAGGTCAAATATTTTGCCTTTCCTGGAGAGTTGCTGATGAGGATGCTGCAGATGTTGGTGCTGCCTCTTATTGTCTCCAGTTTGGTCACAGGTCAGTCTAAATCAGTGCTTCTCAACTCCTGGGACGTGGCCACCGGCCATTTTAGTTTTATAAAATTATTCCTTATTATTAAACCTCATGTATATTGTAGGCATCTCCTCCCTGGACAGTAAAGCCTCGGGTAAAATGGGCATTCGAGCGGTGGTCTATTACATGGTGACCACGCTGATCGCTGTGTTCATTGGGATTGTCATTGTGATCATCATCCGCCCGGGGAAAGGCAGCCGGGACAGCCCCCTGCACAAGACAGGGAGCATTGAGCAGGTGCAGGCCACGGACGCTTTTTTGGATCTCATCAGGTACTGCAGGAAACTCACATGGTCAAGATACAAATATTCCCAAGTATGGAACCAAGGGCTGTCGTATATCTAGGGCTGGAACAGCCATCATGTAATGAGATAATAAGAAATATGAATGAAGGTATTTGAGGTATTATTCCACAACAGTGTCAGTGACATCAGTTCCACTTAGGTCAGGTGTCTCATCCTCAGGAGCCACTAGTAGCTTGTCACACCTTTCTAACCCTAACTCCTCAAAGGATTTAGAAATTACATTAAGATTAGATAAGATAAGATAGACTTTATTCATCTTACACTGGAGAAATTTACATGTCACATGTGGCATTGATAGAATCACTCAGGTTGCGCAAAAGACAGAAGTGTGCAAACATGTTATGGTTAAAAATATGGTCTGGCAGGTTTTTCAGTCCTGCATTATTGTTAATTATTCCAAAATGTATCATTAGGATTCCCTCCAACTTTTGCAAGTTCATATTATGTAAAAAATAATATTTTGTATTACTGTATATTAGTAACAGTGCCCCATCAAATCCCCCATCCAAACTTTTCTTCCATTTGAGACAGAGAGCTACAAGTTTGGAGACCCCTGACGTAGGTTCAACGTATTGGTTCATCTTTTATTGATTTCTATCTTTTTGAAATACTTTTCTTCACCTTCTGCCTTGTTACATCCAGTGTTTGACTCCATAGAGCATGAACTCCATGAACTGTGGAACAGTAAAGGCCAGTGGTTCCAATACTGTGGTTTGAGTACCCTCATGTGGAGAGACCTAGAGCATACACAAGAAGAGTTTGTGTATGCTTTAGGTCTCTCATCTTTTTATTAAAATTCCCACCAGGTTCCTTAATGAAAAAAATATAATGACAGGAATTTCTTTTGAATATTGTGTGATATTTTTGGCATCAGCACTATTCGAGTGGAAGTCCGTGGTATTTTATAAACCGAACAGAACAGGAGGCAGATGCTGGCTCAGAGAACGACTCAGGGTACCTCGAACTACTGTAAAATGTGTGTGTCTAATTTATTATGAATTATTTGTCCTTCTTTAGGAACATGTTTCCTCCAAACCTGGTGGAGGCTTGTTTTAAGCAGGTGGGTCTTTCTTTTACATTACATTGTTTCTATGATAACTGTTTGAGGTCTCAGTGATGCTGCTCTTTCCAGTACAAAACTATGTACAAGAAGACTCTCCGCACTCGCAACATCACAGTGGCTCTGAACCTCACTGAAACTTTCAACATCACAGAGTCCAGCCCCAGCGCCAACGTGAGCCAGCTCTTCCAGACCATCCAGGTGGGCATTCCTGAACTGATTTCACATTTCTACTTCTTGTGTTGGATTATATGTTGATGTACTGACAGGAGGCGGTGGAGGAGACAGTGCCTGTGTCTGGCTCCTCTGGGGGGGTCAATGCTCTGGGCCTGGTGGTCTTCTCCATGTGTTTCGGTCTGGTCATTGGGAACATGAAGCAGCAGGGTCAGCCACTAAGGGATTTCTTTGACTGCCTGAACGAAGCGATCATGAGGCTGGTGGCCATTATCATCTGGTCAGTAAAGCTTACACCACTTTGAAGCCCCCGTACGTAACTTTTAGCCGTTACGTAGAATATAAGAGTATGGTCTTTCATGTTTCTTGCCGCAAGTGAGCTTGCATCTCTACAAACTTCACTCACAATGTTGTTCCTTTGAAGTTTACATAACAAATATATTTTTCACTGTCTGAAGTTTAGAAAAAAAACCTGACCCTATAGGTCAGCTATTTCAAAATGTTTGAAGTTTACACAAATATAAATATGTATTTTATGTATGTGGGAAAGCCCAATGAAAGGAAGACAACATAATGCCAAATAAAATATAAAGTTGGATTGCAGCCTAAGTGGCAATGTTTGGCCATAATGACATTGATTTTGGAGGACAAAGTGTGTAAGCCAAGTGAACACTGTCCACTGTCCAAATCTGAAGCATGGGGGTGGCAGTCTCATGCTGTATGTGTGCATCTATAAATCTGTAAATTACATGCAGATACAGTACATACATACATCTCAAAAGGCATATGAGAGCATTGTGCACTAATGTGCAATTCTACCAAAATCTTTGTGATGAATGTAATGTTTGTGCTTTGCAGAAAGGGCTTTACTCAATATTGAGTCAATAGAAAAAAATTTTTATTTCATACAATGAGAAAATAACTGTTGTCTTATTACACTGTGTATATGTAAACTTCCAAATAGTTGTATCTCCAAATATATTGTGGCTTTAAGTAAAATATAGTAATACAATTGCATTCATGTCCAAATAGCTATTTTTAAAATTACATACAGTTTTTCAATGCTCTCTATCAACTTTAATTTGATGGCACTGCAGGTATGCCCCAGTGGGTATCATGTTCCTGATTGCTGGAAAGATTGTTGAGATGAAAAACTTGGCGGAGGTTGGCGGGCAGCTCGGCATGTACACAATATCTGTGATTATCGGTCTGCTCATCCACGGCCTGTTCGTGCTCCCACTGCTCTTCTTTGCTGTGACCCGGAGAAACCCCTTCAGCTTCATTGGGGGTCTGCTGCAGGCTCTCATAACAGCGTTCGGAACCTCCTCCAGGTGAATGTGCAAAACAACAAGTGGTTTACTGTGTAGTCAATAATTAATGTGTGAATGTAGCTATTGTGTACATGTATTTATCTTGTATTTGTTATTGCAATAGGACTCCCACAATTATGAAACTACTAGAACTTTACTCTCTTTTACTAAGTGCTTAAAACAGTTTTACTAAGTGCTAAGTGCTAAATGCTAAAAACCAAATACTAACTGCTGACGGTAAACAGTTTGCTGTTTACCGCTGACGGTAAACAGTATTTGCATTTCAAAGATTAAACCACGCACGTTTCAAAAATGATACGTTAACAACTTAAAGATAATGACAGAAATAAATCACTATAAACTACATTAAACTACTAGAGATACAGAAAATGTTATGAAGAGTTATGAAGGCCAAAAAGGTACCCTTCTAAAACTAAAAGCCATCATTTGGACTGCTTTGGGTTGTTGCAGCTCTGCCACTCTGCCCATCACGTTCCGCTGTCTGGAGGAAAACAACCGCGTGGACAAACGAGTGACACGGTTTGTTCTTCCTGTCGGGGCCACTATCAACATGGATGGGACTGCCCTGTATGAAGCGGTGGCTGCCATTTTCATTGCCCAAGTCAACGACATGGACCTGAACTTTGGACAGATCCTGACCATCAGGTAATGTTAAAGTGCATAAAACAGTTTATACTGCACAAAAAACAGTAAATAATTACAATTAAGATTATTAATTAAGATTAGGATTGTTTTAAATATTGTTTTACTAATGTTATCCCAGTTTTACCACATATTTTATTGGTTATGATTGATGAAAGAAATTATGATTTGACTAATTCAGTTATAAGAAAGTTTGTTTATTTTATTTTTTTGTGAATTATTACATTGATATAAAACTGTGTATGCTGTCTCTGCTGTATTGTCATCAGTACTAGAAGTCTTTTTCTAATGTAAACATATATTCACTCTTTTCTTCAAAAACTGTAATTTATTTTTGAAACAGTTACTAATCCACCAACCTGATCATTTAACTGTTATTAAACACTGGTGCTGTTTATTAAATGCCTTCACTTCATCTCTGCCTCCGCCCTCCTCCCACTCAGTATCACTGCGACTGCTGCCAGCATCGGAGCAGCAGGCATCCCCCAGGCCGGCCTGGTTACCATGGTGATCGTATTGACATCGGTGGGACTGCCCACGGAGGACATAACACTGATCATCGCTGTGGATTGGTTCTTGTGAGTTCCTCCTAAATGTCAGCTCGAAGGGGATTGGTTTAAGCTAAATGTCAGTGTGAGGCTTCAGAGAGGGCCGGTCCCTCCTCTACAAAGGTTACTCATGCATAATGCAAGACCACATCAGTCGAGCGCTTCAGTCAGGATCTGCTTTCACTTACAAACTTTATCGATTATTACTAGTGCCATAAACATTTGCTGGACAAAAATTATACTTACAGTCTCAGTTTAGAACACATTTCCCGGGAATTCCTGGGCCAATCCACATGAAACAAAAAAAGTTGTCAGTAAATTTCAACTATGGTTTAAATATGTTCTCATAAAGGTATCTAGAAGTTGTGACAATGTTAAGAAAATATTAATTGCATATGCTTGTTGGCCAGTAGAAAGGACTTTCTGACATAAGAAGGGTCAAATAATAATCTAGGAAAACATTGTCTTTTTCCCACAGAGGCACCTACCTGAAATACTGACATAGAATCCTCCACATGGATAGACTTTCTGTGCTTTTACAGATACAGTAGATAGATGTATTATTATTATTCCTTTGATGTCTTGACAGAGACCGGCTGCGCACCACCACCAACGTGCTGGGCGACTCTCTGGGGGCTGGGATCGTGGAGCACCTGTCCCGAGACGAGCTTCAGCATCACGACCCAGACATGCACAACTCTGTGATTGAAGTGAACGAGAAGCCGTACCAGCTCATCTGCCAGGACAGTGAGACAGGCAACCACCACAACACTGAGACGCCCATGTAAGGTCTGCACCCCACACGAGCTCGGCCACGGTCAGACGGAGAAGTACCGGTGCAAGCTCAATAAACACTTTCAAGTTAGCACTGTTTTAAAGCCTTGAATGTTTGGAGAATCGATAGTATTGATTGTATTCATATATTACTTGTGAAGGATTTCTAAAACTACCAGTTAGTGTTCCGTACTACAATGAGTTGTGCTTGAAAGTTTACCCGGCCATCGGTTTCATTGTTTTGGCCATATGTTGGAGATCATGAATGTTTTCTATTAAATTGTAACATCATTGAGCGTATTTATCTGTGGTGAGCTCGAATGTGCAGTTCTTGAATGGGGGCCCAGGAATGTATAGGAACTGCAGGCTTTTTGCAAAGAAGAATGGGCATCACTAAAGACTGTAAACTGTCACAGTTAAAGGCTCTATTGAAAACTGGGGGATGGAGACTTCTAATCAGAGTCATGTGGTTAGCTTCTGTCATCATTTTCATTGAAAACATGTTTATTTGGCAACAAATAGATTCACACAAAACTTACAACAGAGCATAAGGGTCAACATTTTTTGTTTTTTTGCCAGACGCTATGAGATTAAAGTCAGAATATTTTTACTTTAAAGTTGAAATATTATGAGAATAAAATCAAAATATTATGAGATTAATCTCAAAAGATTATGGGAGAGAACTGCAGCACGGACCACGGGAGAGCAGACCCAGCCTCGGGCACCGCGCTTCTTAGACCAACTTTCAACGTTTTTAGCCAAATGCTTTTAATTCAATTTTTGTCTGTTTTTATTTAAAACGTATGTGTTCTTGTACATTTGCCTTTTTATTGGTCACACCCCGTCAATGGACACATTTAAACCTGTGACACACCTTGGAATTCATTATACTGATGATGATATTGACAGATTGATGATCTATAAAGTTGAACATGTTAAATGACAAGAGTAAATACATTAAGAGGTTTATGAACTCTGAACGGGAAAGGGCTTCGTGCATTTGTGATTATAACCGGTACGTGCTCTGTCCCAGCCGCAGATGAAGGAGCTGCGACTGAGACACGATACGTTCACACTGTTTGTGACGAATAACACTGTTACATTGGGTCATCAGAGGATATGAAAGATAAAACCATCTCTTCAGTGATTTCTGCTCGAAGTGTCTCTGTTTTTAGCTGCTTTGCGCGATGGAACTCCATTGTTTCCGCTACTGTGACTGTGATCTCTATCTCTTACGTTTATTCTCAAAATATTGTTAGATTAATTTCATAATATTTTGAGACAAAAAAAAAATTATTTATAGATTAATCTCAAAATGTTCATACTTCGACTTTATTCTCATAATATTTTGACTTTAAAGTCAAAACATTCTTGCTCCATTGTATTATCTACTGTGTTTTTGTGGTCATTCATAATGTCAGAAATATAGCCAAAAACAATTTCAAGCCCAAGTGTATATGATACGCATGTCAAAGATTGTGCTCGTGGCTGCCTTATCTAATCTAAATGCTGTGTTTAAATATTAGAGTAGAAGCTTTTATGTTGCTGGAGTTGTAACATTCAGTTTTAATTTGATCATTGGTGAAGAGTAACGTAAAATCACTCCCCTTTGAACAGTACTCATGATTGTATGAACACCATATTTTTAAACTTTGGAGCATGTGTAGTTTGTATCCGGACAATATCGCAGACCTGATTGACTTCAGTGCTGACTACCTCTACCTCTCTGTAGATCACTGCAGAGAGAACACTGTGGAACATATCAGTGTGTAAATATCATGGATTTGAAAGTAATCCCTGCTTTGTTTTTGCCTGTGACTGTACTAAATGACTGTGAAGAGAAGTCCTATAATGACCGTTTCATACATTCATTCATTTACAGTGCCTTGCGAAAGTATTCGGCCCCCTTGAACCTTTCAACATTTCGCCACATTTCAGGCTTCAAACATAAAGATATAAAAATAAAATTTGTTGTCAAGAATCAACAACAAGTGGGACACAATCGTGAAGTGGAACAGCTCGAGCTCAGTGAGGTTGGATGGAGAGCGTTTGTGAACAGCAGTCTTCAGCTCTTTCCACAGATTCTCGATTGGATTCAGGTCTGGACTTTGACTTGGCCATTCTAACGCCTTGGATACGTCTATTTGTGAACCATTCCATTGTAGATTTGGCTTTATGTTTTGGATCATTGTCCTGTTGGAAGATAAATCTCCGTCCCAGTCTCAGGTCTTTTGCAGACTCCAACAGGTTTTCTTCCAGAATGGTCCTGTATTTGGCTCCATCCATCTTCCCATCAATTTTAGCCATCTTCCCTGTCCCTGCTGAAGAAAAGCAGGCCTAAACCATGATGCTGCCACCACCATGTTTGACAGTGGGGATGGTGTGTTCAGGGTGATGAGCTGTGTTGCTTTTACGCCAAACATATCGTTTTGCATTGGGGCCAAAAAGTTCGATTTTGGTTTCATCTGACCAGAGCACCTTCTTCCACATGTTTGGTGTGTCTCCCAGGTGGCTTGTGGCAAACTTTAAACGAGACTTTTATGGATATCTTTGAGAAATGGCTTTCTTCTTGCCACTCTTCCATAAAGGCCAGATTTGTGCAGTGCACGACTGATTGTTGTCCTATGGACAGACTCTCCCACCTCAGCTGTAGTTATCTGCAGTTCATCCAGAGTGATCATGGGCCTCTTGGCTGCATCTCTGATCATTTTTCTCCTTGTTTGAGATGAAAGTTTGGAGGGACGGCCGGGTCTTGGTAGATTTGCAGTGGTCTGATACTCCTTCCATTTCAATATAATTGCTTGTACAGTGCTCCTTGAGATGTTTAAAGCTTGGGAAATCTTTTTGTATCCAAATCCGGCTTTAAACTTCTCCACAACAGTATCTCGGACCTGCCTGGTGTGTTCCTTTTGTCTTCATGGTTCTCTCTGGGCTTTAAACAGAACCCTGAGACTATCAAAGAGCAGGTTCATTTATACGGAGACTTGATTACACACAAGTGCATTCTATTTATCATCATCAGTCATTTAGGACAACATTGGATCATTCAAAGATCCTCACTGAACTTCTGGAGTGAGTTTGCTGCACTGAAAGTAAAGAGGCCGAATAATATTGCACGCCCCACTTTTCAGTTTTGTATTTGTTTAAAAAGTTTAAATTATCCAATAAATTTCGTTCCACTTCACGATTGTGTCCCACTTGTTGATTCATGACAAAAAATTAAAATTTTATATCTTTATGTTTGAAGCCTGAAATGTGGCGAAATGTTGTACTTTCGCAAGGCACTGTACTACCTTTGTATTTCTTTGTGCTTTGGCTTTGTGCTATTGCAACATATTTATTCCAGAAAGGATGATGTTATTTATAATTAGCTGCACTGTTGTGATTTTTGTTCTTTTGTAAAAATGTGAAAACTTATCTATATGGTGGCTCTAAATGTGCAATTAAAGTAGTGTTTACGGGTCGGCAATATGGACAAAATGTGGACCAAATGTTAACATTATCAGGATCATATACTCGATGAACTGTTTTCTCCGCTGTGCCTTGAAGAGGAAACTTAAAGGAGACATATTATGCACACCATTGTTCAGCAAAAACAGTCAAACATGTAACTCTGCCCCTTCTGTCTAAAAACTCTTCTCAGTCCTGTAATAGTATGACCTGATTCTACCAGTGGGTTAATTCAAGTGTCTGTAACAACAAACACACATATCCAGAAAAATTGTGAATACTAAAAACTAAATAATATGCTTAGAATGTGATTTTTATCGCCATATTGCCCAGCCCCAGTGGTGTTGACTGTTAGATACAAGTTAGGAGTCCCAAGTATTACTAGCCATTGAACTTTGCATACTTTGTCATAATTGTGCTTTTTTTTTGCATATTTTGATGGAAGATTTGATATTAATTGAATAAATGTCTCAGGAATATAAACGCATTCTTGTGTTTGTGGCTACCTCTAGTGGTTGAACAATTTTACAAAAAGCGGTGTAATAAAAAAATATTTTGATGTTCGATTAGCCTGAAAGTTCAGTGAATATGGATTTTTTTTTCCACATTTGACCAAAAAAAAGCTCAGGAGAACATAGAGATGACTTGTTACACATTGGGTCATCATCAGATAATCATTATAGAATTATCTGAGCCATAAAACCTCTTCTCAGTATGTTTTAAGTCTTTGTATGGTTCAGAAAACAATAAAATGGTTACAAAATGAGTTGAGTACACTTGATAATAATTGATTAGCTGCAATTAATCAACAACCTCGTCGTAACTCCAACCCAAAGCAATGACTGAAACCTTGTAGTTAAATGACGAGACTGGCTCGAGATGGCACTTGTTCAGATTTATTTATAAAAAGAGTTACTTCAGATATAGGTGGAACATACAGTGCAGTCTTTCCCAGTACAACCACTTTCGAGCCCTCTTTGTTTGAAAAGCCAGGATATAGTGAATCTGATTTTTTTTTTCAACTTTGGCATAGTTTCTTCTCTATTGTAGTGGTGATATCTGCAGTAGAAGCCTGAGATGAGGGCTGTATGCTTACAATGCTCCATAAACAGTCATTGCCACCTACTGAACAGTCATAAACCAGCCTGAATAAAAGGAAAATTGTACAAAAATAGGTGCAATTCATTAGAGAGCTCATTAGTAGATCTCCAAAACACTGTGTACGGTGTCCTTACACACTACGGACATAAAATATATATATCATTAATCACAAGGAATCATAGAGTAGCAAATGTCAGATATAACAGTCTGGCAGATAACAGTATACGCCATGGGTCATCTTACATTACTCTAACGTGGAGTCAGGTACAGCCAATAATGCACAGTCCATGTATAAATATGTGTAGCGTTAAATATGCTATTGCTGCCCAGGTCTGATCCCAGGGAGATGGAGAGAGCAGACTGTCACGATACAACTGGAGGGTCAGCCAAAGCCCGCTGGGTAAAAAGTGACGAGCCGCTGACAGTTTGCTTGGCCTGGGAAAAAAGGGTTGTGTGAGGGAGATAACGAGACGTGCGAGTGTGGAATTTGGACTTACTTGTGACTATATAGGTCTTATTTGTTCTTTCTTCACTCCACATTGAGACCAGCCCAGTTGTGTTTCTTTTCCTATAAGAGAGTGATACTATGTGAGCGATGAATGGTTTTTTTTTGTTTTTTAGAAGCCTGGAGTGAGGGCGCTGTGATTACAATGCTGATATATGACTGCTCATTCACATACCAGTCATATACCAGTCAGAAATAAAGAAAGATTGCACAAAAATAGGTGAAAATCATTGCAGGCAACATTAGAAAATCTCCAAAACACTGTGCGGTGTCTATAAAAACTACAGATTGCATAAGATACAGTATCAATTGTCAATCACAAGGAAACAGGTAATCAATAGAAATCGAGCTCATAAAGATATGGGAAGTCTTCTCTTGTTCATACTGTATGTGGCATAACCATCTCTTTGTCTACATGGCTTGTTGATGTTTTTTGTGCCATTGTGCGCTGCTATGTACCTCTGTCATGACTGGCAGGTTGTCATGGGGCAGGAGCCACATGGTTCGATGGGCTTTGGTCCTCTGTCTCAGCATCAGTTTTCTGAGCAGCCTCTTCACTTTGCGGTCTCTGGGATCAGCACATTTCACTGCTTTCTTGGTATAGAGACTGCAAACAAAACAAAAGCTTGGTGGGATTTCAGCAGCACAAGAGAAAAGTTATATCTCAAACACTCGATTCCTGAACAAACACTTGGCCAAACATGTTCAAATAGAAAGAATCCCTATATCCACAACTATTTGATGTTGTTAACTTGACCTTATAAAACGCTTGCATTCCCCTGCTACATTAGATTTCCCTGGGCTGTTGAAAACAATAGGTATGTGAGTGCACGATGGTTTGCTTAACTAAACCCTGCTGTTCAGCCTGACAGAGCTGTGCATGGCGGGGCTCAGCTGGCTCATAAGGTACTTTCAGATGACTTGTTATTCCCACATATTTGCTTTCTTACTTCCCTGGCAAATTACAGCTTGGAGCCCCGCCATAACAACATGACCTGGAAAGATGACAATGCGTGTCGGCCATGACTCTGCCTCATGTAACGAGAGAGGCATAGTTTCCATGCCTGCAGATGGCCGTATAGCTCAGAAGCTCCAGGAGTGGATACTTGGAATACTTGCATGATGGCTTGTATGCTGCAGTCTGGCCCCTCCGTCTGCACCTCGAACCGCAGCACGTCTTTGGTCCGCACCTTGCCCTGGGAGTAGAGCATGCAGCACTGCACGTCCCTCTGCATCTGCACCCCGTTACCTGGAAAGCATTCATTTGCTTGAGTCATAGCTCAGTGTTTCTGCGAGGGTAGTAGGGACTCATAAGGCAAACACTGATGGAGGTGTATTTGGGCTACTTTGGCATGTTATACATCATTTTAAAGTATTCTTTCTGAAGATAACAACCATGTCATTTATTAAATTCTAAACCTAGTGTCACCTGGTGAAATGAAAGAAGGACCCAAAATACCGGAATTCAAATTCATGAAAAAAGGTCCAAGGTAAAAACAAAAAAATACAAACAGGCCACAGGAACCAGGAAAATGGACAGTCATATAGACAATGGACCAGCAACAACTAGGAAAGAGCACAAGGTTTATATAAATACAAAGAGATACAGGTGAAAAACATTTGGGCGGGGCAGAATCAACACAGGGGAACAGGAAATAAAACTGAACAAAAGCACAAGAGAAGTTATGTCAAAATAAAAACAAGTACCAAATAACAAAAAGAATCCTTGACCTTGACACCTAGAACCCAGAGCACAGTTCAGAATAACATTTGGTCATGTAAGGAGGGCATTCACAAGTCCTCTTTACTTTTGGTCCACAGAGGGCAGCAAAGGTTGGGGACCACTGTCATAATGGCTCTGTGCGCCTGAGATCAGAGCGGGTTGTCACATGCAATCAGCAGCAGGGATTGACTTCTGTTTTTTACACTTGACGCTTCTACACTGGGCCTGCACTTTATCGCTTTTATTATCTGCTAGTTTTGTAAAATTCACAGTATCAACAGTTTTCCTTTGTATTTTTGGTTGTTTTTTGCGTCTATTGTAAATGTTTGTGGCTGAATGAAAACAATCACTTTTGCACAGTGACTCAAGCTTGGATTGAAGCAGAAATATTGGCCACTTCTGGGACCACCTGACCAACAACTACAAAGCAGTAAGAACTGAGGGACAGCGGTGGAATAAACAATCGATCAAAAATGTTTACTTCAAAACATGAACAACACGCTTATAAACTTCCAAAAAAACCCTGACAGAATAATACTAAAGCAAAGCAGTAGAACAGTGGCACGATACAATATCAAAATGTGATACAGTACAATATGGAACAAGACAATACACACACTCAGGCATACACAGGCCCAAACACTCTCTGACCCTATAACTCTCTTCCACAACTTGCTTTGTAGTAAAAATAATGATTAAGACAACTGTAAATGAAGACAATTATATGATTTGGTGGAATGTGAGGCTCTGTTGGCACATAATGCATGACCTTGGTCTTTTCTCCAAAATTGCATTCCTTTTTAAATCATTTAGACAAATATGTGAAAGAATACTTGTATCCCAGTTGTCCCAGTGCTCAGTGCCATGCCAGAGAAAGTGAGAGAAGGAGAAGAGTGAGGAGTGGGTGTGCCATGTTGGCATGTTATCAGAGCGTTTGTAGAAAGACTTTAAAGTGTGGTGCAGAACAATGCATGCATAGGAGAGACAGTGCAGCTCCGTGCACTTCACATGCACATCATCTGTAAAGTCATCAAGCAGAGAGTGTTTACATCCATGCCCTCCTCCCTGCTGCTAGCCCTGACTGTCTTTGCACGGCAGCAGAGCTCACCTGCAGAGCGTGCGCACATAAAGAGGAGCAGAGTCGTACCTTGCACAGATGTGAGGAGGAGGAGCGCCAGAGCGAGGAGAGTCCACATCTGCAGAGCAAGCATGGTGAAGTCTGGCAGCGAGGAGCGAGCTGTGTGTCACCTCCTCTATGGCCGCCTCTTTATACTTCCCTGCCCATCTCACTGTGCTCTCACCGTCACACCCTCCCCTCCCTTTGTTGATCCATTTCACTGGATCTCAACTTAACTCCCTCCCTCATTATCTTGCTCATTCTTCTCACACATCTCACTTCTCACATATTTTCATCTTTTTGCAGTTTGCACTTGAAATTCTAGGCTTTGTGTGGTTCATAATCCTGCTTTTTATCTGCTGCAACACCACACTGCAGAATCATGATTAAATAAAAGATAATAAATAAATAAATTGTTTGTTTTTTATCTTAATTTGAGTAGATTTAGACCGTCTTAAAACAAGATTTGCCAAAGGGGTAAGCAGGTTATATTCATTTTATGTGCTGTTGCATTTCAAATATTTTAGCTTGTCCCATTGACACATCTTGTTTTATGACAGTAAAAGGTTTTCAAATCTACTTCTGTCCCCTTTTACAGCGCAGAATGCAAAATAGAAGCAACATTAATTTCTGTATACACTCCCAAAATCAACTGGACAATACGTGGAAATGCCTGTGATTGGGAAAGTTGAGCACAAAGCTTTTAGACATATTGAACACCTTTTGTTTGGAAAACCTCAAGGACCTGATCAAACCTCTGTTATTTGCAATACCACTCTTTCCCTGCCACATAACTGTTGCACATGCATCCTCACTTAAATGACCTGAAGTTATGGGAGAATCATGGTAGTGGATGAAACACTACAACGCACACAGGGCATTCCAGATAAGCATCCATCTCATTACAATGTAAACTCCGGACATTGTAATGCCTTGAAGACACATGGAAACACCACATGTATGTCTGTGTGTGGGGGGCGGAGTTTCTGTTCAAGAATTTGACCCAAGAATCAGGTTGGAATCTCAGCTGCAAAAACATACCTTCCCCATGACTACCGTCCGTTCCAGTCAGATGCATTTTTTGAATATTCTGTGTGATTAAGTCTTTAATGTCCAAGTATGCATTCTCATTAACAGATCTTTGATCAAAAATGTCAGCTACACTACATAGACATGTGCAAATAATGGGACATGGATGGGGAGAGGGCAAGAGGGCTCACACAAGCCCATTGGAGAAAAACACAACTAATAACATATATAATTACTAAATCATGTAAACATCCATGATAATATGTTCATATTTGAAATCTCTGTATTTTATTTAAATCTCTGTATTCTATTTGTCTTAACCAAGAAGGGGCATATCATGTAAAATAGTATTTTCTGCCCTTTGAACCTGTATAAATCCTACTTATGAACCAGCATCATAGTACGGCACCTAGAAAGTGACTAAAGCTGAGAAATTTAAGTTTGTTGTTATTTTAAAATAAATAAGTGACAATGCATTCGTTTTTTATGGTGCTATTTTTGGACACTCAAAGACTCTTCACATATTACTGTAGCCACAGCTGCCCTGGGGCACACTGACAGAAGTGAGGCAACCAGTCTGTGCCATCGGCCCCTCCGACCACCACCAACCATTCACTCACACACCAGACTCATTCTTGGCAATGGGGGTGAAGTGTCTTGCCTAAGGACACAACGGCAGTTTGGCACTTTACAGCCGCAGCCGCCCCACTGTGGTTGGTGTTTCCACAGGTTAAGTGTCTTGCCAAGGACACAACGACAGCAGACACTGGGAGTCGATGGTGAAAGTCTTGAGGTGGGCTCGAACCCACGACCTTCTGGCTCAAAGGCCAATGCTCTACCAACTGAACTACTGTCGCCCAACGAACCTGTATCTTTAATGAAGGCATTTTAGATCATTATTGAAGAATATAGTGAATTAAATCGGTAGTGTGCTACTGCTAAAAAAAATCAGAATTGTGTTTAATTGTAATGGATTGTCTTATGTCAATTAGGAATGAAAATAAGATCTAAGCCAACCACTCCCAGATTTACTGCATCGGGAAGATTCTTCTCTGCATGGGATTTCCTAACGGCGCATGCCTTCATTGACTCTGGAAATAAAACATGCCCACTTCACTTGTCTGGCACGTTCTTAGATTGTATTAGTTTTGAAGACTGCTTGTTCCTTGTGCCAATGGGGCATTCCTCAGCAGGGAGTTGACTGGCGCTGTTCTGCACCCAGACATCTGTGTTTCTCACCGTTCTGTTTCATTAAGCCCTGAAACACTACACCCAGAAAATCAGACCAAACTCAAACATTTATTTATAAATCCACACAGCAAAAGCTCAAGTTGTGAGAAATCAAATACTTAAAGTGATGAGACACCATGGTCTGTACGGGAGCACAACACACACACTAAAGCTCTGATCATATCTGAAGACACATTTATCTGCATTTTCGATCACGTCTCTTTGATCAGGGGAAACCCATTTGAGAATTGTGTTAACATTTTGATACAAGATAAAGCTTTGCCCTTGTTTTTTGTTCCTGGAACTGTTTGTTTCCCGATTCAAAAGAGTATTGGACTTGCAAAAATGTCAGCAATCAGCTCATGAGGAGAGTCGTCCGCACCTCTTCAATCTACGCAATATAAAATGTTATGGAGATTTAACAGGTGGAACTCAGAAATTCAAAGTGCATTCATTTCTGTAATTCAGCTTGAAGCCAGCCTTTGTTATAAATTAGATGATTATGACAGTCCATCATCCATTTTCTTCCGCTTCATCCGTTGCCGGGTCGCGGGGGCAGCGGTCTAAGCAGACGCCCAGACTTCCCTATCCACACACACCTCCTCCAGCTCGTCCGGGGGGACCCAAGGCGCTCCCAGGCCAGCTGAGAGACATAGTCCCTCCAGCGTGTCCTGGGACTTCCCCGGGGCCTCCTGGGCGTACAGTCAATTTTCATAATATTCTAATTTTTTGACATTTTTCATTTGGGAATTTAACAGCCATGAGTCAAATCTCAATATTAAAACTAAAAGGCCTTATACATCTCACGATGCATGTTCTGAGTCCGTCATAAATTAGTTTTGCATTAGAATATTGTACAACAGCTACCATTTTCCAAGTGTCACATGTATATTGAGTGCAGCCTTGTTTCTATTGCCTGGCTACAAAGTGTAGGATTGATACAACAAAAAGTGGAATCTATCAGAGGAGTTATATAAATAAACCTATTTTATTGCCTATAAAAACGGTTTGCAATAATTTAATAACAACTTTATTTGCCACTTGTGATTACTCAGGGAAGCTCCTGCCCCCTGGAGATGCAGAATCAGGACCTTGGACAGCGGTATTTACTTAACTTTAAACCATGAAATCAACAAATAGATAAAAATCTCTTGATTTTATTTCAATTGTACAAGATTTCAGTATCAAACAAATATTTACAAACATGTACAATTTACTCGTAATGTTATTTTTTTATGGTTTTACAGTTTGACTGGAGTTCATAAAAAATATGGGGAAAACCATTAAAAATTCAGTCCAACGTGCCTGCAAAAGATTACATGAATTAATAAGAAATCAACAACATCTTTGCACAATACAAAGGCACAACTTACCTTCAAGAAATGCAAACTCATCTATAGCCTCGATTGCATTATCTAAAAAGAAAATAGCAGTGGTTGGAAATACTGCAGGGGAATCAACCTGTATACACAAACTCACCCAAGTCTTTTCTTTGCAAAGTTTTGCGCTTTCCTTGCTGGGCATAGACCATGGCATCTTTGGCAATCATCTCAACAAACAACTCCTGGATGAAAGTGGGGAAACAGATCATTTAGAAACTGCCAGGAAATCAGAACAAAACATGTAAACTGTTCTGAAAAATTACAAATAACTGGCCTTTACTAAACAGAAAGGATAAACTTGCGGTTTTCTGTGAAATCTGATTTTAGTTTAGGTTCACGGCGGAGGATGGAGACCCCTAGTGGTGGAGTAGTGCAACTCAATAATAAAGCAATAGCTGCAGTTTCCCAGTTCCTTTCTCCTCACATGTACGCTACAGTACTTACCATAAACATTCAAGTAGAAAGGATCGTAATCCCCCATCACGATACTAACATTACAAGCTTGATTTGATACTTATGTCGATTATGCAGAGATCATAAAGTTTTTCCAATTAATTATGCAAAAGGAAAAAAATTCTACTTTATAAGAGTACCACAAGGTCGTGAAGTACTTTAAGTCTGGCATAGATCAAAATCTTTATAATATTGTTCAGGAAATCTCAACTATTGTTATACTTTTGACAACCATACATCACGTGGTTTTTATTTTTTACCGTGGCCTTCGCGATGATGAAGACAGACTCCTGGCTGGCGAGTGACACGTCTGGGTCGGTTTTCATGAGCGCTTTGATGCGGGCCAGGGGCAGTTTGGAGAGGCGGTTGTGGGTCACGGGCCCGGGCTGAGGCGGACTGTCCTCCGCCTCTGAACGGATCTCCCCTTCTGCCACACACCGGTCTGCCTCGAGCTCTGCGGGGACCACGGGCGGAGACAACGTGGCTGCCATCGTGCACCGGGTCTGTTCAGCAAATAAACACTTCAGAAAGAATCCAAAATAAGTGTTTGTTTACGTACATGTCCACATTAGCAACAGCGACACAACGCGCCATGAGAAGCTTCCGGGTTTGGTGATATGAACACGCTGATTGGCCACGCACCGTTAAAGCCCGCCCTCTTCTCTCCCGCCAAATGTTTTCGACAGCTGATTGGATGAGCCGCACAGGATCTGTGAAACCACGAGAGGTATCATTCCCCTCATAATCTATCGTAACAACAGTCAGCTGCCCGGCCATGTTTAAACTGGACAATTTTTATCTGGAACTCTTGCAAGCTGATTTTGTGAGCTTAGATTAAACAACTAATTTGACATATTAATTATATTTTACTTAGTCCATATCATGTCATATGTTTATCATTCTACAACGCTGTGTTTTACAACCAGTGTGCTGTGGCATGTTAGTGTGCGTTGAGATCTTATTTGGTGCGCCTTTGGAAATGATCTAATATCACCTCATTGAAGATTAGACTTTTTTGCTTTGCCATGTTTGATTTTCTACTTAATACACATTGACTGTAATACACATTGATGAGAATGACTTTGCATTGTTAGTAAAGGCTGCTGAGTTTCAGTTTTGTCTATTCAATTCAATTACATTTATTTTTTTACGGCCCTCAAGCACAAAAGTAGTTATCTCAGAGGACTTCTCAAAGTTGTTGATTCGCCGAGACAGATCAGAGAATGCAAAGATTAAAAAAACACCTACAGCCGTTGGTCCATAAGGGGCAGATGACTAATGTTCATAAATGTTAGTAGCTGCTTAATTCTCATCATTTTTGAAAATATTGAAACTATGCAATAATACGGAGGTGAAAGTAGGAGAGCGGGTGATGTTGTTAATGTGAGCGTGGAAAGAAAGTTTTGTGTCGAGGATGACAAGTTACAAGTCTGGGTGACTTGTAACTTGTCCGTAGGGAAGGAGAATGGAGTCGCTGATATATATTAAAAACTGTTAGATTTGGAGAGAGTGGATGGTGTGCGTAAGGAGGACTTGGAGGAGAACCAGGTATTGATAACTTGTAGATAGAGGGTAAGAAAGGTGGGAGAAAGTGATGAAGAAGGTTTGGTGGAGGGTTAAAATAATTCATTATAAGTGATTAATGTATGTATTTATTCATTTTTAAGTACAAATAAATAATAACATGGAACTCTATGTGCTGTTGTTTAATGTGAAGAGAGAAGATCCATAATTCTATAAAAAATGGATTCTTGATTTCTTATACATCCTTTATGATGATGCACATTCCTAAAAAATGTACTTGTCATGTGTCTGTTACATATATGTAAAAATATGTGTTGCACAGGTTCCAAATAAATAACATAATTTAATACAAAATCTAAAAGTAAATTTTCTCGATAACATTGGTACAGATTAGTTGGGGTGAATATTTGTTTTTTTAATAATTCTGATGAAAGAAAATCCAAAAGACAAGTAGATTCGCCTCAATTTATATTATTATTTATCAAGTAATATGCTATTTGATCATTTAGTCGTGTTAATTACAACAATCCATGATCTCTCCAGTAGAATTCCTAAACGCAGATAATGTTTTTGAAGCGTGTGCAAAGCATTTTATTACTAATGATCACAGAACTAATAGAATCATTGATATAGATAAAACTCAGTGTAAGAGTCTGAAACATCATTCTCCATCAAAATGTGTTTTAGTTTCTGCTAGGAATTTGCATAAAAACGTAACAATCTCCATGGAAACATCAAACCTAAACAATTACTAAAGGGGTCATTTTTAGTTATATTTAAGCTAAAACAAAATACAAATAATGCACAAAGTCATTTTCATATAAGATAAATAATAATAAATAATAACATATTATTTGAAACGCATGGTTGTTGAGCTTTCATATCGTGTGCAGTCAGTTTTTCAATTAATTCCTAATTGCATTTTGGTTTAGGGTTAGGGTTAGCTATCCTCTCTTATCTTCTTGTCCCTCTAACGTCGCGTCTCAGCTCTCAGTGTTAATCAGATTGAGAGCTCACATGAGTCTGAGGCCTGGACACAGACCCACTGACCACATGAAGGACCCACATCTGCCAGGTAAGACCCTCCTCTTCACTCCTTAAGGATCAGGTCATTTCATTTATTGAAAAACCTTCTTTTTTCTTTACTGATTTTGATTTAATGATGAACTTCTCTGTGGTTTGAAGGGGACTATTTCTATATGGGATAAGACTGTACATGACTGATTGTTTCATATTAACAACATAAATATGCATTGGTCTATGAGGGCTGTTTCAAGTTGGATGTACTCAAAGTTGTATTATCTACAGTACAATGTCCTTGTTCTCAAAATAATTGTAAATAGTGGGAGTCATTCCATCTTGAAATGTGATTGCGGTGTTCACTTTTGCTCCGTACCTCCTTCATTTGTAACTTGTAATTTAATTAACATATTCCCAATTTAATGTATTTAATACGTTGAACTGAGTTACTTGAGACAGGAACATATCACAATATTTTCTATAATGTAAATAACAAGGGACGTTTTTTCTGGCCGAAACGGCACATCAGTCATGTATTATCATTTTTTATTATTTTATTTTTACTGACATAAGATAATTAAATGATTCTGTGTGTTATGTCTGTGGGTCGGTCACTGTATGCTGTAAATAGCCTTGGATCCCACAGTGACCCTGTCTCTAAAGGGAGATAATCCTCACCACTTTGAGAACTGAGCCTCAGCCAGGTCTATTTTCACTCTCAATTATCCCTCATCCAAAACGTTACCTTATTTTTTATTTTTCCTTCTTGTTTTATTTTTGTATTCAGTAATGTATTTTTGTATTGTAAATAATACAATAATTTTATTATGCAACATATTCATAAACTGTAAAAAAAAAGATTGCTAAAATAACAGAAAAAACACTGTTAAAATTACAATAAAAATATTGTAATTGGTGAAACAAAGTACAATAATATGTGATTATAATCAAATCTTGTAAAAAAAATAAAAATAAACAAAATAACTGGATGACTGAGCCAAAGCAAATTCCTTTGACTTCCTGGTACTTACAGTAAAAAGGCAATAAAAGGGAATTATTGTAAAATCTATAATATTTCACCCAACAAAATCCCTCCCTTCCCTGCACTCCCACTTCCACCCCCACTCAAACACAACAAAAGTAATCTTTACTTTCAGCAAATATCCTTTAAGATAAATCCTTTACTTTCACAAAACGTGTTGTGTACATGACTTGTTATGCAATCATTTTCACAATTGACAAAAGATGGTTAAATGCTAAAAATGTACACTAATTTATTCACAAGCTTAAAGTGTAGCTTTCACAATGACTTCTGATCAGCACAGACCACATGTTCGGAATGGACTGACCGAGTGCTGGTGTCACCAGTGTTGGCCGAATACAGAAGAAGCCAATTTGAACATAAGCTGGATGGAGGCAAAACAAACAAGATACAGAAAAATTATTTTAAAAAAATACAGTTAGAAAAGGGACAGGATGAAGCTAATGCATAACACAATAATTTAAATCAGACATTATGAATGATACACTAAGAGAAGAGCGTTGGTCTAAGAGGCTTACTCTCCTCAACAATACATAAAAGACAATGTAGTGTAATATAAGAAAACTTGACATAACTTTATAATGTTGAAAATATATATAAACTGTCAAACATGTACCACTGCTGTGCTGGTTAATGAGCGGTTTGACCATATTTTAACTAAAATGCACCTCCAAACACAACATCTGGACTAAAGTATGTATATCCATGTGTTGGCCTGAGACATTACCCAACAGTCTAAAGGGTGAGTGGGCCACATATAGTGCAAGAGGAGGTCAATCCACTTAGTCTCCATTACCCTAAAGCCCCTCTTCATACAGAGCAGACCACTTAACTAGCTTCTCCTTCCAGCCATCTCACATCGACCATGGTCCAAGAAAGCCACAAAGAAGCCCCAGGAGGAGGCGGCCAGGGGGGATAGGAGCGCCAAGACAACCCCTGTGTGCGTGACCGGCACCAGGGTGGACAGGATGAGGCAGTCTCCGTTTGAGAGGGTGGTGCATGACCTGGCCCACAATGAGAAGATGGCCAATGAAACCATGTTGGGACGACGCATTGGATTCTATGAGCTCAGAGGGGAGATCGGACAGGGAAACTTCTCCAATGTCCGACTGGGAATCCATGCCCTCACTAAAGGTCAGGATGTGCATTTACACTGCAGAACATAGGCTAACGTATATGATTGAACACAAGAAAGAGAGAAAACATTTGTGTTTATTACTAAATTATTATTACAAAAAGGGAACAGATCAACAATCTGTTTACTTTGACCACAACTGTGATGGTTACTTTGTTTTTGAAATAAAATGATACGTATAATTTTTATTTTACATAAATTGCGACAATAACCTGCTCCTGTGGACTCACCACCTGCAGGAGGATCAGTGAGGGGCTGGTGCTATGTGTACTGGGTGCAGCTCAGACTGCCACCCCCCCAACCCAGAAATGGATTAAGGGGAAGAAAATGGATGGATGGATGGATGTGACAATAACCCTCCATGGGCGGTTATCCCTCCCTAAGCTCAGGTCCTCTACCACATATATATATCTTTACACACTATCTTTATATGTGATGGCGTCATGGTTCAGATCAGGTCCACATGATTTGTCGTAAAAATAGAATGTTTTTTTATAGAAACAGAAGCTTTTTTTTCAATACAAGTGATGCTGTAGATATGAATCTATATTTGTTTCAATTATCTTCATTTAAAAAATACTACAAATGGACCATTTGTTTTGTTCAAATTCAGAGAGAGTAGCCGTAAAGATAATGGACAAGACTCGTCTGGACAAGAAGAAACAGCCCGATGCGTCCACGGAGATCAACTGCATGGAGAAGCTGTGCCACCCCAACATCGTGCGTCTGTACGAGGTGCTGGAGAACAGCAGGAAGCTCTACCTGGTGATGGAGTACGGCAGTGGAGGAGACCTGTTCTCCAGAGTCTCCAGCAGAGGGCGACTCAACGACCTCGAGAGCAAAGTGATCTTTGCACAAGTGCTGTCTGCGGTCAAGCACATGGTGAGAGCACAGGATCCTCATGTAAAACTGCAGCATGTGCACTCATCACTGGATTCACATCCAACACATTTACTCATGTACAACAGACAAAGAGCAGGTCGGTTTCAGGCATTTACTATATACAGTCTATGGCATTTACACACCATATGATGCTGGCCACCATATAAAGGGAATTTTGTGTTTCCTGAAAACTATTTTAAAAAAACATTATTTGAAGAATGTATTGATACCATTAAGTTATGCTACTTCATTGCCACTTGGTTTGAGAGCTTTTATTGTGTAATCTATTATAAGTCATCCCCTTTTGTACCTTTTACAAGGCTGCATTCACACTTGTTGGTTTGGTTCAATTTAACTGGACCAAGAATTTATTGAGTATGCCAATCATTGGAGTACTATCTCACTGTCACTGTATCAACTATGCAGCATCAAACCACATGCCCCCTTGTACCACTAACCGCACATGCACAGTTAAACCATGGATGTATAAGTTTGCAGAGTTAAACATGTGGATGTTTATGTGTGTAGCCTGTTAGAAAGATAAAGTGGGGAAAAAAAGTATTTAGCCAGAGACAGAGTGAGAAGCCAAAAGTGATGGCACATTAGTTTCAACAGCAGAGATAGGCGTGACTACGTCCGCTAATTTACAGTCTATAGTTTGGGATCATTGTCATGCTGAGAGACCCATCCACGTTTCATCTTCAATGCCCTAGCTGATGGAAGGAGGTTTTCATTCAAAATCTCACAATAAATGGCCTTAATCATTCTTTTCTGTAAACGGATCAGTCGTCTTAATCCCTTTGCTGAAAAACCAACATGATGTTTCCACCCCCATGCTTCACAGTAGGTATGGTGTTCTTTGGATGTAACTCAGCATTCTTTCTCCTCCAAACACGTCGAGTTGAGTTTTTACCAAAAAGTTCTATTTTGGTTTCATCTGTCCATGTGACATTCTTCGAATCCTCTTCTGGTTCATCCAAATGCTCTCTAGCAAACTTCAGATGGGCCTGGAAATTTACAGGCTTAAGCAGGGGAGACGTCTGGCACTGCAGGATTTGAGTCCCTGGCGTAGTGTGTTATTGATGGTAGCCTCTGTTACTTTGGTCCCAGCTCTTGCGTGGAGCCTCAGATTGAGGAAGATCATCTGCGTAGGTTTCCTCCGGGTGCTCCGATATCCTCTACCACTAAAAACATGTCTGGCATGCGCCTCCTGTCTGGCGACCTCGTTCCCATTGCTGTGTGGAGTGAAAGACAAATGCCCACTACAGTTGTAAAACAATTGTAAACCACCACCTGTTTGGTCTGTTGGGTGGTAGTTAGATAGATAGATACTTTATTGATTGAAACTAACTCAGAAGCACAAAAAAGGATACTGAAATGGAATACATATAATGTGTTTTCTCCCCAGCATGAGAACAACATTGTCCACAGAGATCTGAAGCCTGAGAACATCTTCTACACCACCAGTCGATGTGTGAAAGTGGGAGACTTGGGCTTCAGCACTGAGAGTGTCCCTCATGAGCTGCTGCACACCTTCTGTGGCTCTCCTCCATACGCCGCCCCGGAGCTGTTCCGAGACAAAGGCTTCTCCGGCCGAAACTCAGACATCTGGGCCCTGGGCATCCTGCTGTACTTCATGGTGACTGCCAAAGTGCCCTTCTACGGAGACTCTATGAGCCGACTCAAGCGCTGCATCCTCCAGGGGGCGTACACCATCCCAGAGTATGTCTCGGATGGTTGCCAGATAATTATTAAAGGAATGCTTCGACCAGTGCCCAGTGACAGAACTCCTGTTGCAGAGATGCTGACCAGTCCTTGGCTCTGTGAAATACATTGCCCTCCTCCGTTCTCCAAGTTGCCCCTCAGTCCCGTCCACTTTGGTCAGCCTAACGCTGCCCTGTGTGAAGAAGAGCAAGAGGTCAAGCATTTGTTGTCCGATTTGGGGATTGGGACAGTCCACTTTCAGAATAACCCCTGCTCAGACTCCAGGAGCCCCTTGACCGGGTTGTACCGCATCTTGTTGCATCGGGTGCAGAAGAGGAGGACCGTGGAGGCCGTGGGGTACACAACACTGCACCCCGATGAGTACAAGTCTTTAGATAAGCACGACCCATCAGCCGTGTGTGTGATTTTATGACACACATACACACATACATACATATTATTGGCTATCACACTAGCACACAGTAAGAGTGATACCATGCTCATAGCTCTAACCTGTCCCAACAGATACCGCCCTCTCAAAGAGACGCTGTATTAGCCTCGCACAATGGAATGACACACTTCATCCATCACTCACTGTTCGGCCATGCACCTCATCTTCTGAAGGATTGGATCCAAGGCCATGTCTAATCCCCATTAGGATAAGGCAAATAACAAAAAAACTCAATCACATAAAAAGTTGGTCTATGCTTTTGTGAACTAAGGTTTGTGAGCCTTTTGGTTGTCTGTAATGTGTTAAATGCCTTTAAAGAGACATATTATGCTGTGTTTAAGTTTTTAAGTAAATTACAAAAATGTTTCTTATCTAAAACAGACGTGGATTTTAGTTGCTCTTAGGAAACTATGAAGAACCCTTACACTGTTTGGCTATCTCAGGTTCAGAAACTTTTTTTTCCAAAAGGTTGTGGCAATTTCCCCTTTGAATTTTTTACAATAGTAAGGTTGTTTCTGCAGCACATGATCTATGATGTTGAAAATAATATTTCTAATAAATTCAACACATCCCTCTGGCTGTTTACATGCTGAGATGATTTCTTTCATTATATTAAGTTTATCCATATGTTTACTTCAGAAATGGTTTCACATAAAGTAAATTGACAGCTTTCCATGTTTAAGGGACAAAAATAATGCATATATGTCTTCTTTAATAAAGATTTTGTTTGCTTGCACTTGGCTTGTCTTTACTTCTGGCCTGCATGTTTACACATTGTAAATAAAGATTCAAGATTTCTCACAGAACGTTCCGTGATCTTCGCATATCTTTCGAAATGCTCCAAAAAAGCGAGAACATTTTCAAGATAAGGGGATGCTAGGGCCGACACAAAGCTCTCAGTGGGTGGCACAATACTATCAATATTCGGATTATGGCCAAGGCGTCTGGCTGAAAATCGTTGTTGCTCAATGAAGATGATGATGATGAGAGACATATGGTTTGTTTGCTCAGTATTGTAGGTAAAGCCAAAAGTGTCAAAGACAGTAGTTTTACATTATTTTTACTCAAATTAAACATAATCTGGTGCAGTGCTGTGTTACTGCAACATACAGTAGAAGAGCATTACTGGTCAAGGTGTAACTTTAACCCTTTTCTATTTCATCTTTTTATTGTTGTATTTATTTATTTATTTTCTAAGATGTAGGAACACCAACACCACTTTTTATTTTTATTTTTTAAACCCTAGCTTTTGAACTATAGGCCTCTACCAAATGTTTTTACCATGGAGTTTGATGGTAAATGTGCTAGAGTGATGGAGATGCCCCAATGAGGTAGATTTCAGTTCCACACTGGCTTCAAGTAGATATAGTAACTCAAAAAGTGATTCACAAAAAGACTGAGGAACCCATTAAAGGGTTAAAATCCAAACTCACTTTTTTGTTAAATCCGACAACACAAAATGTCTCCCCCGTGTTTTACGTGACCCTGAGTCAAACATGTTCTCAAACCGTTACTACTTTGCAGCTGTTTTTTGGCATGCTTTTTCACCTCAAGCACCACTGCAATTTCATGCAACCACTAAGCTGGGGATAAATTTTGTCTCAGGATACCAGGTTAAACTCAAGCTACTATTTCATCCATGCTGAAGCACATTCCAGGCTCTTGTTTCCAAAATGTTATATAAACAAGTTCCTCTAACCTTGGCTGTGCCCCAGAGACGGCAGCACAAAAGAGCCGCGGGTTACATTGTGTTCATAATGGCACTTGGCACAGAGAGGCAGACATGTGGAGATCAGATTATAAAACATGCAGAGAAATGTTGCAACTCGCGAACCGCTGTCTTAAAACAAACGTGACATTCATTTTTGACTTGATGTGAAAGGTCCTGTTCCGTCTATCCATCCATTTTCTACCCCTTGATCCATTTCTGGGTTGGGGGGGGTGGCAATCAGTGATGCCACCCAAGTCACATAGGTCCTGTTCTGTGTTATTAACAAGTGGAGCTAAATCCTATTGTAAGGAGCTCAATCCTAAACAATTAACTATGTTTTTTATTAAATGTGTTTTCTAGTTTTAATCTGGAATGTGCAAATGTAGCAGCCCAGGAAGTTTTAGTCAGTAAGAATGTGCAGCTTTACCATTAGAGAGGAGAAAGAACCTTATCCACAAGTACCACAAACTGTTGTAGATTTGCTAATCAAATATTCCCCATAATATCATTCTTATTTTTATTTAATTCATTTTAAAAGAGAAAATACAATGCAAGTTACATCAGTGCACACAGTTCTACATTTCCAGCAGCCTATGAAGTGTGTAGAAGAAAAAAGATAGGCCTGATTGAAATCAAGCCGACATCATATAATCTGTGATCTATAAAAAGACTACATTTTCTTGAACTGCTTTTGAATCATTTGAATACAAAAATATATCTTTTTAAACTCTTAGACATACAAAAAGTGACATTTCAAAGCTGCCCAAACTGTGGCTCAACATATTTATATGGCTCATATAGTTGGAGATACTAAAAATAACAACATGGGAGTAACACTGATTTACATTCTGTGGCAGCGGATGGAAATTCCAAATCTGGACGGCAATAATCCAGTCCACATGTTGGAGACGTGTGATATATGCTCTCTGACAGTGGCTTCCGTGACCTGCAAAAACACAATTCATGACCCCCCAAGTTCTGAACAATATAATATAAATAAAGATTACTTACTAACTTACTTAATATCACAACTTTTCACTTAGTTTATAATCTGGTTCCTTTTCTCCACCGCTGTCATCACATCCTGCACCCACTTATCGTAGGGATTGGCACAGACCGGCCTGATTTTTCCTCCCTTTCTCTTCATCAAAAGCCTGCAGAATTTAATAACAATAGAAATCATGTTTGCCAAAGAAGTGTTTTCAAATGCTCCCAACTCACAGCACTGCTCTCATGTTGCAATCGCCATCTGTTTCCTGCATCCTGTAATCCACAACACTTCTCCTCACATTTGACTTCATCTTGCGCACATATTTCAGGCAGCAGTTCCCGTAAGAGCCTGGAAGAAGGAGACAGTTTGGACAAGCACTTAGCAAATGATAAACTTCCTTATTTGACACTTGTGCTTGTGAATTACAAAAAAGAAATTCACAGTACAACTGCATTTACTACTATAGCTATTACTAAGTGCACCGGTGTGTAAATTGTATCAGATACATTTTATAAGAAGGTGAATTTTGTCCACATATAGGCCACACTTTTCATGTAGTAATGTAACACTTAACCAACAGCTGATGGAGCAAAACAAAGCAGACATTCAACTGTTTGAACTAAACACAACATGATTTAATGAAGATAAGATGAACCTTTATTAGTCTCACAGTGGAGAAATTTCAGTGTCATCGTTGTGCACATTACAGCAGAGAAAGGAAATAAGAGCACTCAGATTGCACACATCAAATATGTATTATTTAAGATAAGAATAAAATAAAATAAAATAAACTCTGGGGCTATAATTGCACTTGGTTCAAAAGTATTTACAGATGTCTATTGTACATTTGCAGCGGAGAATATGAGAATATGTATATGAACAGAATAAATATCAGAAATAATATCAACAGGTAAAGTGACTTGTGAATGGCAGAAAAATCAGATGGATATGTAATAATACAGTAAGTACACTAGTGACAAAGTTACTTTAGTGAATTATCAGTGACACTTGTACAGACTCAGCAGTTCTTGTTACACATTCTCATTGTACAGCCTGACAGCAGCAGGGAGGAAGGACAAAAGATGTGCTTAATGCGCTGTTTATTAATGAAAAAGGCTTTTATAAAACTATGTAATAAACTCCAAGGGCACAAATGTGTATCGGTAGATTCGATGTCGGGACTCCTTTACCAACCTACTTTGACATGGACCTGAATGGAGTCATAATATTGCCATTTGAATCAAATTTTAACTCCCTCCATAATCAGTGTGATTCTTTATTTTTATTTTTTTCAAAAACCTGTTGTATACAAATGGACACTTGTAATGGACATATCCATACACTAGAGGTCAGTAATTCAGGCTCTAAAGTGACGCCAGTGAGACAACAACAAACCCTCATTGAGATCTTTGACCAAGCCCCGGTGATCCAAGATGGCGCCCTTTTCAAATGAATGGCTTGCACTCATGGATCTATTATAATAACTGGATAGGGTATTATTAGCTTGTAGCTGAATAACTCATGTGCTCGGGGGATTCTCGCGGTACTGCAGACTAGACCAGACTGAATTCACGTGGGCTACCCAGAAATTTTCCCCATAGAACTAAATGTAAATTAAAACAGCTCAACCTCAGCTGACAGAGAACCTACAGCTTTAATAAAGATCAGATTTTGTGGGGATTTTAGTGTCCCTTGTCATCCTGAACTTTTTTTCTTCTTAAATCCTTCGGTTTTGTTTAAATCCACCCTTTGGTGCTACAAACTCTGCTCGTCTGGCTCTTGCTCTAACTTCCGCTCTGATGAACTGCTCTGATTGGTCAGAGCGCAGCCGAGCCCCTCTGTGCACGTGCGTGAGGGTCGGCACTAGATCATATACGGAATCGGGACGAAACCGGAAGTAACACTCGTACTTTCGAATTAGTTTTAGACTAATAAGTCCTTAAGTGGTGACTGGTTAAGTTTTAGGCGTCTGAGTAAGATGGTTAAGGTTAGGGTTAAGGCTGGGTTGGGGTTATTTTATGGGAATAGCTGGTTAAATTTAGGCATTAATAGGTAATTTGAAATATTTACTTCCGCTTCCGTCCCGATTCCGTATATGATCTAGTGCTGACCCGTGCGTGAGACCTGGTGTGAGACCCACACACGCGTGTTTGGCGCAACGCATTATGGGAGATCATCCACTGCACAGAACCGGGAGTGTCACTCCCATATTCGTCCCGGAAACCGGATTCGTCCGGAAGTTCAGTTTGCGCATGTCAAAAAGTTTAATATGCCCTTAAGTGGAGACTGGTTAAGTTTAGGCGTCTGATTACGATGGTTAAGTTTAGGGTTAAGGCTGGGTTGGGGTTATTTTATGGGAATGGCTGGTTGGGTTTAGGCATGAATAGGTAGTTTGTTATATTTACTTCCGCTTCCGTCCAGATTCCGTGACATAATCTACTGCTGCGTATGCTCATTGGATCAAACTGAACTTCCGGACGAATCCGGTTTCCGGGACGAATACGGGAGTGACAGGGAGGACCAGACGATGCCCAAATACAGGCGAGTTTCCCATAGATCTTTGCGAGTTCCAGGCGACTTCCGCTAATCTTTCAGCTCCCATGCCGTCACAAAGCGCCACTGAGCACAACCATTCATTTGAATAGGGCGCCATCTTGGATCGCCGGGGCTTGCTTGCGCTCAGTAGCGTATGGGACTTCATGGAGTCCGGGAGATTAGCTGTTCTGCGCAGTGAATGAGCTCCCATGATGCTTAGCGCTAAATACGCGTGTGTGGCTTTCAAGCACACGCACAGAGGGGCTCGGCCGCGCTTTGACCAATCAGAGCTGCTGATCAGATCAGCAGCAGAGCGGAGTCAGAGCGGGAAGGAAAGGAGCAGAGTTTGTGGCAGTAAAGTGTGGATTTTAAGAAAACCGAAGGATTTAAGAAGAAAAAAAGTTCAGAATGACAAGGGACACTAAAATCCCCACAAAATCCGATCTTTATGAAAGCTGTAGGTTTTCTGTCAGCTGAGGTCGAGCTGTTTTAGTTTACTTTGAGTTCTATGGGACTTTTTTCTGATTAGCCCACGTGATTTTTGTTTGCAGTATCACGGGCTGTCCATGTATGGGACAGCTGTAAGCTAGTTATACCCTATCCCGTTATTATTATAGATCCATGTCTTTGACCCACATAATTTCAAATTGAAATTTTTTAAGGTAAACAAAATGTCATCATTGTCACTGATACTTCAAGGGCAATGTTTAGAGGATTCATGCAATTTAAAACCGTAAAATATTTTACAACTTCATTTATAGTAAACCCATGTTGAACTTGTCTGTATTAATTTCTTTCCACTATTTTTTTTCATTGCTTTTCAAGACTAATGCCTCAAATAAAGCAACACCCAGTTTGTTTTATTTTTATATTTTTGTTTAACTTTATAATCCAGGTTTATATGGCGTAAATAATTGATATTTATGACGATTGATGTATATCAGTAATTACTGCAATGCAGCAATATGCTTTTGGGAGGATTAGTTGATAAAAGTAGAATACAGGTAAGGTCGTTTTTTTTAAAAAAAATAATAGATATGAAGATTCCACATGATTAAATGTTAAGATTTTTTTCAGAGGGGATAAAATTGCAGCGTTGAGGATGTGGTGAAGATGATTATCGATAGGCCTTCGAGTAACATGGAGGAATGCTTTTTTTTTAAAAATATAGAAATCCTTTTTTCTGATGGAAAACACACATTTTGTATATGAGGGATTCTGTTCACACTTGCTAACAAATACCCTATGTATCAAAAGTGATACAAATCAATAGTCATGTTTGCAAATGTAAATTAGATTTTTTTTAAATTTAGATTAATGTTACAGGGCCCAATATCACACCAGGGTCCAGTCTCTGCTGTTCACATAAACATAAACCACAGTTGATAGAGCAGTGTCCAAATTCCTTCCATTGCCCCAGGGGATACTCTACTCAGTAAAAATGCATACACTGGCTGCAATGATATATTGGCCGCAGATTTTAAAGAACTAGAAAAAAGAAGCAGTTTATAGTCCGGCAATTAGCAGTGGTGTAATCACAACATTTCATGCCTCTTATATTATAATCTAGTCTGCTGGACTTTAAACCTGCATAATGCTTGGTTGGTTTTGCGGACTAGCTAATTGGAAACTTGTTTCTTTCTTGTATGAGTGGATTTATATTGGCAAGATGTCAAGTGTCACCCAGAGCACTGCGGAACGACTTTACAATCTTATCAGCCTCATCAGATTATAGAAACCTGCTTACTAAAAGGTTTTACTGATAGAAAGAAAACATTAAATTGACCCAGGAATTGCAGAGAAATTAACTCTAAACTATGACTAAAACTTGAATTGTGTCACTTTCCAAAGTTACCAGTAAATACTGTCAAACTGCCAAAACTCTTGTTTGATAGTATTTTGTTCCATTCGTGGAAGCACTGAATTGAACTGCTAAACACTGGTTGTGCAATGTTTGGTTTGTTTGTTGGATTTGATAATTGGATTCTTGCCTCTGCTTGTGTAACGAGAGTTAGGGTTATATATATTAAAGAGGGATTAGTGATGTGGGCAACAAACTATTACTTACAATGGCTGTGATCTTTACTGGCCAAGAAAGATATGTTTTTAATCTCAATTTTAGTTTGACTTGTGGCCACTTGCCCTGATGAAGACTTTTGTCAAAACGTGCAAGCTGATCTAATACAATAGTTATCAATACTGCGTATGTGTGTGACCAGGTTCATGTACCGAGCCACATATGAGTACGTTACCCTGGGCCATGCTGAGACTCAGGCAGGAGAGCAGCAGGAGAAGCAGCACCACTTGAATTTTCATGTTGAAATCAGATTTTCTGCAACAAAACCATTTAATCAGACCTTCTTACCCTAATCACTGCAATCTGCATATTCTGGTTCCCTTCAAAAATGCCATTGGTTCAAAGGTTGCCATATTGAGGTATATTCACACAACATACTGAAAACCATCTGTGCATCTAAACTTCAATGCAAAAGAAAATCAATATTTTTTTTAAAGCATGCAGCATTTACCTTGTTCTTCACACACACAATGTCATGTAAAATCCTCTCCAAAGCTTTGTTCCAGAGAGCTGCTGTTTTCTTATAGTGCGTAAGTGCCCACCCCCCTGACTGTTGTACTCACCACTCCTCCTCTGTCCTGTCAACACTTCAACTTTTACAAGAGTTGGCCCCACGTGAAACTCGATAACGGCACATCGTCACTGTCTTAAGACTTCGCTAAAACTTTAAGGACCCAATCCATCAACAAACGATGCAGCTTTTTCTGTTATTTTGCTATGGATAATGGCTTGTGTCATTGGAAAGGTGTATCTGTTAATTGCTCCTTCTGAGTGATTGACGTGATTTGAAGTGTTTGAAAAAGATGTTAAAGTATGTGTTTAACTGATTTGACACATAACAAGAAAATTACAAATGTTATCCCAGGTCTCTGCACTGGCTTCCTGTGGCTCAGAGAATAGACTTTAAAACAGTCTCTCCATGGCCTTGCTCCAAAGTATATTAGTGACGTGTTAGTCCCATATGAACCAGCCCGGACTCTGAGGAGCACAGGGACTGGACTCCTGTTAGTGCCCAGAGTCAGAACTAAACATGGGGAGGCTGCTTTTCAGATTCATGCTGCTAAAATCTGGAACAATCTTCCTGAAGATGTGAGACAGGCCTCCTCTCTGACAATGTTTAAAACCAGGTTAAAGACAGTTCTGTTTAGCTGTGCTACAACTGAGGGATTTTATATTTTTATCTTTCTTTTTAATGTACTGTGATTATTTATTTTAATGCTTTCTTATTTTGTTCAGCACTTTGAGTGGCCTTGTGTATGAATTGTGCTATACAAATAAACTTGCCTTGCCAGATCATAAATTGATTGTGATTAGATTCACAAACCTGTCATATTATTCTTATAGAAGTCATTCCTACTGGTCAACATCAGGTTTTTTTTTTTAGAAAATCATTAGACCACAGCTGATATGCATTTGCTTCATCAAAACTCTTATCAAATCAGGTACAAGTTATTTTTCTTTTATATATGAAAATATGTAATGTGCAGGCTCTAAATAAATAAACAAATAAACATGTACACTACTTTGTGGCAGTGTTTGTATTATGTGGATTGGCCCAGGAATTACAGAGTAATATTCAAAAATATGAGACTAGAATCTGACCGATGGCACTTACCGTAGTTGCCAGATTCATCTGCTGCCCTCCATCACAATGTTAAACTATAGGCTCTGGGAATGTTGTGGTGTCACATGAACAAAACCTAGAAAAGTTCAGAATTCTTGTAAATTAACAGAAGATTTGGTAGCACACATCAGTTTACACATGTTTTCAGTTTCTTTAACAGCACCATTTACACAACCTCAGTCCAACTGCCAGATTACACAAAGTCTGCCCCCAAAGGACAGAGCACAACGAATCACACATGAACTGAAGTTAACCCGTTCATTATTTATTTATTTTGCTTTTCCGCCATTTGGGGGCTGTTCGTTCCTACATTTGGGCAAATGTAGGTCTCTAAAAGGTCTATGTGTCAACCCTGGGTATTGTGCTTAGCTTGATTTATGTTTGGATGTGGGAATGTTTGTGGAGGTCATATTAGGTAAAAATAGCGGGGAGGAAATTGAAAGCGCATCAAACCTCCAGAAAAGAAGACAGAACAACATTGTGTTACATATTTAAAAGCACATGGGCAGATGTGACTATATATATATATATGTATATATATATATATATAACAGCTACGCCCTGCCAGTGATCAGATACCCTGTAGGAATAATCAGGTGGCCAAAGGAAGAGATTCAGACCACGGATTTTTAAACTCGAAAGCTCCTTACCATGCATGGCGGGTTCCATCCCAAATCCAGCACCCTGAGACTGTACGTAAGCCGCAAAGAAGGAGGCCGAGGACTAGTGAGTGTGAGAGCCACTGTCCGGGACGAAACATCCAAACTCCATAACTACATCATGGAGAAGGCCAAAACGGATGACGTACTCAGTGAATGTCTCAGGCAGTGGCGAGATGAGGAGGTGCTGGAGGAGAGCCCATCATGGGAGAACAAGCCCCTACACGGCATGTACCACCGGAGCATAACAGAAGTGGCTGATCTCAAGAAGTCCTACCAATGGCTAGAAAGGGCTGGCCTACAGGACAGCACAGAGGCACTCATCATGGCTGCACAGGAACAGGCACTGAGCACCAGAGCGATAGAGGCCCAGATATACCACACCAGACAAGACCCAAGGTGTCGGTTGTGCAAAGAGGCACCTGAGACGATCCAACACATAACTGCAGGGTGCAAGATGCTGGCAGGGAAGGCCTACATGGAACGCCATAACCAAGTGGCTGGCATAGTGTACAGAAACATCTGTGGAGAGTATGGGCTGGAAACCCCAAGGTCTAAGTGGGAAACTCCTCCAAAGGTGGTGGAGAATGAGCGTGCGAAGATCCTGTGGGACTTCCAGATACAGACCGACCGAATGGTAATGGCAAACCAACCTGACATCGTGGTGGTAGACAAAGGGCAGAGGACAGCCGTGGTGGTGGACGTGGCAATTCCAAGCGATGGTAACATCCGGAAAAAAGAACATGAAAAGCTTGAGAAATACCAAGGTCTCAGAGAGGAGCTGGAGAGGGCCTGGAGGGTAAAGGTGACAGTAGTGCCCGTGGTGATCGGTGCACTCGGGGCAGTGACCCCGAAGCTAGATGAGTGGTTACAGCGGATCCCGGGAACAACCTCGGACATCTCGGTCCAGAAATGTGCAGTGCTAGGAACAGCAAAGATACTGCGCAGAACCCTCAAGCTCCCAGGCCTCTGGTAGAGGCCCCAAACTTAGGGAGGGATAAACTCCCGCGGAGGGCCAAAGGTGAGTGGACAATTATATATATATATATATATATATATATATATATATATATACCGGGTGTTTATCCCTCCCTAAGTTTGGGGCCTCTACCAGAGGCCTGGGAGCTTGAGGGTTCTGCGCAGTATCTTTGCTGTTCCTAGCACTGCACATTTCTGGACCGAGATGTCCGAGGTTGTTCCCGGGATCCGCTGTAACCACTCATCTAGCTTCGGGGTCACTGCCCCGAGTGCACCGATCACCACGGGCACTACTGTCACCTTTACCCTCCAGGCCCTCTCCAGCCCCTCTATATATATATATATATAATATGCATATATATATATATATATATATATATATATATATATATAGCATTTACAGCATTCACAGCTGGCTAAGAGACATAGCTACTACTTATTTTGTATATTTGTTGTGCTCCCTGTGTGCTATTACCACTGTCCTGTCTGTGCGCTGCAACATTGAAATGTCCCCACTGTGGGACGAATAATTAATCTTTTATTTGATCTTATATTGTTGTATTTAAGTGTGTTAAAAAAAACAATATTGAATATTTAAAATAAATATGCGTGAATAAAGATTTGGAAAGTCTTCCTTCTTACAAAGCTGAAAAAATAATCTATTAAAGAAATAAAAAATGGGTGAAAGTGTTTATGTGAATGGGAAAGCAGTTATTCACTGTCAGAACACTGCCCTCTAGCGTTGCATTGTCGCATTGCATGTAAGACATGAGGATTATGTATTGGTCACGTGGAATAACATGACCTGTGATGACTTCCGGGTGGGCGTGGCTCTGAGCAGCAGTAGTATTCTGAGATCAACACGGTGCGAGTGCAAGTCATCCTGACACAGCCTTTTCATTTATCACATAGTTTTCTGTCACACAGACCGGGCAGCTCTCTCGGGACAAGACGAATATTGTATTTCTGCTGAACCTCTGAGACTAGACCAGCCTCACAGAAACACGTGGACGGACGAAACGTCAACATGAGCGTGAATGCAAAGATGTTTAACCAAGCAAAGACTCTCAGGCTGCACACCGGGAACATTGTCAACAGAAGCCGGATTAAAAAGAAGTGTCCTGGCTCTCCCAGTGAAGAGGTAAGTCATCATGAATCTGTCTGAGACTGCTAACACAAACATGCTACACAGCTGAGATAGCATTAGCTTTGGGCTAGCTCGATCTAACTATTTACTCCTATCAAGAACGTTTCAAAGACACCCACGTGTGTACAAATGTAGATTTATTTAAACAATTAAAGTTAACTAACTGTACTCGCCAACCTTACTCTATGACATGTAGTTCATGGTTGACTACTGAATCTGAACAATCTTCACTTATACTAAAGTTACTGATCTTGTGAGTAATGTGTACACTTTTAGATTTTAGTTTGCTTTCATTTTAGTTTATTTATTTAGATTTTCTAAATTCCGTGTCTTATAATATGTTTTTTTGTTTATTTCAGCTGCAAGACTGCATTCAAGCTACCCTGAGCGACTGGTTTTCTCAGACAAAACTGAATATAGAGGTGAAAAAAATGCAAACACAATTGTTTTTGACTTTGCTGAAGCAGAATGTTGATTATACTAACACCAACCAGCAAACTTTAAATGGGAAAGATAAAGCGTAGTGGTGGGCATTAAGAGGGGACTGGCCAAACTGAAAAGGAGCTGTCAGGATAAATGTTCATGCTGTACTGGCTCTAAAGCCCAGCACAAGAAGGGGAAGTATGGCCTGTGTGAGCATGAGGCCCCCAGGGTCAGAGAACTATCCAAAACTGTTGACCCCTTATCTGCCGGAAGATATTCCAAGGACCCCCATTTTTTTTACAATAAAATTTTGCCATATGTTAACCCATTTTAAAGTGGGAATTGGTTCATATTGTAATGTTACTTGCTATCCATTATTCTGCAAGCTTTTTAAAGATTTCACCTCAACTGTGCTGCACCATTTTCAGTAGATCCACATAATAATCAGAATGAATGGAATTGATGCTTAGCCATAAGTGTGTTGAGGTGTTCAGTACTCCGCTCTCTGCAACAGTGAAAGGGCGCATACTCTTAATCTGTACGTTTGTTTGCCTCAGTCATGAATGTCGCCCCTGTTTAGCAGAACTTTAAAGATACACTGGACTGCTCCATTCCTGAAGCAACAGATGCAATAACACCCGAAGAGCGAGAAGAGCTCAAAGTTTCAGGTTTGAATTCCTTCTCCAAAATGACGTATTGTTTAATGAAGTGGATCACGTTGATGTTATACTTGCAGCTAAACTGTTTCTTTGTGAGTCTGATAAATCTTCAATCAAAGAAGCAGTTAATTTGGGTATGTTTTTAATGTGTTGGCAAAGCAAAGCCATTCTTCAATGTCATTTTGAACATGCAGAATAATTTTCCCCCTACAGCCTGCCAGACACTGGCTGTGTCCCAACTGGACTCGGTTATAATAGCGCCCCCTGGTCCCCCTGAGGGGGCCACGCAAGCCCTGGCTCACCTGCAGCCGGCCTGGGAGGAGCTGGAGGCTCTTGTGCACAGCCAACAGATCGCAGCAATTGGCACTTCTGACTTGGACAAAGATCTTTTGGAACAACTTTATAATTGGGCTCAGGTAAAAATAAATTCCAACCAAATGACACTAATCCTAAAGGTATTTGTTATGTTTCTTAGAATGAATTGACATTACATTAAAGAAGCTATAGTCATTTTTTTTATGAGTTCATTAAAATGCTTAGTACTACATACAAGTTGTATTATAATGCGTAATTTGATAATTGATTCAGCTTGTGTATGAATTCAGGCCAAGTAGAAACTTCGTGTGACGCTTGTTCTCCTCCACTCACAGAACGAGGAGCGGCGCTGTTACGAACAGTCTGCGTCCTCTACAGCGCTGCTAAAAACAGTAGCATGTTAGCAGAATTGGCTATAACTCCTCCTGCTGTAACTGCAGACACAGCAAGACAGTCCAAACACAACAGTGAGGAAGACAAGAGGAAACTAAAGGGAAAAAATTATCAAAGAAGAAATCAAGCCCGGGTGATCATAGCTAGCTTACATCGTATCTCCTGGAGAGACTTGTCTATGGGCGACACCTGCGGGTGCGGACCGCCTCGGACTATCTATGCTCGGACCACATTCGGACACGGACCTGGCAGCAATCTTTCAGTTATAAATTTTGTTATCAGTGCGTTGCTTTTGTACCATTTCATCAGTGATTGTTGTACAGCTTACAAGAAGTTGCGCTCATGCTAATGTTAGCATATAGATCGCAAATACAACTAGATGGCTCCGTGGGATGAGAGCGTAGGGAAAATGAGAAGCCTGTGAGCGAGTTGAGGGCGGTGCTGAAGATTCAAACTCTGCAGAAACGGGTATAGCTCCTTTAATGAATGCTCCCAGACAGCAGTTTTGTAGACAGCTAAAATCCTTCTGTATTCGTCCTGAGAGAATACAGAAGTTTGTCTTTTTTATTATATTTAGTTCAATTTTGAGATGTCATATGGACTTTATATTTACTAAAAGAAGGTCCTTTATTCGTCCCACAGTGGGAAAATTTCAGTTTTGATGAATACACATCAAGGCATGCAGCAAACATTCTGCGCTCCTCATAAGGAAAGTGGGTAAAGTGTGTTGCCCAAGGACACAAAGACAAGCAAAGGGTGTCATAGATTATCAAAGACATGTCCTCTTTAATGAGATCCAATTTGTTGCCATTTATTTACTCACTATTGTCTCACTTTCTCAAATCTTTTTTTGAATTCTCTGCTGAATGTAGATCATGTCAAAACAGAATATTTTCCACTGGACAAAGAGTGTAGGTCCTCTGCCAGAGAAGAAAACATGTCGCCCCCAAAAAACCCCCGATCAGTAAATCAGCAAATGGGACACTGGTGTTTTGAGCGGCCGTGAGCTTGAACGTGATCCAGGTGGTGTCACTCTGTTGTACCCCAAGACAAAGTCACATTTATACGTTTTTTTATGAAACGAAGGAGCTCACTGGTTTTGTTCCATGTCAAACCAAACTCCTCTCGGAGAAACCTACTGTTTGCATTTAAAAACATTCTGACAATTCCAGGAAAGGTTTGGCCAATGTGAGGATGACAAAATACATGACTGGTGTATTCTTGCAATAAATGTCATTTACCCTCGATGTGTGAAGGAGAGGTTTCGCAGGTCTTTCCTCCCTGCTGTTGTCAGACTGTACAACGAGAATGTGTAACAGGAACTGCTGAGTCTGCACAAGTGTTTCTGATAATTCACTAGTAACTTTGTCACTAGTCACTTTACCTGTTATCAGTACTACTACAGTACTACATATCTGATATTTACTGTTATCAGTACTACTGTATTATTTCATATCTGATAATTCTGCCTTTCACCGTCACTTTACCTGTTGATATCTTACTGTATTATTCATATCCATCTGATAATTCTCCCATTCAAGTCACTTTACCTGTTGATATTATTTCTGATGTTTATTCTGCTCATATTCTCATATTCTCCGCTGCTAATGTATAATATAGACATCTGTAAATACTCCGAACCAAGTGCAATTGTAGCCCAGATTTTCTTATTTTATTTTATTTTATCTTACATTTATTGTCTATTATCTTGAATAATAGACTTTGATATGTGCAATCTGAGTGCTCTTATTTCCTTTCTCTGCTGTAATGTGCAACGATGACACTGAAATTTCTCCACTGTGAGACTAATAAAGGCTTATCTTATCTCATCTTATTTTGTTTGTCTGTAGGTCAAGCCCAGCAGTAATCAGGTGAATCTGGCGTCCTGCTGCGTGATGCCTCCAGACCTCACCGCTTTTGCAAAAGAGTTTGACATTCAGCTGCTCACACACAACGACGCCAAAGGTGTGAACATGGGTACACTGTTAGTTTTGGTGAACAGTTTTCCTGAGCTGAAAGGCAGTTTGTTCATATGTATCTATTTGCCTCATAACATGATCGCTGTTATCGCTTGTTTTGTAGTTTTTCAAGCGCATGTGTAGAAGTCCTGAACGTTGAAATGTTGTGTATCTTCAGAGCTCATGTCGGCAGCAGCGTTCCAGCAGGCCCTGCAGGAGGGGACGCAGGACCTCAGTGTCGCCGACTGGAGGCTGGAATGGGTTCTACGATACTCCATTATCGTCAAGAGCAGAGGCATTATCAAGTCCAAAGGTTATTTAGTCAGTGCGAGGAAGGCCAGCCCCTAGCAGTCTAAGTGAAGCTTCAGGGATTAAGCCATGATGTTCCTCACACTATAATAGAGGTTTCTAATCACAGTGAATCTCAAATCTTTTTATACCATTGTCTTTAATGCTGATAGATTATTACAATTACACTGGACTCATCTACCAACATCTTGTGCAGCAGTGTTGAGGACACAGAAGTAACTATGTTCTACGAGGTTATGAAGTGCCTCTCAGATTCTTGTCAATTTCCCAAATATATGATTTGATTTTCAGGAAAACCTGTCACAGTTATATTCTGACCATGTATGAATTTTTGTTGTAAACACTTTCACATTCCAGTCTTCCAAAAATCTAGTTTGAAATCCCATGCTTCATATTTTTCATGTTATAGAATGTTTGTACCAGTGCTTCCCAATTATTTTCTGCTTGGCTCCCCTAAGGAAGAGGACCATATGTCACCCCCGCAACGCCCAATCAGCAAATCTGCTCCCTGCCCAAAGAGTCAAATAGTGATTCAAAGGGCTATTTAAAGCATGCAAACGACAACATTTATAAGATGAAGATGGCCTCTTGTCGTCTGATTTGTTCACAACATTTCACTGAGAAAAGTAAAGTACCCCAGTTTTAACTCTTATAGATGAGCTTCAGGATGAGACATGGGGAGAATATGGAAACATTCCTAGACTCCCATAATCCAGGTTGTCTGTGTTTGGAATGGTGTTGTCGCTGTTGTGCTTTTGTCAAAGTCGGTGGTTCTGCAGAATGCACCTATGGCCAGTCTCCAGTCTTTATTAAATTCAATTCTTTTTTTATAGCCCTAAATCACAACAACAGTTGACTCAAAGTCGTTGACTCCTCAACAACAGATTAGACCACAGGAAATCCAATAATAACAAACACGACAGGAGCCATTGGTTTGTAGGGGGCAAGATGACCAATGTTCATAAATGTCCATGACGGCCCTTAAATGTTTTGGATCATCTCTGTTCTTGGACTCTCCTGCATGGGCAAGAAACGACTCGATAACCCAGTGAGAAACCTTGGGGAGCCCATATTAAGAGACGGTTCGCTCCTACGTAGAGACAGGCTATAACAAGGACTCAGGCTGTGCAAGACGTCAAAACACAATGTTTTTGCAGTTTGGCATCACACCTCACTCTCTCATATGAGAACATTAAGAAATAGCTCATGAGATTAATAATACAGAAACACATTAATTTATTTCATTGCACTTCGATAAAACATGTAATTTAATTTGAATATTGAATATTAAATTCAAGCTGCTGCTCCTTGGTACATGGTAGAGTGAACATGATGAAGTAAAACTCTTCTGTGCTGTTTGTTATAACATGTTATATCTGTATATCATGGAACTGCTTTATTAAAATCACTTGCCCAGCATTGTTTTGTTTTGTATTAACAAATGTAATCTACCTTAATCTCTCAGACCTTTTCAGAAGTATTTGGCCTCTGAAGAGCCTACAGGCACGGCTGGGGAGATTGTGATGGTAGGCAGTGTTTGTTTAGTTTTTATATTATTTTTCCAGCAGGGACCCCCAAAACCTGAATTGTGACTCCCACTGTATAACATTGAAAGCGCAGTGAAAAGCAATGGTAATTTGAACCATCAACTGATGCAGTTAAAGGGTGGCGTGGTGTTTAGCCCTCATGCTTCACAGCAAGACGTCCTGGGTTTGTTTCCTGGTCGCAGCAGGACCTTTCTGGGTTTCCTCTGGGTGCTCCAGATTAATAACCTGGCAAGAGCCAGATTGATGACTGTGTAGAACTCTAATGCGTTCTCCACAATATTCTCGAGTGTTTGTGAACTCACAAATACCGCGAGAATTCAGCTTGCAGGCAAGGTTACCAGATTAACCTACCGTTAAAAACAAGTAAAACAGTCCAGAGTGAATTATTGTGTTTATGAATACGACTGTCCCATTCAAATAATAGATGCATAAAATGTTATTTGTAACTTCATGGGAAATGTACCATATTTTACATCCATGGTTATGGTCTTGGCGGCATGTTACATTTTTCTTCACAGAGGAACTAACGAACAAACACAATACGCATATTACATATACATACATATTATTACGCATTACTCACTGTGGATACAATAGTTTGATGTAATTTAAAAACAACTCAACGGTGGCTGAGTGGGAAGCACTTTCAGCAAGAAGGACCTGGGTTCGAATCCTGGTCAGAACAGGGCCTTTCTGAGTGGAGTTTGCATGTTCTCCCCGTGCCTGTTTAGGTTTCCTCCGGGTGCTCCGGTTTCCCCTACCACTAAAACCATGTACAATGGTTCAGGGTGAATGAGTGTGAATGTGGGCCAACGGATGAAAAAAGTTTGAGAACCACTGAAATGAACAATGCACAACATGTACAAAACATATTTGACCCTTTCTGAACAGTGGAAGTAGTGTTAAAATCATAGACTGTAAATATTAAACTACATTGGACATTATGGCCATAATATTTATCTTTACAATTTTATATTCAGTGCTTAGGATCTATTTGTAGAAAGGAAGATTCTGGCAATAAAGGTGGATATTCTATTAAAATAATTGTAATGACTTTATTAGAGCACTAAGAGAGTCCACGAACGTATACATAGTAAACAAACTGAAGCTATTTACATTATAACAACAAAACTGTCACGTCTCCTGGCTGTTTGCTGCTGTGATCGAAAGTTTCTCCCTGGATCCATGCTTTCATCTCGGTGATCGACTATCAGGCGGAAAGCGGAAGTGGAGCACAGTCTCTCCAAGATGGTGGTCACCAGGAGAGGGGTCCACGTGAGCTCCCCGAGTAGAGCCACGAATACAGCGGACTCCAGCATCTCCTCTGCGCCACAGGTTTGTGTGATGAACACTGTTCTTCCATCTCTGTCCGTGCGTCATGTGCCGTCTGTAATATCTGAATGATGAACTCTGAAGACGAGGAGTCTGCGGCTCGCGGCTCACGTGGTTTAGAGCCAGTTTGTAAACTTTGAATGTTTTCTATTGATATATTCCATGTTATTATTACAATTTAATGTACAAGGGTAAACAATAAAGGATCACACTCAGATGTAACTCTAGTTGATTTGATTTTTACTGCCGTTTGATTGGCGTTCATAATTTTATTGTAACAATGTGTTGAACATTTTGTCATAACAAACCCAGTTAAATTTTATATTTTAAATGTTACAATTTTAACGAAACCACAATTTCTACATGTTAAGATTGAATCGCATTTTCCCCAAACTCGTATAGCTCAAAGGTATGTAGGAGATTTTTACCAAATTTTCAGAAAGAACCGCCCTCTCCACTTAAAAAAAAAACTCTTCATCAGAATGATTGACAATTAGGATGACCAGCTGAAAGTATAGAATCCTCCTATACGCCTTTGTATATTTTTACCAAATCTTAACATAGGCTCTGTATTTCTCCCCAGGCCACCCCATCCACTGGCCGAAGAACCCGTAGAACTGCTAACTCTTCAGAGAGCCCCACTCAGACCACTGTGGAGGAGGCCAGCTCTCAGCTGGAGAAACTCTCGCAAGACTGCTTTGTCCAAAACTCTGCCAGGAAAAGATGTACCAGAGCATCACGACTGCACAGCCCGGACAAGCCCTGCACCCCAGTGGGCTCCGTGCATGAAGAGGAGCCCTCAGACATAGAGTCCTGCTGCTCTGTTGTGTCTGACATTGTGGCACCTCTGACCCGGAGAAGCACCAGGAAAAAGGTAGAGAAAAAAGAGGAGGATTTGTCCGAAGTAGAGTCCTGTTCCTCTGTTCGGAGAAGCACCAGGAAGAAGCGGGCTCCCGTTGCCTTGGACTCTGCCAGTGAGGAGACAGATGAGAAAACCAGGCCAGATGCTTTGGGCTCTGCCAGTGAGGAGAAAGATGAGAAAACCAGGCCAGATGCTTTGGACTCTGCCAGTGAGGAGACAGATGAGAAAACCAGGGCAGATGCTTTGGACTCTGCCAGTGAGGAGAAAGATGAGAAAACCAGGGCAGATGCTTTGGACTCTGCCAGTGAGGAGAAAGATGAGAAAACCAGGCCAGATGCTTTGGACTTTGCCAGTGAGGTGACAGATGAGAAAACCAGGGCAGATGCTTTGGACTCTGCCAGTGAGGTGACAGATGAGAAAACCAGGGCAGATGCTTTGGACTCTGCCAGTGAGGTGACAGATGAGAAAAAACAGCCATCTGAAGGTACTAAATCAGCATCCCAGAGGAGTAGGCGCATGAGAGCGAGTCGGCTGCTTGCTGAACAGTCAGATATGTCTGATGCAGAAAGCACTACTGGCATTTCACCAAAATCCGCCACACGCAGATCTACACGCGTCAGAGCCAAACCATCTAAGCCCAATGAGTGTTTTGAGGCCTCCCAGTCTCCACGTCCAGTAGTCCGTAGGACCAGGGCCTCGAGAGCCAAAACTGAAATGTTCTCTGATCCAATGTCTTGTGACTCTGATGGTTTCGAGTCCGGGCCGAGCTCCAGGGAAACCAACCCCAAGATAGACACATTTCAAATGGAATTGCAGTCAGACTCAGACATCACTGACATAGATAGACAAGAGACTCAGAGTAGTAACAGGACTGATACAATCGGCAACAGTCAAGTAGTATCTGTTTTGGTGTTACCTAAAAAGCTTAGTGTGGTTTTAGTCCCGCTAGAGGATGACAAGGATTCATTGACTGATTCAAGGTTAGAAAGTACAGTCTTAGAGAAAGGCTCTGACTGTACATTAATTGAAGAAGAAGAAACAAAACCAGCAGAGGAAGCCTGTTTGGAAACACCTACAGTTGATGAAGGGGGCAATAGGTTTCTTCAGTCAATTACAACAGATCATGAGCTTGATAAAATGACGGAGGGCCTTGCTGAACCTGCAGTAATGGCAGGCGAGCAACAGCAGGAGACGACTGAAAATCTGCTGGAGGAAACTTTAGAGCCTGAAATGATGGAAACAGTTGAGCCTCTCAAGAAGGTGTTAACTTCTTCAACATGCGATGATGAGACCACAGAGGATAAGGATGATGTGATCATGGTTAATGCTGATGCAGACACTTTAGGTGGCAGTGAACAACAAGATGGCAACGATGATGTGGAAAACCCAGAAGGTGATGCTTTGGTGTCAAATTCAGAGAAAGGGGAGGTCCAGGCGGGGGTCGACACCGTTACAGAGTTGGCGTGTCATATCGAAGAAGAGCAAGAGGAGCCTATTCAATGCACATCAAGTCAACCCACAGCGCAGTTCTCTGAGCAGCCACCTCAGGGCGCTGCAGTCCAAAGTAAGCGTGGGATCAACCTTTTAGACAGCAGTGATGAGGATGACGACTTTGCAGATGAAATTGGAGAAAGTTCTGGCGATGAAGCGGAGGAAAGCGGTGAAGAGTTACTCCAGTCCACGGAGACGAAAGTAACGAAAGCAGCAGAGGGACTTTTTATGATTGACACTCGGCCAGGGGAAGACGCAGACGAGCTGTACTACCAGGACAGGCTGAAGGAGCGAGGCCAGGTGGCTGAGGAGGAAGAGGAGGAGTTTTTGGATGAAGAGGGTGATGACGATGACCATGACGATGCAGCTGATGTGCTTTTCTCCAGCAGGGACCCACAATTGTAAGTGCATACAGTGTTTCCCACAGGTTTGAAGGCAATGTGTGGTGGTCGTCGGCGGGGGGGGGGGGGGGGGGGGGGGGGGGGGGGGGTAGTGGGGTACAGTGGTACAGTGGTAGAGGACAATCTTGAGGTCATGAATCCAGTGAAATTAGTCGCACACCTTTTTACAGTAAAAAGTTACAGTAGATCAAAAGTGACATGTTTTGACTATTTTGGAGGTATTTTGGACCAAAATGGCTACTTTACCTCAATATTTCTCAATATTTCTACAGTAAAAGTTTCTGGGTCTTTGGTACAGTGGCAGAGGGCAATAATAAGGTCATGAGTCAAGTGAAATTAGTCGCACACCTTATTCCAGTAAATAGTTACAATACTTGAAAATTGCACTAGCGGACCAAATTGTGTACTTTATACATGTAAACAATAGAGTGGCTATCCTCCTGAGGACTCACAATCTGCCGGAGGAATCGTAGGGGGCTGGTGCTATGTGTGCCGGGTGGCATCTCTATAAGGTTTTAATCACAAAAACGTGTCTCCCTGACCCCAGCGCGCTTTCTGTTCGATAAAAATGGGTGACTCCGAAAGGACGTTCCGCTGTTACCGTAAGTTCTCAACAAAACGCGCATCGTCTTTTCCCCGATGCTGGCCGCATGTTCATAGAGCTGAAAGATGCGGGCCACTTTACCGCGGTAAATTAATAGACACAGCTGCTTACAGCGATGATCGCTGATGGAGACGGAGACACGCGGTGTGCACGAAGGGGAGGGGCTGTGTGTGTGTAGGTCTCTGTATGTGGGAGAGACGCGTAGCTTGAGTGAGAGTTACGAAGGGCCGCCACATTTTAAACCCCCCTCCCCGCTGTCAAATTGACCGCTGCGGCGGCACTAGACGATGCATGTTTTAAATAGCGTAACAAAAAATATATATATATAATAATACGAAACGCAATTTGTGGCGGGCGGTCTCTAATCTGTGGCGGTGCGCCACAGATTAGTCTATGTGTGGGAAACACTGGCATAAACCCTGGTTTCACATGGAAACCTCTGAATGGTTCATAGAAGTTGATCAGGTCCAACCATCAGCCGCAGTCGCCTCAAAGTCATTCCACAAAGCCAGACTGTAGGCCCATTATAACACTTCCTTGCTACAGCGGGATATTGCTAGAAATAATACTTTGAAGTACATCACTATAGAGAGAGACACGATCACAATATAGCTTTATCCCAGTAAAACAGGATTGGACAGACTTTTCATTTAACCCAGTGGAGTACGACAGGTACATAGAAAATATATTGGATAGTATAAAAAAGGTAGCATTTTAAGAATATTAACTTTTCAATGTATGTTCAGTTTATGTATTATATTTATTCAAGGCAGAAGTATAACTACATCTGTGCAGTGCAATTTCTATTTTCTGGATCTGAAACATGTGTAACTGTCTTTATGCTTATATTCATGGTACAGTTAAGCAGATTTTTGTCTATAGCTCTAACAACAGCGATTATCTCTGAGGACATCACCCAATAGTCCATAGATGTCCTGGATCACCACTGTCCGTAACGAGGCCTTACTGTGTTAATTTGCTTGTTCCAGCAAAGCGCTGTCCAGCCGTATTGACCCAGGCCTCAGAATGAAGCAGCTCGGGGGTTTATACATCAGTTTCGATGGCAGTAAATCAAAACCTGTCTCCAACTCGCAACAAAAACACAGGGAAAAGAAGATCCTAGATGAGGTAAATAAGTCATTGATTTTTTTCCACCCCCCGTTGAAGGTGATCTGCCGTGCTGCCTGAATGATAAACGCTGTAGTTATGCAAGGGCGCGCTAATCCAATAACGCTCGCAACACTTTTGTCCACATTTCCCTCCACCTCTATGGCCTTTTATCTGCTGGTACTGATGCGTGCTTGTCGCGGTCCGCAGGTGATGAAGAGGAGCGTGATTGGTCCTGACTTTGAAAAGAAAGACGCTGTGCCTCCTTGCAACGAGACTAAAAAAGCCCTGAAGCTCAAACGCAAAGTGAGTTGGAGCAAGTTTAACAACAACAATGGCAAAATATAACTGTTGTGTTGAAACATCTGAATGTTCTCTGTTAAAGGCAGAGCGGGCGAAGACCACCGGAGAGGCCTGGTTCAACATGAAGGCCCCCGAGATCACACCGGAGCTGAAGGGAGACCTGCAGCTGCTGAGGATGCGCGGCTCCATGGACTCAAAACGTTTCTACAAAAAGAATGACCGAGATGGATTCCCCAAATACTTCCAGGTTTGTTTTTTCACATGCAGCGCTGCAATAAACCAGTGCAGGTGTTTAAAAGTGACACTGATCAAACGGTACCTGCCATAGATGGGAACTGTTGTGGACAACCCAGTGGACTTCTATCATTCCCGAATCGCCAAGAAGGACCGCAAGAGGACCATGGTGGAGGAGCTTCTGGCTGACGCTGAATTCAGACAGTAAGTGCATTTACTCCCTTTCTGCTTCATAGTCCTTTCTGCTCCTTGTGGCAGACGGCTTGAGGCATAAGGAGCAGTGAAAAGCAGTTAGTCCTGTCTCCTTTAGGGCTGTAGTGGAAGCGGTTAATCGTATTCCCTTATAATGTCGGGACTTTTAAAAACATTTCTTTACATAAATGTTACATAATTGCTAGATACAATGTTCTCAAACTCTGCTAATTGCTATTTTTCTTTGTTCAAACAGAAAAAACAAAAGGAAGTTCCAGACGATCATGGCAGAGAAGGCGGCGCAGACGGCTGGCAGGAGGCATAAAAAAGGCAAATTCCAAAAGAAATAAAAGGACTTGGAAAGAAGTGTTTTCTGGATAGCAGCCTGAAATCGAATAAGAAATCGTAAAACCTTTAATTATACATTGTGTGTCATGTTATAAATGAACAAGCCCAAGATGTTATGGACTGATTTAACTTACAAATACAATAAGTACAATATATAATCAGTATTTTTTTAAACCTCAAGATATATTTTTTAATCAATTTATTTCATTTACAAATTGTACATTGATAAATATACAATTTGTGTCAAATCAATAAAATAATGGAAGACAATACCATGAAACATGAAATTAAATGCCGAGCCTTAATTCAAGATACATTCCTGTGTCTTGTGCTTTCATGTGGGATTACTGGCGCTCTCATCTCTGAAATCTCTTTTGTAGCCGCTGCTTCCAGCGGTGGCTCTGGGCGTCCTGCTTGTCGCTCTTTTGTATTGTGAGATGAGCTCTTAACAGCTGCAGCTTACATCCACCATCTATTCCCACACACAACGCAGCCGCTCTGTTCTCCGTCCAATCTCACACAGCTTTTGAGAAATTAAAAACGTGTCTGTTTGGTTTCACCGTGAGTGTGGAGGAGAGGGCCCAGCGGAGGCTTCTCTTTGAACAGGTCTTCATGTTGAGCAGTGCCATACGTCTGATTATAGTGACTATCGTCAGGACATTCAGGGATCATCTAACGACAGCTTTGTGAGTCTGAAGGATCCTCTGGACCCGTCTGTGAATCTGCTCGCTGTACGATGGACTTGGATCAAGGGCCTGGAATCTGGGGAGAATCATATAAAAATAAAATGTTTTTATGACCAATGTGACCCATACCAAACTTCTCATCACTGACAGACAAACCTCTGGCTGAAAATGTTGGATGGAGGTACTCACTCTGTCCACTAGTCTGTGCTCTAACACAAGCAGACTAATCGGTTTCCATTGGAGCGTTATCTGGTCACGTCTTTTGGACAATACATCTTATATGAAACAATTAATGTATGTTGAACTATATCCCAAGTGCATAAAAAGTAATATTACTGCTCGAGCAGTAGCAGAAGAACATATTTGCTGGCCCCAGACCTTTAGGAAATAACGTTCTGTGACGGACAGACTGAAGTGAGATGTAATAAATTCCAGTATTGCGTCTGGATCACATTTATTTGTGGATGGTGTGGCTGTAACAAGGTGGAGCTTGGGCCCGCGCTGTGAACTCCGGTTTCATCTAATCAGATAAAGCAACAACCTGCTTCTAAAAGTCATCAAGGACAAATCATCCAGGCACATGAATAGACTGGGGCTGTGGGTCTTCGGGGCCAAACGCAGCCGCTGGCATCTATCATTATCTTCAGAGCAGTGAGAGGAGACGTGCCCCTCTCCATGTTGGAGAGAATCTACACCCGCCAGCCGTAATCTCCTGCCCTCCAACTCGTGTCGCGTTTTCAATTGTGAGAAAAGTATCATTCATTTCCTGCAATTTACTTTGCGGTTTAAGATTGTCTATTGATTTTAATGTTTACTTATGGACTGAGCGGAGGAAAGGGAGCGGCTACAAACAAACACAACGGAACATCGCTCCCATTGCTGTGTTCAGCTCGCAGCTGCCATGATCGATGACAAGGTCTCTCTGAATGTATTAAAGCACGCATTGAGTCAAATGCATCAGACTCCAGCTCAAACACAAATCAATACCATTTTACTCTTTGTTTTCCCTTCGCTCTGCCTCCGCTCCCAGTAATGAACAAACATGACAAGACATCAGCCTGTGTAATTTAAAGGGTGGAGGGGAATTCATCCTGGCTGTTGGGTGTGATCATAATTAAAGATCGTGTGTGTGTGAGTGGGACTCATAGCGCACTGGCCCCGAGATAAAGAACAAAAGAAAAAGTAGTAAACCAATAGTTAAATAGACTTGTGTGATGCCTGTACCTCTCCTTTAGAGAAGAGCGTGCAGCCGCTGGTGCGCACAGGGACGTAGACTCATTCAGGACCTCTGCTGGGCTTCGGGGGCGAGCCTCACGTCTGGAGGGAGTCTCCTGAGATGACTGGGTCCTCACATGACTCCACTGCATCTGAAAAGTGCAACAAAGACAGACTCAGAGGAGAAAACAGTTCTTCCCATATTTTTCGTAGCACTGCTTTAGCCACAAGGTTTGGGAACTGTTGTGAAAACATTAAGGTCATCATTTCATAGCAGCAGGCACTAGTTAACTTATTAATGGAGCTGTTATTGAATGTGATATTGATAAATTGTCCCAACATCTGTGCCACCGTCACAGTCTGGTTTTAATTACATCCAAATGCTTTGCTTTTGAAGCGACAAGGACACTGGGCTGTGAAGGGTTGGAGCAATACGCACTTTTACTTTGCACAGTGATACTTATTCATGTTAAGCCTGGAGAGCAGCTCAGACTTACTCTGTCACGTCGTCCGGAACTCCTCAGAAGAGACGCATCTACAAGGACAAATCAGGCTTAAAAATGGGTCTAATTGCATTTTAAAACATGGCACAAAATACGACACACACATCCATGAGCCAACGCTTAAAGAGGCATAAAGCAAATTGACTTCTTTGAGTTGTTACGACATTGTGTCCCAACAAAACAGACCTGAAGTTGTTTTTAGATCCATTCACACTAATAGATGAAGAGATCCTTTATTCGTCCCACAGTGGGGAAATTTCAGTGTTGCATCACAAGTTATAGAACAGTAGGAAAGAGCAGCACACAAGATGAGTGAACAATAGCTATACTCATTAAAGTGAAACAAAATCTCTAACTCTAGCATCAAATAACAAGTAAAAAATCTCTTGAAAATCTTGAAATCTTGAAAATAATAATAAAAAGAGTAAAATTTTTACATTTGGCAAAATAGGAGACAAGTATAAAGTACTGTATTCTAGTGCAAGCAATATGTAGTTATAATACCAGGAACATCTGGCACAAAACTAACTATTCTCAAAGCTCCTGTTTCAGTCCTGTATAAAGTCGTTCTCTACCTTTTAAAACAAAGGTGTTGCCCAATGGTTGTAGCAAGTTGGAAAAACAAATACATTCTACCCCTCCCCCTGGTGGTAGCTAAGGGAGTTACAGGTGGAAAGCATGTTTTTACCCTTGACACTTGTTTCACCATATATTTTCTACTGAAGATATTTTCTCACATTCTAAAGCACAAAATGAGAGAATAAATTGTCTCCTTTTTAAATGAACAAAAATAGTGCGTAATACTGTACCTGTGTAGTCATCTCTGAAGCTATAGACGCGCTGGTCCATGTCACCATGAACCTGAGCTCCGTCATATGAAGAGGACAAATACGACTCCATAAGTGATGAGTTAGTTGACAAAGGGACCTGCCCAGAAGTGAAAAACAGAATTAGTTCAAAGAAACACATGGACATTGCTGGACCAGGTCTTGTCTTTATCCTGTGTTAAAACAGATTACTTGTAGTAGTAAGTAATCTTTATTTATATACCGCCTTTTCACTGCAAATCTGAGTCTCAAAGCGGTTTACAATTGTTAATTTTGGGCATTTGTCTCTCACTCCACACAGAGATGGGAGCGGGGTCGCCAGTACACGAGGCGCATGCTAGACCTATTGTACACATTTTTAGTGGTAGGGGAAACCGGAGTACCCGGAGGAAACCTACGCAGACACGGGTAGAACATGCAAATTCCACTCAGAAAGGCCCTGGTCCGACCGGGATTCGAACCCAGGACCTTCTTGCTGAGAGGCGAGAGTGCTATCCACTCAGCCACCGTGCCTTGTCACTAAATATTACTTCATCTTTGCTTCCACGCAGCTGTTGCACATACCATTCTCTGCTGAGGCTTTCCTGCTATCACTGGTAATGCATTCACCATGAGGCCATACTACTTCATTACGCATCTATTTGTTAATTGCGGCTTGGCTCTCAATTACCAGGGTTAATTGTCAACATTATAGTCCCACAGGAAAAGCAGGAAAACAGGCCGTTCTGTAGTAATCTGCCTGTTATGTCTGGTGAACTTCTTTCGCTGTGGTATAAACAAACAGCACACCACCTAATCAGTTTTAATAATGCATGGAGAGTGGCTTTGATGCTCATACGTCTGAATTGGATTTGATATGAATAAGAGACAAATCTAGGGGGGGCGGGCTTTGAAAAACTAGGCTGTGCTTGTCCGCATGTTCCCCTGGGCTCGCAGATCAGAAAATCCACTTCCTTTTATATGCAAATCTACGGTTGGTTTGATAAAGCTATAATTAAACTGTTGATAAATAACAGTGTAGCAAGATCACTGCAGGCCATGTGCTGTTAAGTCAGAAGGTGAAAAAGAGAGGTACAGGTACTTATTCTTATGCCAAAGTCCAACTGTGAACTCGCTTATAGGAAAAATATGTATCATTCTTAGATGTCGTTAACTTGATTTGGAAGCATGCTTTTCTTCCAAGCTTGTTTATGTAGAGCAGCATAATTTTATCAATGTCAAGTCAAAATCTCTCCATTTGAGTCATGTCTGAGCTAGTTCTATTGCCTCACACAAGTCTTTGCAATTGTATCTACTCTGTTCATATTTGTTTAACTTCATTTGAGTGTATCATCACTATTTTTAAAGGCACAGTTTTATTTTTATCGGTCCTCTCCAACATATTTTTTATTAATTTTTGGAGACTATAGGCATCTGGTCAATTCCATTACTATTTGAAAACACATGATAACTTCACTACTTTTAGGGTTTAGGGATGTTTTCCCACAATATTTGAAAAAAAAAATGCGTCTGGAAAAAAATCACTGACTGCATCGTTAAATTATATATTTACAATATATTAAAAAGGAGGAAAGATTTGCCAATGAAATATCAACCCTTTATGCGTCAGTTTCAGGTGGTCCTTCATATGCGCCCTTACTGTTCTGGGAGATATAATAAGAGATTAGTATTGAAGCCATGAAACGTGATAAGAGACAAGTACAATCAACCAAAATGAAAAATAAAACTGTGGGAAGCCAGGGTGCTGTACAGAAAGTGTCCTGTAGCAATCCCGCTACTGTGGTGCGTTTGGAATTAACAATATAGCTATAAAATATATATATATATTTTTCTCATTCCATGTAAGAAATTGCTTCTCTTAATTGAAGTACAGAGAGCATTTTATGTTTGCTCCATCGGCAAATCTGTCAAAATGTACTCAAATTATGTTTTAAAATGTCTTCATACAAGCTGTGTTTACCCTTTATTTAATCAATCATCTTTTGCAGAGCATGTTGAAGAGATATTTTGCAATTTAGGAGTGCAATTCTTTTAGTCAGGCAGGCTGAGGTGGGTTTTATTTGTTTTTGCTGTGCCAAATTATGAAAAGAAATCCCAATCCTTCAAAGGTTTACAATAACATAGCGAGGGCCGGTCACGTATCTGCATGAAAGCAAAGCACATGTGGGGGACGTACTGAGAACGGCGCTGGGTTGTTGGCGCTCTTCTTAAAAAGGTGCGGCCCGAGTTGGAGGTGGCCCAGTCTTTGCTGCGATTCATCTGCGAGCTGACACATCCTGCGGTGAGTGTAGGGGGACAGTGCCCGGGCTCTGGAGGACACCGTGGGCTGCAGGTACCCTCTCTGTTGCGGTTTGGAGGCACTACATGTGAACTTCTGACAGTCATTCCAGATCTTAGCCTTTGCGCGCTGGAGTTGCTTTTCTGTTTTCAAAGAGGCGTAGTTTCCGTCATCTTTTGCCGGAGTTTTCCAGCCCGAGTGACAAAGTGGTTCAGGAGATGAAGACATTTTTCCTGTAGCGCCTGGGGACAGAGACGCTCTCAGCGGAGCACATTTGCTCTGGAAACGAGAAAATGAAAAGAGTAAAATGTTAATATATTGTTCCGATGCTTCAAAGTCACGCGTAAAGGCAACACACACACACACACGAGCTTCGCCTCAGCAGTTCTCATTTCTCCGAAGACCACTGCACTCTTGTTCATTTATAGAAGAGTCAGCCATTTTAGCTATTAAAAGGCAGCTGCTCTCGGTCTTGATTCAGACAAGTTCTCCCTGGACACAAGCATTAAACCATTAGCTAAATCATTCAGCTTAAGTGTTACGACAACAGCAGCTCTGCCTGTTTGTGCACTGCCATGGAGACAACCTCGGCAGAATCACTTCAATAACTCTAATGGCCACTAACATCATTCTCCAAACGCAATATCCCACTTCCTGCGGGTAATGCCAACTGGGGATAAATAAGTTAAGATAAAATGTTAATTGCATTTGATGGCCATCTCCAGACTAATACGATAAAGAGGCATTACCTGACAGTAGAGCAATATAATCCAAAAGCTAATTAGGAAAATCTCAACATTAAAAGATTTTTTAAGAGAAACTAAATGATGAATATGTCTTCATCAGGCTTCCATTTGTTAATTTTTCACTTTAATCATTAATAAATGCTTTGTCTCAAATGCTCCTGTCTCTGACTTCTGTCACGTCTTTGTCCTGAGAACTGTCACTTCTTCAGTAGTAAAGGAGATAAAGGTTTCCCTGATGAGGACTGATGACCCACGGGCAAAGTGTAGAATTATAAATGAATAGAACGATACTGTTGGTTTTATGGCACTTGTCTATCTCTTGGCTTGTCACATAAGTGGGCAGGCAGTCAAGGAAATACCAATGCTGAGGATCCATTAACAGAGAAAATGGAGAAATTCTACTTTGTGACAGCCACAGCGGCGCTCTGATCCAGACACCCCCTGGGGCCGAGCGAACAGTCTGACAATCTGCTTCGCTGTCAATGACATTCTATTTAAACAAATAGCTTAGCTTTAGATGCAGCACATGGGAAATTGCAGGGTGTTTGGCACAACATCCCCACCACTACTGTGAGATGGATAGCCTCTTTGATGCCTTTAAGTGACATACTGCACCATACAAACACAGAAATAACACACAAATGGGATTATTACCAACAATGTGATGAAATGTCTCTGTGAGTCAGTCCACAAGGTCAGTTTGAGGTCCTGAGGTAAAACTGGTTACGTGCCAAACTCAGAGCCACTAAGGAAAGTGATAAAGGTTGTACTATCAGCGTCACAGATCTGCCTCCACGTAGGAGAGCAGATACCCTTGAATCGGTGCCCGACTGGACACACAGTAGCCATGGCAACAATAGAAGATGGTATGTATGGAGGAAGTGATGGGGACTGATACCACTCATTAGACGCCTTAAGAGGTTTCGCTGCTCTGGCTGCGGTTCATACACTGGACTTGTTTGTAGTGCAGCTGCAGTGGCTTCGAGGTTCAAAGACATGAGAACAGACAGAGCGCCTGAAAAACACACTCTTGACTTATAAGAGCCACTTTGAGGGAACGTTTTTGATTTTGTCTAAGCATCGAGAAGCCACAAACTTACAATAAGAAATAATGTGTGAAGACAAGGTGCTGTGGGGAGGGTTACACAGATGAGAAAGAAACAACTTTGATCAAGAACAAACAGAAGCAACAAAAGCTACACTGGGGTTTTGGACGTTTGGTGTTATAAAAGTACGCTTTTGGAAGATGTGAGTGGCTTGTAGTAGTCGCCAAGGATGAAGCTGCACGTGTGTGGGGAGCCGAACCACAAGTAACTAAATACATGGATTGATCATGGTCACCAATCACAAACACTGATTTTAATTGACGATTCATTGTGTTAAAAGTGCATTGCTTTTAAAATAATATTGAAAAAATATGAACATACTCTATTTTATCCATTACACAAAAAGTGCTTTTCAAAACAAAACAAGAAAATAAACATTACAATAATAAATAATCACAGTATTTTAAAAAGATGCAAAGTGGAAAGTGAAGACACAATCCCTCAGTTCTATACAGAGCTAAACAGACTTATTTTTCAGAGTAGAAGCATGTGTCAATTTTAGAGAGACTGTTCCAGATTTTAGCTGCATAAACCTGAAATGCTACCCTCCCATGTTCAGTCCTGACTCTGGGCACCAGCAGGAGGCCAGTCCCCGTGCTCCACAGAGTCAGAGTTGCTTCCCTCATACAGCACTCACATGTCTCGGATGTACTTTGGTGCGAGGCCCTGTACACAGGCAGAGCAGCTTTAAAGTATATCGTCTTACAGCCATATTAACACAGATAATGGCTTGCTTTATCTCCCTTTGCGTGTAATGAGCACCATATATTTCACATTAAAGGTTGAATTACAGAAGTAAATGGACTTTTGAACGATATTTTTGTTTTTCTGAGATTCACCTGTCATTGGTAAACACTGTAAAAGGTCATTGTTTGACGAAGAAAATAGATACGTCCACATTTTATCCATTATGCTAGAATTAGAGATTTTGTTTTATTTGATTTAGTATAGCTATTGTTCACTTATCTTGTGCCGTGTGCTCCTCATTCCTACTGTTCTATAACTGGAGATGCAACACTGAAATTCCCCCGCTGTGGGACAAATAATGGATCTCTTAATCTTATGAATCAAAATGAGCATTCTTGCTTTATCCATCAGTGTCACTTGACTTATGAGAGCCACTTTGAGGGACTCAGAACGTTTTCATATTTGTCTAAGCATTGAGAAGCCGCAAACTTACAATCACAACTGATGTATGAAGACGAGGCATTATATGGAGGGCTGCCCGAAGAAGAAAAGGACAACTTATCAAGAAAAACAGAAGCAAATCAGCAATACTGTGGTGGTTTGGACAGGCCCGTTCTGTGTAATAAAAGTACGCACTTACAGCCGGGGCAGCTGTCTTCGCTGTGGCGCTCCTGAATGACTGATGTGCTGGAAAAGTCTACCTTAAGAGGAGATCCCCTGGAGGATGACAGACAACAGTCACATCACAGCACCTTTAACTTCAAGATAAAGACTGAAATAGACAACAGTGCTGCCTACAAGCCCAATTTACAGGCACAAATCTCCAATCTACGCCTGACTTGAGAAAAACAAATTGCAGAAGAGAAAAGGCTCCAGTGATGTTTAAATAATATGGCATTTGGAATAAGACATCTAAATTGCTATGTTGGCCTCAAACACAAACACATCAAAGCAACGGTGAGAAGAGCAGTGTTTAAAGACATTTAAATGTGCCGGTTTGTGTCTAAGGGGACAAGGGGGTGGATAAAGAAACATCTCAAATGCTCATAATGGCAAAACAATGAAGGAGGAAAATGCTATGACACATCAATAACGGTATATGACATATAAATACCAGTATATAGTTTTTAATGAAATGGGCTTAAGATACATATGTGAGACACTAGCATTTACTTAATTACATTATCAAAAATATCTTCTCAACTAAATATATTGTATTAAAGCTGAGGTAAACAACTTTCAACCCTAAAACAAGTAACACAAGTTTGCGTCTAGCACTAGTTTTCACATTAATGGATTTTTGGCCAGATCTTTAAAGCAGTTTTGTCAGACAGAAAACAGACAACTTTTTCTCAGCTCTCAGCCTAAAGCGTCAAATAGTGATGTCTGTCTTACAAGCATGCAAAAGTACAGTTTACTGAGACGAAGGCAGCATGTTGTGGTCTAATTTGTTCACAACATTTTACAAACAACATGCATTATTTAGGAGAAGAAAAGGTTAGGTACCCCAGTTATGATATTTAATTTATATCAATTGAACTACAGAACACATTTAGGAAAGTAAGTAAGTAATTTATAAAGAAAGGTTAAAAGGTGTTTAAGAAGAAAGACAATGCTGAATTATATAAATGTTTCAGGTACCACTTAAATACAACAACTTAAATATAATAAAATGTTACATGTGGAACAACAAAGTTTGTATTCAGGAAGACTGTCAGAAGTGAAACATACGAAAAAAGTACAAAAAACATAGCATACAAAAACACTGCTTTTCTCGCCCTGCTGTGGTTCTTCCGGATTTAAATTCAGCGGCTGTGTACAAAAACTCTTGTGTTTTCTTTCAAGGTCGCCAAGATCTCACCCTCTAAACAAACAAGACACACAAATGCAAACCGTGGCTGAATGCAGTTTACGCCGTGTAATGCAAAGATGTGATGGGCGGAATGATCCCAAAGTATACCTGGAGGCACCGTCTGAATCAGCTCAAAACGTGCGGCGTCAGCTAAAAGGGAGAGCCCAAATAATGCGGGAGCTAATGGTCGGAAACGCGGTTAATAGACTATAAGCTTGCATGGCAAAAGACCCAGGCCTACGAAATGAGGAGCAAGTCCCAAAGGAGTGTTTACCTTCTTGGAGGTCAGCTACATCAGCAGGGTCAACGACACCAGGGAAAATCTGGAAACAAGAAGAGGTACAGACAAAACAAATCAATAGCTATAACAAGATAAGACAAATGGGCTACTATCTGGTCTTGTCATTCTCCCAGGGGTAAAAGAGAGGCATTTTTACAACAGGTGATGCGGTCTGCAAGGTCGAAAGCAGAAATAACACACAAAAAAGAAACTAAAGCTGTGAGGCCAAAAAAGAGGAGTATGAGCAACACGCTTTTAAGAGCTACAGGTGAGGATTTATGCACACTGAATAATCTCACCTTCTCAAAGATCATTGTCTCGTGGGAGCTCAAGGGGAGACATGAGGTCCTCCAGTGCTGCATCAAGTATAAGGCTCTGTTCTAGTATTTATTTTATTTATTTGACAGGGACAATGTACTCATCCATATAGTTACAGCATGAAAGATGCAACTGATGCGGTACATGCAGAGAGCGTAGCTATTGCTAGTTTTTAACTCCTGTCCCTGGTTGAGCTTTTCCCTACAGTGCAACACATTATACAGAATAAAAAAGGCCCACCTTGAGCATGTGTTGGGAAGTGACTAAATACATGTACTGTGAATTAGGCCTGTCCTGGTAGATTATGACAGTAGCTGTGATTACTGCAGAATAAAATCAAAACGTGTAAACATGTACAACTGATTGTGTAACTATAAACACTCAGAAAAGGATTGCGTTAAACAATAATCTTGAAATTACTTTATACCGCTGCTGCAAAGAACGCACTGGGTCTCAAAGTAAATTGTTTTATCCATCAGTTATTGAACAAAAGTCAATATAGTAATTTTCTTGTATTTTTTGTAATAGGCCAATTACTGAAAATACATATCCAGAATATTAATGTTGAGCATGTGGCTAGATGGTATTAGTATTAGTGGAAAACAATACAAAACAACTCTAACTAGTGATTAATAACGACATAACAATCAAAGCATGACTGTGTTTTTAATCCCATTTTATCTTTGTTTATTAGATACAGTACAAGTACAATGTATTGTGAAAGTATTAGTGCCTTTACGATACAGTACGGAAACACTGGGCCATGTATTTTAATATAAAGTTAGAAAATACATTTGGAAGCAGGAATCATGCAGACATAATATCAGTACCAAAGCCACACTTGTAACTACAGTGTTAAGCCCCCAGAAACAGACTTTACTGGTATGAACTGGTTATAAGCAGCTAGTGTTGCTCATTAGTTCATTAGTTGTGTTTACTGTGGTAAGATGATGAGTACGAAGACACGCCCAAGTTAAATGCAAGTAATGTGTTGACAATTCAAGTTAAAAGTGTGCGTCTGATGTTTAAAGGTTAGAAAATACATGTTAACAGAGATAAAACATTGAATGAGCCAACAAGGACCACGAGCTTAGCATTAACTAGCATTAACCAGCGTAAAGGGAAGCAGGCATGGGGCGTTGTGATGCTAGCTTTTAATCACAGACTGACGTTAGCTTTGAATCTAATTAAAACAATAAACAAACCTTCAGTCCATCAGATAAGTTACCTATTGAATGAATGTCCAAAGACACTTGAGAGATCTCCCCAACACTTTTAAGGCGACATGTTTTCAAAAAGCGAAACTTGTGAATGATGAGGAGGTTGTCATAGCTGCGCCTCAACACCGGACGTGCAACACGTGACCACAACGCGGCCAATCAGGGTTCTCCTCCCGCAATTAAAAAGTAATTAAAAACAAAAAACAAAACAAAAACAAAAACACTCCCCCCCGCCCAAAAAAACATACATAAAATAGGTAAATCCCCCTTATTAATATATATCAATATATTAACATAACATAAATACTATTTGCCTCACACACTGTCTCCTGTTAGTGCCCATAGTCAGGACTAAACGTGGGGAGGCTGCATTTCAGATTCATGCTGCTAAAATCTGGAACAGTCTTCCTGAAAGTGTGAGACAGGCCTCCTCTCTGACAATGTTTAAAACCAGGTTAAAGACAGTTCTGTTTAGCTGTGCATACAACTGAGGGATTTTATATTTTGATCTCTCTTTTTAATGTACTGTGATTATTTATGATTTTAATGCTTTCTTATTTTGTTCAGCACTTTGAATAGCCTTGTGTATGAATTGTGCTATACAAATAAACTTGCCTTGCCTGATATAAAATAAATATATCAAATGTGCTTAAATGACGGCCTGCATCTGCTTACTGCTATGGAAAGTATTGCCATTATTCAACGCTGATACTCAAATCCATCTAACTAGTCCCAGTTCTTGTATTCTTATTTCATGAAAATTAAATACATAAAACATAAAAATGAATGAAGAGTGTATAATCAAAAGTTTTTCAATGCTTTCAAAGAATGCATATTTAATTGTCGCTTAACCACTCAGGTGGACACTTCATCTGGCTATAATCCACTGGTACCGGTCAAAGCACTGTAACCAATCTCTGGAAATAAGCCTTATAGCCGGGGTGATTCGGAGATTCAGAAAGCAATGAAGTATGAAGGATCCTCCTGCCACGGCGCTTTGAATTTTGATCCATTCTCAGTCCGTGTCTGCCTGTCTAGTGTTTGAAAGTCTTCTCCCTCTCTCTGTCAGTAGACTCTCGGCCGACCATGTTGCCCTTTCCATTAGCGTTGACTGCTGGAGAGATTGGGTCAGGGCTGAAAATAAAGAAACAAAACAAATACAAATACATTAAGGAAGTTGTGCATGGTTCTTCACACGGTTAACAGTAGTTTACCTGTACTTACTTTAGAATAGGAGTTGGAATATTGTCTTTAGTAAGGCTGTTGAGTTTGTAGTAATCTAAAAAGGTTCGGGCAACATTCCTACCCAGTCTCATGTCTGAAAAAAATATGTTAAGAAAAAGGCTATAGGATTTGCATTGAAGCTGAGGTACCCAGATTTAGGTCTCATGAATAAATACATTTTGTTTATCCCAGCAGAAAATATTGTTTGGTAGAAATGCAAGCAAAAAGAGCCCTGTGATATAGCTGACTCTTTGGGCTGGATGTTGATTGGCTAATTGAGGAGTCCTTTTCCCTTTTACATCAGAGAAAGCTGGTCTAAATGCGTTCATATGAAAACTAGTGATAAAACCACACTTTTTTGGACCCTATTACATACTATAGTGATGTAGTTTTAAAGTGAGGTCCAAGCTTTAGATCCAGATAAGATTATATCATTTGTATAAACTCGAGTGTGCAAAGTATGTTGAATCTCCTCATTCATCTTTTTCAGAATACAAAGATAAATCTTGAACTTTTTAAACAAATTAACTTTGAATCCTGCATTAAACATTACAATATAGACCACAAGTATTTATCAGATCGTACCAGACTGTAAATTACACCATCAATACATTGCTTGCACTATCGCTTAAAAGCTATAAAGAACTGCAACACACAAAACGTGCTCCTTTTTTCTAGTCAGCTTAAGTCAGCTCATGATGTATCCCAAACAAAGTACAACTGAAAAAATAGCGGCATAAATCTGAAGCAACTACTGCATTGGCTCAACACCTAAATCAATGCTCACGTCAGCTAAATGCATGAAGCTCAAATGAATCACACACAAGCAATTACTTACTCTGAACCCTTATTTAAATGCAGCGGTGAAGCCACGTAACATCGCTCTGCCCAATTGTCTCGCACTACATTATAGGGACCATATCAATAACCCCTCTACTTTATAAAGGGGTCCATGCGAGTGTGGTTGCTAAGCCTCCGGTCATTAAGGAGCTGATGAAAGTGATAATAACAATCCGTATAATGAAGAAACAGTGGAGGGTGGAAATAGCAGTGATGCTTTCAATGTATAAGAGCCATTCTGGTAAAAAAAAAAGCAAAGTGCGACATATCACTGGGGAGTGGAAAGTGACAATATTAAGATGAAATTTAAAAAACAACCTTTTTTTGTCCCACAGTGGGGAAATTTAAATGTTGCAGCGCACATACAAGACAGTAGAAAGAGCAAACAAGGAGCACACAAAATATACAAGATAAGAAGCTGCTATGTTTGTTGATCTGCAAATGTTTGTGGGTCAACAGAATGTCACAGCATCTCTCAAAGCTCTTTTTCTGGCATGAAATGGTCAGAAAGAAGGTTGTCGAAAATACTGATGACAATGTCAATGTCAGCTTTTTTTGTATAGCATATTGACAACAACACCAGCTGCCCAAAGTGCTTCTCGTGCACAAAAGAAAAAAGAAAAGAAAACCATATGAAATTGCATAGTAAACACAGAATTCAAAATGTAAAGTGCATAACAGTTTAGATTTAATTCGATAATCACAAAACACAGTAAAGATGATTATATTCAGGAATTTGTGAAAAAGTAGACTTCACTTTGGCAGTGTTTTGATCGAATAATTTTACTTCCTGGTTATAAATGATCCCCATTGTTCATCTGGTCACAAGCCGAATCCATCACGTGTCATTTCTGTGTTGGTGCTTTGATCCAAGACTATCCATCAGTCAAAGCTGAATGGGCGAAACTAATGAGAGAAAAGCTTGTTTTTATTTTTCCACCATTTCCTTGTAATGACCAAAAATCTTAGCAACATAAATCCTTGCAGCTATAAAGGTGAAACGCTCCTTGTTCTAAAAGCTGTTAACTTATAACCCATCTATCCTTGTTTTAATGGGCTGTCTGCGCCTACACTTGAGGCTTAATAGTTTGTCAAGTTTCAACAATGCACTTACACACACAAGAGTATACAAGTATCAAATTGCACAAGGAAGTTACTCTTTGTGTGCTTTCACCTTGGCCTTTACGGCTGTTTATGCATAATGTTCAAGAGTCTGGGCAGAACTTCATTGTTTTCACTAAAAGCTGAGAGCAAGCAACACTCTCCACAGGACGCCGCAGCCTGTGTTTATGCCCATCTGTTTGTCTGGACCTGCATCAGGCCAGTGCAGCCGGGATCTTCACAAAGCCGTCATTTGAAGGTACTTGATGATGAAGATTGGATGAAGAGCCATCTGAAATTATGACAATGTTAATAATAATAATAATTACTAACATGACTTCATATTTTCAGACAGCTCTCCATGCAATCTCTTCATCCAATAATGCTCTGCTGTTAATTGCCTTGTCCCAGGTAAACTGATTGAAAAACTCATGTCTCTCGGTTTGAGTGATGCCAGGTGTGAATGTTTGGCTTCACAACTGACAGATCTCAGAGGGTCAAAATCAATGACTGTTTTTTAGATGTGTGTTTCTGTGAGCACCGGATCTCCTCAGGGATGTATTTCAAGTCCTTTGCTTTTTACATTGTACACACATTTGAATGTGTGTTTTCCTCTGACTCTAACTTGATCATTAAAGATGCTGATGACATCACCATCATTGGTCTCATGATGAATCTTCTTCCATCCATCCATCCATTTTCTTCCCCTTAATCCATTTCTGGGTCGGGGGGGTAGCAGTCAGAGCTGCACCCAGTACCCATAGCACCAGCCCCTCACTGATCTTCCTGAAGGTGGTGAGTCCACAGGAGCCTTCTTACAGAATCTTCTTACAGAGCAGAAATCCAAAATGTTGTTCAGTGGAGTAATGTTAACAACCTCCAGCTTGGGAGGCCAGGCAGTTCTCACATGCCTGTTGTTATTAATAACTCCCATGTGCAGATTGTAGAGAAGTTTCTCAGTCTAACGACCTGAAATGGAAAGCTCATCGGCATCTCTACTTTCTGCAAACATTTGAATGCCGTAGAATCTGTGCGCACCAGCACTGGGCTGGTTATTCTACAATTGCCAGTTTACATGCATCTTCATCAGCCAAATTAAAATTAAGTCGGTATAGGATTCGTTTGTCACTAGTGCTTTGTAAACACACTCATTTTAGTTGTCACTTCGGGTTTCGTTTGTACAGGAGGGTCCTGGACAAACTAACATCTGTGCTGGACCATGACTGTCACCCACTACAGGACACTCTCTCTGCTCTTGAGAGCAGTTTCAGTGACAGACTAATTCACCCTCGCTGTGTGAAGGAGAGGTTCTGTAGGTCTTTCCTTCCTGCTGCTGTCAGACTGTACAATGAGAACTGCTGAGCCTGTAAATGTCATTCATTTGTAAATAAGTAAATACTGCAATCATGTGCAATGTGCAATACTGCAACTTCAGAATGTCCACTGAACAATGTCACTTTACTTTATCTACTTATATCCTTCCATATACAGTCTATTTATGTATATGTATGTACAGTATATAACTCCGCACTACTACATATATTATTTTTGTTTTGACTGGTATTGAAGCATTTACAGCTAGTTAAGAAACATAGTTACTACTCATTCTGTATTTTGTATATTTTGTGTGCTCCCTGTGCGCTGCAACACCAAAATTTCCCCACTGTGGGACGAATAAAGGAACTGTTATTTTTGACACTTTCACAACCATGTTAGCCCTGTGTTTGTCCAGATAGTGTTAGTTTGTTTTGTTTCCCCCTTCTGTCCTTTTGTATTGTACCCATCTGTTTTTGTCAACTTATCATTTACATCCCTGTTATTAGATTGCTTCTTTTACCATTTTAACACTTGTTTTGTTACCTCCCTCACCCTTGCTAAGCTGGGTCACTTGTATCATTTTCACAATAAAATGCATACATATGCATCAATATCACTTCAGCATCGGGTATAATGTTTGAATATTGCTGCTGGTCCATTGAAAAAAATCACATTTGAAAATTGTTGTGTGTGTCATTGATCCAAGATTTAGACTTGAGGAAAGTTAATGGTGTTCTCCTCTATTTCCTTTCATCAGCAGAGCACGGTGCCAATCACAAGCTCTTTAGCCAAGCATGCTCAGCGACAAAAACATCTCCCCAAACCCAATGAGCACAGATGGCCTCTCAGCTTGGCTCATCACGACTCTACCTCTCTTACAGCAGGTTTGGTGATGGACGGTCAGCTCTTATAGGTAGCCCAATGTGGAGGGAGACACAGAGGAAGCCCTGACAACTGCATGGTCTGCTGCTGCGGGGAAGCGGCCTTCTGGTCCATGGATGCCTCAACAGCAGGACGTGCGAGGAGCGAGAGCCAGGTAACAGTGGGCGGCAGAGAGAGGAGCTTCCACATCTTGGCACAAATCCCACTTCAGGAACTACTTTGAATATTGCACTGTTGAGTAAAGTGTCATCAGTATTTCTAATTGTGCTCATTATTGTTAGGCAGGGAAAAGGTCAAATGCACGTGTCTGGTCATCTGCTGTCACCGCGGCGATCCTGAACATCTTCGTACAAATAATGAAGGCGTCTGATCAATAGGTCATTGTCAGGGCTCAAGGGCGTGAAAGCTTTGGGGCTGATGAGATACGGGAGGCGTGAGACAAAAGGGGACGGCCATTATATGTTTACTGCAGCTGTTTACTGTCAGCGCGGCATTTAGCGGAACTCAGCGCTGTGTCCCAGGTGCCTGGTACGGCAGACAGACAGACAAGGTGACAATCAGACAACAAGGCCTCTAGTGGTAAAAGCAACAAGACACGGGCAGAATGCTGTCCAGATTGCAGTTAACAGGAGTCAAGAGAGGGGACATTCAAGCCATCAATACTGACCACTGACAGCTCCTGTCACAGCAATGACACACAGGCAACTATTTATCAATGCTAATTAAGAGGTGAAACAACAACAGTGATACAGAAAGAGGCATTTTGTCCCCGATGGGTATCCATGCAACCACAAGACCTCACATCTAATTTAAAACAAGATTTAAAGAAGAAGTATTATGCATGTTCTTTGTCATTTCATGTTTTTGAATGTGAAGCAATGTCTTAAAATATATGGTGAAACAAGTAAACAATGTGAAAACAATGGCCTACACTATCCGTATGCTCTCAGCAACGAGGAAGTCATTTATGAGCAATATCTTTGTTTTAAAAGGCCAACAACTGTTCTGAGCATCATATTACAGGACTGAGACAGGAGCTTAGATAGAAGCATGGATGAATTTACAAACAACTCCAGGTCTGTTTTAGATGTAGGAACTTGCTTTATGGTTAAAAGCTCAAAAAAGTTGATTGTCATTCATTCATTCATTTTATTCCTTGTAAAAACACAGGATCAAAGTGTGTCATAACTGTCATGAATTTCTCTGAACCTTCCCATGAGCCGACCAAACGAAATCGCAGAGATAAGTGCCTCTCTCAGAAGAAGCCTGTTCCTCTGAGCATGCATGCTAACAATAATTGTGTAATTGTCTGTGTGTAAAGCCATGTGCTCCGCTGCAGAGAGAGCTCCAATCCATTTGGCCATATCAGTGGGATGTGATGTGGATGATGGGCTGGTGAAGCATATTTGCCTCAGAGCGATTTCATTTGCATACTTGTCACAGTCTGTCCACCGGTGAAGAGTCTGTGGGCATCTCCGCTTAGCTTGACGCGACTGTGTACTCCACTCATAGGTATGCTTCTGTGAGCTGCCCATGTCCCTTTATTCCTTTGAGGAAGCACATGGCATCTGATGAATAATGGAGTTTATCAAACATGGCCGCTTGGAAGGAGAAGAACAGTTCCAGCGGTCTGTATAAGTCGACTGGCCAGGAACCTAACAAGCATCTCCAAAAAGCGTGCAATAAATGCTAAAATATGAAAAACACAGAAGATGTCCCCAAGCTTGGAAAATTCCCATACACACATGCGAGAGAATCTCCCTGAAATCACTGTGTTTTCTGCTCTGCATGTGCAAGCCGAGCAGGAGACGAGGGCCGCACTCAAAGACACAGACAGGTGTGGGATGATTAAAGGACAAAGAGGAGACGGAAAGACAGAGGTTGTCCCCGCTGTTTGAGAGAAGAGCTTTCTCAGCTTGACTAGATGATATAATGAGCCGTTATCGCCTGTGTGACGAGATGAGAGGAAAGGACAGACCAGAGGAGATGGGAGGACATAAAGACATGTGGAGAGCAAGGGACAAGCCTCAGAACGATCACACACACACACATACATGTAAAACACACACATATACACACACACACTTTTATAATAGCACTCAAGCTGTGACAAAATCTCTCTGAAAGCTGAAGATTTCCAAGCACAGCAGTTGGCCGTACTATAGTCAATGTGGGCTTATTATTTATTTGTCATGTATAAGTTTGGAGGACAGTGAGTGAGGGCAGGGCGTAGATCAGGTGAGCAAGGTGGGGGTGTGAATCATGATGCTAAAGGTCTCTGTTGATGATTTGCACGCTTCAACGCGCCGACTGCTGGGGCGGAAAAAGCGACATGGTTGGTTCCTTCAACCTGCCTGACCTCAATCTCCACTCAACACCGGGCCCTTGTGCACAGAGCCCACCCTGCGGAGTCCCTCCCCCTCACGCCCTCACAACAAAACAAAACATGCACTTCTGGAGCCATAAAAGATCAAGTGCACCTCCCAAATCGACCTTCAGCGGAAACGTCCCGTCCACCAGCGCTTATCTGTGCCCAGAGCATGGACAGGTCACAGAAGCTGTTGTTACAGCTGGCATACAATGCTCTGAGGCCAGATTTGAGACATTTTTCATTTTTACAGTCATGACAAAAGTCTATGGGTTTGACAAAACTCAATGCTTTTGTCATTGCTGAAGGTGAAATAGATTGTATTTTCAGATTTAAAAGCTTGTTTTTTTACACATATGGTTGAGACATATGTGTGAAAAAACTTCAGTTGAATGAAAACATGTTCAAATGTGATTTCACAAATACTGGGAAGCTATGTGGAGGAAAAGAGTGATGCCGTTCGCACACAATTGATGATGTGGGAGGTGTATGGTCAGAGAGTGTTGGGCCTGTGTGCTTGTGTGTGAGTGTGTGAGAGAGTGTGTGTGTGTGTTTTGTGTTATGAGTGAGAGGGATTAGAGCAAGCGCATATTTGTATCCTGTTTGTCTTTGTCTTTTGGCGTACATACGTTCGAACAACGTTTGAACAACTACTACACACACATCTTTTGCACTCGCTTCAGAGGAGATTCTACTAATCTCACATGGAAAACACATTTTGCACAAACACTGAATCCAATGTCAAAATTTAAATATTTGACTGTTGATGCCATTTTAAAAACACATCCCCAAACACTGAAGAGGGAGAGAAAGGGCTGAACACAGATGGCAGATGACATGATAACACACATCAACAAGATGACTGGGCATTAAATCTTTCAAGGCAAGCTGAATTATTAGTGCTGGAACTATTCAATGTTAGTTGTCTGCAGCAGAAAATCCATAAGCGTGTCCAAGAAACACTTAAGTCATTCTGTCACTTCAGGATTATTAACCAACAAAATTAAATAAAATGAAGATTAGTTTGTTTTTTCTTAGCACTAGAGGGCACTGCATCACTTCCCCTTTTTCCTTCCCTCCAGATAAAAGTATAAAAGGTTTCCAACTGCAGTTCCTCCATGTATGTTTTCTTTATCTTTCCAAATCTCTCTTCCCTTTCACTCACTTATCGCTCAGATCGGCTCGCCTTTGGCTGGCTGTAAGGAGCTCTTTAGCCCTGCGAAGGTCACCTAGAGGAAAACTTGCTGCTCTCACTGGCTCAATTAAGGCGCGTAACCTTTGCTTCCTACCAGTGAGACTGTAGGTGTGTGCGTGATTGAAGTTGACAAGAATCATGTTTAGCCCATTGTTCCATTGTTTATCCCAATCAAAGCAGCACACTGTTCTCCATACGCCAACACGAGCGCCCATTCTTCCCTCTCCTTTTGTAAATGAAATCAATAGACACGGCTTTCACATCTCCCATTCTGCTGCTGCACATCTGTCGCAACAAACAGCAACAAAAGAGCAACAGCTTTCCAATGACCTTACGAGGATGCGCAAAGTAGTGGCAAACAAACAGGAGCTGGCATTTCAATAACATGGAAGTAAGAGTATGTGGATGTTTTTGTGTGTGAGAGGATACATGTGTCTTCAGTGTAGGGCACGGGGGTGCTGCTGCCGGCCGTCATGTAGCTGTAGAAGGACACCTCCAGAGTGTAGCAGTAGGAAGTGTGGTCCAGGAGTCCACCCAGGAACCGGCGGCCTGTCCCAGCCTTCACCACGTCCCGGTTAAACGATGTGTTGGACTGCAAGGACAGACAGTAAAACCGCAATATGAGGAAAGAGGACACGGTCAGTTTTACACTTCAGATTAATCAAGAAAAAGATGCCAAGGAGAAATTGGTTATTGCGGAATGTCAGAAATAAAAACTAGAAAAATAAAGAAACTCAAAAAAGACAACAACAAATACACAAACACATAAAGGAAATGAAAAACAAAACAACAGTCCATACAGAAATAGAAATCACAAAAAAAAGAGTACATTTATTGTCAATTGTGTTGGTGTGGCTTTCGTTAGCGCCATGTCATGGCATATTGTTTGCAGTCTGGAATAAACAGAAAAAAATTCAAGAGACAAGTAAAATCAATATAATTGTTTTAGAGAAAATCTGAACATTTGCAATGCATAATTTTTACCAAAATAATGAATTTTTCATGCCTTTTACTACATAGTATGACCACAGAGTGAAACCTTTTCAAAGACACAGGGCTCAGCGTTTTTTGAATCACTTCATACAAAGTCATTCCAAAGATTGGCTAAATGGCTTCTGAAGAAAAAGGTCTATTTTGGTCTGTGAGTGTGTCAGCTAAACTGCACAAAAAGTGTTCTGTCTTGGGAGTGTGTAAAAAGTTTCCATTCACTGTCAGAGCGGCACAGAGCTGGGAGCTGCTGTGCTGAACTGCAGACTTGTGGCCACCGGTGGGAGTTAGTGGTGATTGTGTTGCACTGCTGCTGCCGGGGTTTGGTACTGCTGAATGGGCACAGGGACAAAACCACAGTGAGGGAGGTGACCCCTGAGCCATCTGTCACACAGGCAGCAGAGAGGCAGAGACGGAGCCTTTTACTCATCCTCCACACTCTCCTTCCTGACATTTCCATACATGTATGGCTGAACATCCAGCCCCTATTGGCGCGGAGTACTGTGCCTGACACCAGTGTCAATGGGCTATAAAGGCTATTCTTTATGATGTGTGTAAAGTGGCTCTGCTGTGAAATGTCACCATCACTGAGGAATCAAAGGTCAGTAAAGTGACATGGAGCTGAGAGGAAACAGTTTAGAGGAAATGTACCTATAAAGGTGTAGCCAGTGGGCCGCCTCATCTCCCAAACTTTCCTCACACTATTTTATTATATTTATTCTATATATATGTAATCAATTGCTTGCTTGCCTCATTACATATGCGTATCACAAAGTGGTGGTCAGCCAAGCTCGTTGTTCACTGGAGCAGCATGTGGAATCTGCCTTTTGCGTGTGTTATTTTTAAGTTTTCTAACCGATCGAATTGCGAAACCTTTAATGGATACTTTAGGATTCCTCTTGAAGACATAAATAAAGGGCCTCGCACTGAGGATTTTACAAAAAGACGCAGGGAAAGTGGCTCGCTAACATTTCACTAGCAAACGCTTTTACCTCGAAGGATTATTTATTTACTGAGCCATGCAGTCACAATGCGCAGTTATTACATCCCCATCTTTATTTGATTAATTGTCAGGTATGAGTCAGCATTTTAGATAAACACTGTGAATTTTTGACCTGAAAAGAACACAGCCACAGACGCATTGTTTTGTTGAGAATGACAAGTTCATTCACCTATCCTTACTTACACGGCTCTGTACGATGCAGGATGTGTCCTTCAGGACCTTAACTCTGAGTTCCTTAACCCACAGGCAGACGGATAAGTTGCAGCATCCATGTTTTTCCAAACCTTCATTTGTTTAGCAGTGCAAAAGCTTGATGGTAACACTAGCTGTGGATTAGAATCTAAAGTGAAGACTAGGATCGAGTCTTTAATTCAGACAGAAGACATGTTTTATTGTCGATGGTAGAGACAGCATAAACAAAGACGTTACAGAATGTAAGTGACATACAGCGGAGGAATGGAGACTTATTAGCATTATTAGCATATTAGCAAATATTAGCATTTTCCGCGGTGCCAGTAGCTTCAACCATAGACTGTAAAAATTAACGGACAGAGTCACGCCTATCTCCGCCGTTCTAACTCCATCCATTTTCTACCCTTTAATCCATTTCTGGGTCAGGGGGGTGGCAGTCAGAGATGCCACCCATAGCACCAGCCCCTCACTGATCCTTTGCAGGTGGTGAGTCCACAGGAGGACGGCTGCTCTAAGTGTGAGCATAGCCTTGATCTTTCAGTGGGGGCTTTTTGGGCAAAGTGGGGTTAAGTGTCTTGCCCAAGGACACAACAACAGCAGTCATCAGTGGGAGTTGGTGGAGAAGGTGCAGAGGTGGGAAATGAACCCACGACCTTCTGGCCTTAAGGCCAATGCTCTACCAACTGTGCTACTGTCGCCCCCGTTCTAACTAATGGGCCAAAAGTAGTGCTCTACTGGAGCTATTCAAAATGGCCGCGAGTGGTCCCGCCCACAAGAAAATTGTGAAAAAACGCATCTGCGCATGCGTCAGCCGGCGCGAGCCCCATTCATTTGAACGATAGACTTCAAAAATTCACAGCGAGTGGTCCAAAAATATTCACCCCCCTCAGCATTGACACATGTGGAACGGAGCTTTGGGCCAAGAGCCAACTTTTGGTCCATCCTGTAAAGACGTTTTCGAGAGGTAAGAAGATGCTATATGTTAGCATTGGCTGATTCTTCTTCTGGGTCCACCCCCATCGGCCCGGGGTGGTATTGCAAGCATGTCAGCGCACGTCATTTTGGCCACTTTTGAGCCGGGACCAGCCCACACTGCTTCAACCTTGATATTACCAAAACATGTAGTGTAAAAATACTGCCTTGTGCATATTGTTAGAATGATGAGTTAGAACGTTAACCAAAGTGTCATGAAATATCCAAAAAAGCAAAGAAATACTCGGAAGAGTCGCATTTTCTTCACATATCAGCAGCAACTCTTGCTGGCCTGACCACCACTTTGTCAACCGGAAGTTTATGGGTCACGTGACTGCAAGCCAAGAATAAATGATGAGATATTTTGTTCCAGAGTAACAGAGTATTTATACAATTCAATGATCTATCTATCTCTAGCCGTAAACCATTTCCTCCGAGGAGGTTGGTTGACAACATTCACACCTCAAGACCCCTCAGCCACCACAGCAGGGTCATGGCCCTGGCTTACCCGTTGGCTTTCAGCCAGGGCGCCCTAGAGCAAAACTTGGTTTCGGTTGGCAAGTCGAGTATCAACATCCCCAGGTACTGTCCTGTTGGGACTACTGCACCAGACAGCCGCCCTAGTGGCATTGAAGGATAGGTCAAATGCTGCGGATAAATTGCCCTGCGAGAACAATAAAGTATAACTTAACCTTAATGTGGTGCTCTGTGTACTGGGTGCAGCTCTGATTGCCACCCCCCCCCCCCCCCTGGATTTGATCCAGAAATGGATTAAGGGGTAGAAAATAGATGGATGGATTAATCTTAACGTAACCAATAGGGTGGGCTACTGCCAAACGGCAACCATGGCACAAACTACCACTGACCACCTCCACACACGGCACGGTGGCTGAGTGGATAGCACTCTCGCCTCTCAGCAAGAAGGTCCTGGGTTCGAATCCCGGTTGGACCAGGGCCTTTCTGAGTGGAGTTTGCATGTTCTCCCCGTGTCTGCGTAGGTTTCCCCCGGGTGCTCCGGTTTCCCCTACCACTAAAAATATGTACAATAGGTATGGCATGTGCCTCCTGTACTGGCGACCCCCACCCAACAATTGTAAACCGCTTTGAGACTCCAATGTGCAGTGAAAAGGCGGTATATAAATAAAAGCTTACTTACTAATAAAAGCTTACTAGCTTACTTACACACCTACCTTTCAAGGGCACAATTACAGTTTGCATTTTAGAGCTTAAAATGTGGCACCCTGACAGTACAGCAGTCTCCCATCACAGTACTAACATGGCCTGTACTGCTTAACAACTAAATCAGGCTTTAACAGCAGATGTGGCTGTGTATTTAGAATATTATGATTTCTGTAGATTGCTGAACCATTTTTAATCACATTATTATAACGTGAGAGACCCTGTTCCATCGTTTTTGAAAAGCTGTATTTATTCTCAACAAAACTAAGGTACATTTTTCTCAACCCCTTATATATATTTCACAGTACAGGGTTGGTGAAGTCGAGGTGAGAGACTTTTGTGCACATCTAATCCAGCTTCTGTTTCCGCACCACATCTCCTCAAACGGCTTCACACCTCAGTGGAAGTGTTAGCCTTTGTGTCTTATATACTCAAATCTAGTATTATCTATTATTGAGTCAACTTAATAATTCATACGCAGCGCTTCATCACACCTTTGTGCATCCAGGCATAATAATAATGATAAAAATTACCGTAACTGTAATATACAATTGCTTATGTTTAACCTGTTGTCAAAGGTCTCACTTTGTTAGCAACAACAATAGCGGTAGTTGTTCTCTCCAAAGCTATAGCATTAGCAATAGATGAAAACCCTAACTATTGACTTTATTTTTGATGTATTCTTATCTATACACTCGTTCATGGATCCTATTCCATCTCAATTCAATTGAATATGTTGATATGGTTCAAATGGCAACACAACACTCTAAAGAGCCTACAGTTTTAGAATTTGGTGGAGGGCAGCTGAGGGCAATCTTTCCTGGTAACCCTATATAAATCTGTCAAAAGTCAGATTCTAGTCTTAGATTAGAATCCAAACCGTCAAAAAAAAATCTTTCCCACAGAGATGTATTGGCACCTGCCCTTCAACGGAAATATTATTCTATGAAATAACGAAACCTATTCCATTTATTTTTGAATCGCCCCAAAATCACAACAGCAGCGGACTTCACAGAACAAATTGAAATCAATGAATTCAATAATAAAGCGCACAAGAGTCATTGGCCCAGAGCCTGTTAACAAATGTCCGAAAATGTTCATAAACCTCACATAAACATTGTAAGTCTTGGAAATCACAATGTTATCCTTCAAACAGGATGCAACAGTTGGCAGTGCAGTGCCTTGATGCTCCACAAAGGAAGTGTTTCGGCGTGTGTCTGCGGGTCTTACAAAGGAGAAGTCTGGGGCGTTTTGGCACAGCAGTCGAGGGAACACAGCCTGCCTCTGGACGCGCTCCTCATCTTCGAAAACATTGCCGTACATGAAGCCGTTCAGCATGGTGGAGTGGGCATGGACATCAATGTAGAACTCCAGATTCACCCCCTGATGGAGACAAGACAGAGAAATGGACACAGAAGGTTAGGGCTGTTTGTCTGACACTCTGAGCAACCGTTCACATCCAGGGCATCCCCAGTGGGAGTGAGCAGTGCGTTCTCTGGCCATAGGGTGCAGGCTGTCACCCCAGGGACCGCCACAGAACCCCAGATAATACAAAGTGAGAATAGGTTGGATCGCTGAAAGGAGTTATACCACCCACACATCACTTCAATCACTGTGTCCTTCTGAAGGGCACCACCGCACTCCAGACTGAGATCAGCACAAATGTTGGGAAACGCAGTGTCAGGCACGGGCCATGTGTTACATTTACACAAATTATCATATTTTCTGTGATGTTGGCCCAGGACTGTGAGATAGAAATAAAACACAAAATAGAGAGCGTACTCAAAGAAACTCCTGCAGAGGAAAATGTTTGATTAAAGATATCCACACAGACACACTCTCTGTAGTATCAGCATAAACAGAAGTTTGGTGACATTGTAAAATGTGCACGTCCGAACGGCATTGGCTAAACTTCAGAGAGAACATATTTCCAGCCCCTCCATGTTTTTGGCTCAATACTTCAGATGCATGCACCTTTATCCAGGCTTGGCCAGGGCACAAGGACTGTTTATTCCTCTTGATACATTTTAAACACCTTTTTCTTTCAATTCATGATTCAAGCTCTTTTCTTCGAAGTAAACCACTGATACTACTATCATGTGATTCATTCCATTTAAGTCATTACATGAATATGAAAGAGAAAATGTGTGAATAATATAATTTATCATGAAACATCAGAGTCAGAGTCTTAAACTCAGGTTTTGGTTACTTTGTGTTGCACAGAAAAGGAAAATGAACACTTTGTCGTTACGAAAACCCCTTTAATGGACCTGAATAATTCCTGTGATGAAATAACTTGCAAATTATTGAAAATATTTTCACTTCAACAAATTCAAAAGTTCCCCAACGATAGATACGCAGACAGCAATTATGACTCAGCGACTCTAATGAGCAGTGTAATGAATGAACCTTATGAGATATTATAACTGGATGATGAGGACATTATGTATGCAAAGGCACAAGCTGAAAAGGGATTATGTTTGGCTGCCTGTGCTAAATAATGACCTCCTGCTAAGTTCACAGCAGCTCTTTTTTTGGGTGGAGCTAAAATGGTTGAGATACTGGCATTGTGATGCTTCTAACACATGTAGTTTTTTATTATCTTAATAACCAATTTTACATCTGAAAAAATATCTACTAAACCTCACATCTTGAAAAAGGCATTTCACTCTCAGAGATGTTTTAACATGATTCATACATGTTTTGAGAGATTTACCGCAGGCAGACACTGATTTTTGACATGAGCACACTTAGATTGGTGGACTGTGGTTTGTGTTGTATGTCTTACATAGAAGACAAAAAGTACTATCATATGGCCTTGACCTGTGGAGTGCCACAGGGGTCAATCCTGGGCCCTCTTCTGTTTAATGTCCACATGCTGCTGTGTCCATGAATATGCAGTGACTAATTAAGCTGAACAGAATGTCAATTTATCACCAGAAACAAAGAGGGTAATCACGTTAGAAATCCAGGTCTAAAATTGACTCAGACTTAAATTTCACTAGCCACATAACATTGAATTGGTTGACAACACAGAGTGTATGGCTTGGTCTATAGCCATCTCAACTCCTATGTTTGCTGAATCACAAACAGACTGTACTTGCTGGAGCAGTCTGTGTTTCTGCGATACCTGAGATAGTAGCTGGAGTACAATTAAACTGAGTGTATGGATGAGGTGGCGCCAGCCTGGAGAGCAGACCACTGGACATTCTGGAAAAAATATAGACTAACTAAAAATTGAATGGCCAGAAAATTATTAGAATGACTGTGGTGTCAGATATATGCTTGGATAAAATATGTATTTTTCAGTCCAATTACAAATATCCATTTTCTTATGCTTCATCCGTTTCCGGGTCGCGTGGGCAGCAGTCGAAGCAGAGACGCCCAGACTTCCCCATCCACTATTATTATTCCAATAATTTCAACTATTGTGGAGTAAAAAGTAAGTTTACCTCCAAAGTCAAACACACTGTAAAAAAGTAATCTGCACATTCTAAAAGTTGTATTTACTTACCACCATTGCAAATGCCATTTCAGAACAATCTTTAAAAATGTACAATGAATGACATTTACTGTTTTCAAAAATAACGTCATAGACTGTGCCAAACATATTTGTATAAATGTATAGCACTATGAACAATTTGAATAGGGGCATAAAGGGATCCCAGCTTAGAGCAGGGAGACAGCGGCAAATGCATATAAAGAAACACAATGGTGCATAAAGAAAGATAAAGAAATGAAGCGATTGACAGCGGAGTGAGAGAATGAGTTATCAGCATGTAGCGAGAGAGTAAGGCAAAGACATGCTTGCTCTGCCGCGGCTTGTGTGTGCGTCTTCGTATATGCGTTTGAAATTCTGCTCACAGCCAAAGCAATTTCCTGGTGGTAGCGGCGCTGTCAGTTGCTTGGCTGGCTGCTGCTGAAATATGGTGGGTGCGAGTGGGCCGCGAGCAGCCCCCGACAACCTGATGGATGGAGCCCCAGAGGAGAGAGGAGCGGTGAGGGGCGGGGGAGGAGGTGGAGGTGGAAGAACAACATGAAAACAAAATATACACAAATATAGCAAGAGATGATGAAAACTATAGAAGAAAAAAGAAAAAAACTAGATTCATGCAATGGAGAGATGCGAGAAAGGCAGAAAGACGAATGCCTGAGATACGGTGCAAATTCAGTCAGGATTGGTTTGGGATGACTAAATGGAGGCATTTACTCACACGCCTGAAGGGAATAGTCAGTAAACATGCAGGCAGAGAGATATTTGATCATATTTAATAGACAGCAAAAAAAGACGGCAGAATTCTGTCAACTGTACGGAGTGAATATGTTTCTCATTTCATCCAAGTTGACGGGCGGGAAGAGTCTTCTTTAAGTAAATAAGACCACAACATGCTGTCTTTATCCGATTAAAACATTTAACAATTTACATATTGAGCGATTATTGGCGGATCACAAAAGACAAAGGACAAAAATTAGGTTAGGTACTCGGTGTTGAAGTGCAAACATGTGCCATTGAGACTACCATAGAAATTGTAGAGTCAGTGAAAAGGTTTACTTCTGTTTGGTAACTGGACATTAAAAGGGCCTGATGCGCCACACAAAAAAAGAAATGTCCACAAAAAGATTCTTGAATAATAATAAAAAAACATATTTAATTTACAAAAAAAAGCTATTTCCGATTCTAATCAAAATGAACAAGCAGGTAGGATATCTGGCCAAATGTGGTACTCCAACCTCTCCCACTCTCCCTGACTCAGGTTATGCAGATGAATCCAGCCCAGGGCCGGAGTGGGACAACATTTCAGGCCGGGAGCTTTTCATCCATTCAGGCCAAACAAGGTTCTAAATTTGGTTTTTGTCATTGTATTTTGATGTTCTTTTAATAGTTTTAAGATTGACTGTCAAAACTTTTGTTTTCTTTATTTTTTTTATATTGACTGTTTATATAATCTCGGACGTTTAAGGATTGTTGTACGTTGCTTAGCAACGTAACGTTTATGGAGTTTAGTGAGAATAAAGACACACACACACACACACACACACACACACACACACACACAATGAACTAAGTGTTCATTAGTGTATAACTATAACAAGCTAATCAATTATTGTTAAAAAAGTAGTAAGGTAAAATCACATCGTTACAGCTCATATAAAAGGAAAAATAAAAACGTGTATGAACCATCAGTTGGAGAGACCACTCATTTCAACCGGGGAAGCTACACTGGGTGCACTGCTAGGCTGGCCTGGCTGTGTAGCCGACGTGTGACGTCACATTTGTAATTTTGCTCTGGCCCAATGACAGTATGGCTTTGGCCAGTGTTGTGCCAGTTCACAGCTTTTCTGAACTAGTTCAAGTTCAGTTCATACATGCTCAAAGTGAACAGTTCACGTTCGAAGTTCTCAATTTTAATTCTGAACTAGTTCAAAGTTCAGTTCATTTTACTTTTTGCGAGATATTCAAATAAATATTTTTTTTCACTACGAGCTAGAAATCACAATATATATATATATATATATATATATATATATATATATATATATAACAAACATCCAAACTCCATAACTACATCATGGAGAAGGCCAAAACGGATGACGTACTCAGTGAATGTCTCGGCGAGATGAGGAGGTGCTGGAGGAGAGCCCATCATGGGAGAACAAGCCCCTACACGGCATGTACCACCGGAGCATAACAGAAGTGGCTGATCTCAAGAAGTCCTACCAATGGCTAGAAAGGGCTGGCCTACAGGACAGCACAGAGGCACTCATCATGGCTGCACAGGAACAGGCACTGAGCACCAGAGCGATAGAGGCCCAGATATACCACACCAGACAAGACCCAAGGTGTCGGTTGTGCAAAGAGGCACCTGAGACGATCCAACACATAACTGCAGGGTGCAAGATGCTGGCAGGGAAGGCCTACATGGAAACCCCAAGGTCTAAGTGGGAAACTCCTCCAAAGGTGGTGGAGAATGAGCGTGCGAAGATCCTGTGGGACTTCCAGATACAGACCGACCGAATGGTAATGGCAAACCAACCTGACATCGTGGTGGTAGACAAAGGGCAGAGGACAGCCGTGGTGGTGGACGTGGCAATTCCAAGCGATGGTAACATCCGGAAAAAAGAACATGAAAAGCTTGAGAAATACCAAGGTCTCAGAGAGGAGCTGGAGAGGGCCTGGAGGGTAAAGGTGACAGTAGTGCCCGTGGTGATCGGTGCACTCGGGGCAGTGACCCCGAAGCTAGATGAGTGGTTACAGCGGATCCCCGGAACAACCTCGGACATCTCGGTCCAGAAATGTGCAGTGCTAGGAACAGCAAAGATACTGCGCAGAACCCTCAAGCTCCCTGGCCTCTGGTAGAGGACCCGAGCTTAGAGAGGGATAACCGCCTGCGGAGGGCCAAAGGTGAGTGGACAATTTATATATATATATATATATATATATATATATATATATATATATATATATATATATATATATATATATATATATATATATAATTATATATTATATCTTGTACACTGCACAGGATGTTTTGACTCCAATGCAGACAAGATTTACATGGGTTTCAATGGGAACTGAGTTGTCCCATCTCTGCTCATAAGTACAAACTGTAATGCGCTGCAGAACGTTACTTTATGTCAAATGTAAACGGCCCTGTGTCACTGACTTACCCCTGTGTTTTCATCCAACAACCAATGAATAGCACTAGCATACACATAGTTCCCACAGACCAATGAATGTCACATGACCTCCTCGGAGACGCCATCTTTGATGGCACGCTGCTGTGTTTGTGCATTCCATTAAACAGAAGAATGAGAATAAATGTAGATATTCAAACGCAAATTGGAAAAAAAAGGGCAACTTTTGAGCAAATAATTGTATATTAATACAATGGCACCACAGTTTAACGTGCTACGGACATGTTTTACATATTTGATCAAATTATGCAGCAAAAATTAACAAGCAATGCAAACATTTCTCAAAAACTTTAGATTTAATACCAGTTGGAGCTCCATTTAATTATTTTAATTATATTAACAATTAATTTAATTAATGCTAATGCCACACGGACACTCTGGATTGCTGTTATTGTTTATTTCCCCGTTTTTGACCGTATGTTTTGGTGAATGGTGGGCAACTAATTTTTCCAGGCGTAAAGAGCAGTTTATTTTATGACACAGATCTTTTTACAGAAGCAATGCTGTTTGTGAACATTGTTTTAGCCCACCATAGAACTATTATTATCTATTTAATACACTTACGTTGCCCTCGAGAGCCTCGGACGCGACACCGATCCTCCTCATAATAAAGTAATCTAACGCTAAATAATGAAACTCTCAAGTTACCAGATATCAGCATACACAAGTTAGTACTGAGTAAATTACGTCTGTCAACACATTATAAGATACGATACGCACCTGACACAAAGTGCTCCGAGCATATTCTTGCGTGTTTTGAGGGAGTTTCTTGCCTGTTTATCTTCGCAAGCCATAACCTCCGTGGTTGTTCTGACAAAAGCTTAGTCTTCTCACATTCATGAAGTCTAATGATGGGTATACTGTAAAATCCAAGTTTAACGGAACCTCCGGCACGATTTGAACATCCATTGACCCAGCAGGAGATGACCATTTTCAACTTTATCACGACATTAACACGTTTCAGCTTCTTTTTCTATTGTTTTGCCCACAGAATGCCAACACAAATGTCGCCGGGTCGGCAAATCCCCGTATGTAGTGACGTCATGTGGGAACTATGTATAGCGCCGCACCGCAAGTACACTGAGTCGGGGTGCGTTCACAGACGGTGGAAACCGTGGGAATTTTTACTTTTCGGCGGAAACAGTGCGGAGGATACAGGAGGGAGGAACTTTCTCTCGTTGCGTTTCAAAAGAGAAAACAGATTTCACTCAGTTTTAAATGGAAAACAAATTGTCTGCCGTTCATGACACATAATATGAACTAATTCACGTTCAAGTTCTTTATTAAAAAATGTGTTGCGTTCAGTTCAACGTTCATGAAAAAATGAGCGTGTTCAATGAACGCGTTCTTTTGAACTCGTTCACGCACAACACTGGCTTTGGCCTGGGCCTTGCTCATTGGACCAGGCCACCAGGCAGGGTAGGAGTTTGCAAAGACCGTGAGGATGAAATTAAATTAAAATAAAAAAAATAAAAAAAGGCCACTTTGACACGCAGGCCACCGGGAGATCTCCCGATGCTCCCGATGGCCAGTCCGGGCCAGATCCAGCCTGGACCATATTATTAATAACTGAATAAACAAGTGTTTTGTCAACAACAAATCTTTAACCAACATATTTTTCAAACATTTTTCAAAAGGCCCAATAGGAATCCTGGTTTTATATTTTGCTTTGTAATTAATGATTTGAGAATCATAACGAGACCTTTTTTTGTTCTGTGGCCACATGTTATTTACCTGTGAGATTAGCTCGGTGCGGTGAGTTTTGGCAACCCGGATCACAGACTGTCTGATTGGTGAAACGGTGGAGGGCGGGACATCGAAATGAAAACAATAACAAGATTTAGGTGCTGTAAAACTAATTTTGTTATTCAAATATCTTGGCTTAAAGTCTTTTGACAGATTAGGGTGATTATGACTTGACATGAAAATCTTACATATTGCCACTTTAAAAGTCTATATTTTGGCTCCTACATAAGTCAACAAATAATTATAGTTTTTTTGTGTGTGTTTTGACATACAAGCATAGTGTTCCAACCAGAATGTTATGCAGTGAGAGAGAACACGCTTTAGCTGAACACATCTGAACCATGTGAACTTTTAAATGATTAACAACAGGCAGTTCTCACATTCCTGTTGTTATTAATATCACACAAGAGGAAATTGCAGAGGAGTGCAAGTTTCTGGGTTTAACTCTGGGTTCTGTGACCGTGTGGTTTGCTGACATGACAGCTAAAGAATGGAGAGCTCTAAATAAGGTGCTCCGCTCTGTAAAGAGGACTGTGAGCTGTGAGCTGCCTGTTCTGGAGGTTCTTTATGAATCCAGACTTGAAATAATCAATGACTGTTCTGGCCACCTTGGATAAGCCATGTTCCAGCTTCTTCCTTCTGGCAGAAAATACCATTCACTGAGGTGCAGGACCATCTTATCATGCTAACAGCTTCTTTCCAGTTTTAACATATAACTATAATAGTGTTGCACCTGTATTGAAACTGATTTTGTTGATTGATAGATACAGTAGATAGATAGAGATAGACAATGTATTGATCCAACCAAAAGAGAAATTCAGGTGTCCAGCAGCAGAAGACTCATCCAGGTTTGTTGTACAGTCTGACAGCTGAAGGAACAAAGGATCGCTTGAAACGTTCTGTTTGGCAGCGTAGTGATAGGAGCCTGTTGCTATAATTACTCGTCTGAGCAGCCATAGTGTCATGCAGAGGGTGTCTGGAGTTACCCAGGATGCCCTGCATTAGAGCCCTCATCCTTCTCTCCAGCACAGCTCCCACAGAGTCCACACGTCTCCCCATCACAGAGACACATTTCCTGATCAGCCTGTGGAGCCGGTTACTGTCTCTCGAGGTTGGATTTCACAGTGACAATTGTTTTTTATTTTATATATTTGTCTGGGGAACACTGGGGTACTTTTGCACATGTATCTCAGTGTGATTTTACTGCACATGGCAAATACAATGAATCTGATTCTGAGTCTGAAGAATTTGTCAGACATCCTCTTCTCAAACACTATTTGGACAAAAATAGAATATGTTAGAAGCTGATGTGAAACAATACATCACATAAAAAGTGACCATCAAAACTGCAAGCTGAAATTGGACATTGTTCAAAAACCCAGACTGCAAAGTAGGAGTGAATGGATGAGTGGATGAGTGGATGAGTGGAGAGAAGGCTCCCTTAGGCAGCAAGACAAGAGTTTGAGAATCCCACAGAGGAACTTGTACTTCCCCATAGCTTTTACAGAAGAAGACCCAGTTTTGGAGGAAGGCGGACAGGCAGCTGATCAAAGTGAACGGCAATGTGTGAAAATGTAGGTTAACTGGCTCCTACATGGAGCAGGTATCAGGATGGAGGCTGCTTTAGATGCACAAAGCTTGGAAAGAAAATGTGTAATGTTGCATCAATGGTAGAAAATCGCCTTGACATGAACACAGAAGGCCCTTTCTACTGAATTAGATCTGTTTTTTAATCCGGTTACATTGGATTGCCTCTATGGAAACGCATCTCACTGGTATAATGTTGTAACATAAATGGGATCTTTATCGGTTTTCATTCATTTTGATTTCAGAAAAAAATAGACAAAAAGAACATTTTTCATTGAGTACTTTGCATTGTCAACTAACATATGGTTTTTGACGGTGGACACTTGCCCTGGTTGCATGGGACATCACATTTTCCATTTAATAAAGCTTTACTTTCAAACCACTATGGAAGCCCGTTTCCGCCATGTAAAAAAAAAAAAAAGCCTACAGAAAGTCAAAATTTTGACTTTAAAAGTCAAAATTTCGACTTTTAAAAGTCAAAATTTCGACTTTAAAAGTCAAAATTTTGACTTTAAAAGTCAAAATTACGACTTTAAAAGTCAAAATTTCGACTTTAAAAGTCAAAATTTCGACTTTAAAAGTCAAAATTACGACTTTAAAAGTCAAAATTACGACTTTAAAAGTCAAAATTTCGACTTTAAAAGTCAAAATTATGAGTTTTTAACTGCGCATGTGCAGTTGAAAACTCGTGTGTGTTGTTGTCTGGAACGGTCTCTGGACGTCCTTCACCTGCAGATTATGTGAAGATATTGCTGACAGCGACCACTGCATCCTTGAAGTAGCCAGAAATAATGTTGTTTGATTGATTCTGTAAAACGTTCCTGTTTAAGCCCCAGACCCCGGTCGTAGGAGGCAGGGAGGAGCTGTCTTTTTATTTATTTATGTTAAATTCAATTTACATATATACAGCATTTAAATCAAACGACTTCTTATTTTGACATAGTAACAAATAATGTGAGCAATACGTTTTTATAATAAATCAAAGGAAAATGAGCCATCGAGACATTCCAATCCAATCTGCTATAGACCACTCTGACCAGACGATGGCGCTGAGAGGGGTCCACACGGAGCGAGTATTTCCACGGCTGAAAGGATGCGCTTTCTACGTGTTGAGTACGGGGTTTTATTCATGCATCTATAATGGGTTTATCTATTTCTAACCCTTTTCAAAGACCCTCACTGTTATCTGCGGAGTTATTTCTCCGGATTGTTGCTAAAAGAGTCGTGGGCTTTATTTTGTCACAATAAAATAATCAGACAAGGTACTTATTCCCTGTATGTCTCTGTGTTCTTGCTCATACGCCAACAACTTTACCCGCACGCTCCATCAGCTCACCCCCGCGTGCACGCAAACACGTCACATACTCTTCAATGCACTGATCGCAATTCCAAAAGGGTAATAATGTCAGTGCCCGTGACTGTGGTTCTCCTGCCTCTGTCTGTGGTTCTCCTGCCTCTGTCTGTGGTTCTCCTGCCTCTGTCTGTGGTTCTCCTGCCTCTGTCTGTGGTTCTCCTGCCTCTGTCTGTGGTTCTCCTGCCTCTGTCTGCGGACCTCCCTCACTATCCTGCAGAGGTGGGACAAAGTCATTGTTTAGCAAGTCACAAGTCAGTCTCAATTCATTGCCCTCAAGTCCCGAGTCAAGTCCCGAGTCAAGACAGGCAAGTCCCGAGTCGAGTCCAAGTCAAAGGCCAAAAAATCTCAAGTCAGTCCCAAGTCCTACGGTTTGACTTTCGAGTCCTCTCGAGTCTTTTTGACTGCGATTTGTTTCTTGTTGGTCTCCACGTACTTTTGTAGGCAAACAAAATAATGTTAGGAATCATTTTGCTGGTGCATTTTCGTTGGTCTCTGACCCATGGACTAACAGTTTGTTCCATGTCGTTGGCTGCTGGTAAATCAAAACTATCTATGTGATCTAATTGGATGTTGTGCCAGATGCAGGCTCAGTTACACATGCACAGACCACACATAAAATCAGAGCAGTCCGTGTCAACATACTTTTTATCTCTGGGGTTTTTAATGGGAAGTAGCAAGTGCAGCATATATGAATAGTATGCTTATATTATAATCAATTAATCTCAGTATTGGGCTGGGACCTGTATCTATATAATCAGTTTAATGTCCGTAGTGGTTATTGTTACAAATGTCCTACTGTAGGATAGGGGTAGTATGAGGGGTAAAAGGACTGAAGGGACCAATGGAGGGGAAGGAACCTGGCCTGTATGAACTGGACCAGCATTAGTAATATCTCATAATTACCAATATATCATTACATATTAAAATGTCTCATATAAATTAATTCAATCAGTCAAAGCACTGATTCTCATATCAATGCACCATAAACAATAGTGCAAATATTAATCTAGCTTAGTGCACATAATCAAAACAACTATCTAATGTATGCAAACTTTAGCAGGAGGAGCACAGCAAAAACATACTCATAATAATAGGCCTCGGCGCCCACACAAAAAAATATAAAAAGAGCCAACAGAGCAGCGCAGGCTAGCGCTAGTTTGACTCACCAGTTCCTCTTTAAAACACGGCACACAGTGTGACAACTGCGTCGATTCAATTGTATGAGGCGCCTGTAGTGAAAGCATATAATTACGGTTTGTAGAACAAAATATGACGTTAGGTCGCGATAAATACCTGCAGCTCGCTCATTTCCAGCTCCCCTACGACAACACACCCACCGGTGAATGCAGTGCGCTTGTTTAGGGAAGTGTTGCTGCGCGAACTGCGGGGAACTCACGTTCGAACTCTCTCGCGAGCGCTACAACTACCGCGAGGCTTTGTTTCTTCAGAGACGGTGTTCTGCCGAGTTGTGCCGCTTAGATAGGCATAGATAGAAAGAAAGATGCGGAGAAAAATGGCCCGGGTTACGCAAGTCTTTACAAGTCAATTGGCGCAAGTCCAAGTGAAAGTCAGAGTCATTGATGTTAAAGTCCAAGTCGAGTCGCAAGTCTTTTTATATTTGGTCAAGTCGAGTCTAAAGTCATCAAAATCATGACTCGAGTCTGACTCGAGTCCAAGTCACATGACTCGAGTCCACACCTCTGCTATCCTGTAATCGCGAACGGTCTCTCTGTCAGTCACAATATTATTCAGTGCATTTCTGGTGCATCCATCGATAGCCGTGATACTGACCAGATGTCACCAGTTGATGCTCAATGACTTTGAACAGCCGCATGTGTTTTATTATTAATCTTCCACAGTCAGTTTAGGATAAACTAAATAGAGGCTTCTGAAGCGGATTCTAATCATAAACGGAGAGACCGTTTGCATTTTAACGCGATTACTACCACAACATTATTGCTGCTACTTCATGGATGTGGTCACTGTCTGTAGGCAAAATCTTCACATAATCTGCAGGTAGAGGATGACCCATGGTCATAGATCTATAACAGGGATGACCAGAGACCGTTCCAGACAACAACACATACGCGTTTTCAACTGCACATGCGCAGTTGAAAACTCGTAATTTTGACTTTTAAAGTCGAAATTTTGACTTTTAAAAGTCGAAATTTTGACTTTTAAAGTCGAAATTTTGACTTTTAAAGTCGAAATTTTGACTTTTAAAAGTCGAAATTTTGACTTTTAAAGTCAAAATTTTGACTTTCTGTAGGCTTTTTTTTTTTTTTACATGGCGGAAACGGGCTTCCATAAACCACAAATGTTTCCTGGCTCTAAAACAGTCATTTTTTTCTGTTTTACAAGCATGTATTTTTTGGCCTCCCTCACATCTTTCAGCCATCAGCTCTCACTATTTGACTCAGTGATAGACAAGAGAGACAACTAGTCACTCACAGGGCTCTTTATTAGGTATGCAAAAGATAACACATTCTCTCATAAAATGAAGACAGTCTTTCAATGTCTGATTTGTTCAAAACACTTTACACTATTTCTGTATGTTTTACTTTTATGAAAACAAAACCCTGGCTTTGCTTCATACAGTGTGGAGCAAACAAGCCTGGCATGTTTTAAACTTGTTTTGTTTGTTTGTTTTTGTTCAGCAATATGTAGTTGTTAACCAGAAGTACTGAAAAGAGTGATGCCTAGAGCATCGAGCGAGTAGAAGGTGAGGGGTGTAGGGTCAGAATAACTTTGGGCCTCTGTGTCTAGTAACATACCTTGTGATATTGTGTTATGGTTCTGCTGCAGTGCTTTTGTATTGTTTTTTTTTTAAATAGCCTGTCTCTGTGTTGTGTGGGGGAGGGTTTGTATTTGTATTCGTGTTTGCTTCATCCAGCCCCCTTTTCTGTTTTTTTCTGGATTATTCTGTTTTTAGTTTTATAAAACTGTGTGGTACAAGTTTTGATTGATAGAGAGACAGTTAAGGCTACAATCCAGAGTAATGTGTTCATTAACATGTTCTGTCCCAACCAAATAAACAATAAAATAAACAAAATAATAAATAAAAAATAAAATCTGTTTAGCTGTACATACAACTGAGGGATTTTATATTTCTATATTTCTTTTTAATGTACTGTGCTTATTTATGACTTTAATGCCATCTTGCGTATGAATTGTGCTATACAAATAAACTTGCCTTGCCTTGCCTTAAAATAAAAACTATAAATAGATCATTACTTTATTGTCAGACACAGAGGTCCGAAATTTGTTTTGCACAGTTCAGCAGCTCCAGTTGACATAAAAAGTATAACTTGTACACATTTCACAAAGACACACTTGCGATGACACATTGAAATAAACATTTTTGATGGATGGGAGGCTCTTTCAAGACTAATTGTATATTACAGCACATTCTCAACAAAGCGTACACTTTCGGAAGGACAGGAGAAAGTCATAATGATATTGGAAATATAGTGAAATCACATTCTTGTTCCGGTGAAATTCTCCTTCACACTCCTGGGACAGTATCAGCAGCAGGAACAGGCATGTCGCCTCGTCACAATGTCATGTCCAAACCACTACAATGCCACATTAATGCACTGCCACTCAAACGCTGATGCTGGTGAAGGCCTCAACGCTGTGATTGATGCTTCAATTAACAACCAGCTCTGACCTCCAGAATTGTTCATTTGAAATTGTAATTAAGCAATTAGGGGCAATTAAGAGACAGAGTGTAGCTACCAAATGAAAGTCAGAAGACAATTTGAGAAAGTGAGGAGGGGGAAAGAGGCATCCAAATTAAACCCATACAAAAACATGTCCCCACAGCACTGGAAGAATAACTTCAGGGAACTTGTGCTGAACTTATGTCGGTTTAGTGTAGGTCAAATGAATGTATTTATTCAGACAAGTGCTTATCTGCTGCTTATTAATCAGCCCGTGGTGTGTTCAGGGTGTGCAGCAGAGTCAGTAAATGCAAGCTTATCTTTACAGGAAAGAGAAAAAAGGGCTGATTGAAGCAGGATTACAAGCTCCTGAATAAAGCTCTTGAGGAGATGGGAAAGTGCTGTCTTTTCAAAGTAAGATGGCTGGACTTAGTACCTGTATAATGCATATTAATCCACATTATCATACTTGCCATAGTGCCAGCGGGGAGACTGACATGAGTTGCTCTATGTGTAAAATCAAACAGGGATTTGAAGAGGGCAGAGTCAGCCTGGAGGGGCAGGAGGCAGAGCTGTGACTGGAATGATGCAAGTGAGAAAGAAATGTGACAAAAGCCCTTGAGCAAGGCATGTATCTGTTCAAGTGCAGAGGGAAAGTCTCATATTCTGACTTAATACTGTGGTTCCAGTGCATGATGTGTGACAGGCTTAGTGACATTTGCCTTTCATTATTTCATTTTAAAGGACCATTTTTTAGAGCTGAAGGTACATGTAGCAATTCTCATATCTTTGATAGTTGAAAGTTGTCATAGCTTTGCCTCAAAGTGTAAGTGTTGTTGTCAGATAATGTAAATGATATTGCCACCGTCTCCATGGAGAAATGTACTGTTATACTATGACACGTTACATATGTGAGGGATAACATTTTAGTTCTGAATTACATCTACATCTATTAAATGTGTCCCCAGAAAATAGATGGATGTTATTTAACCATTCTGGAAAATACAATGAACATGATATTTTGACAATATTTCAGAGAGCAGTCTCTCATTTGGGTTGCCGGTGTTTAGGGGAAATTAGCTTATTAATATACATAGATTTCAGTGACAAAATTCAAGCATAAGAAACATGTATTTATATACATGTACTTACAAGAAAGCAGGTAGAAAAAAAAAAGTTTGATCACATTTAATTCAGAGATTGTAGTATTTCTAGATAAACCCCAGCTGGTGGTTTGCATCAGTAATCAGTACTACATCATATGCAGGATAGATTACGCCAACTAAAGTATTTTACTTTGTTAACCCAGTAAGAATGCAATCTATATAGGGTCCCTTGAATGTGTCTTGTCTCATATGGATAAAGAGCTTTTCTACTGTGCGTTGGCTGCTAAACTGCTTCCACATTTCATTAGAGAGGCCGTCTCAGGGCGCACGGCACATTTGGTCAGTGACCCTCTAATGTAGCATTAACAGAACATGGCAGATGGCATGACCTGCTTCACAGAAGAGCATTGATGACACGAAACCAGGGCTCCGTCTGCCTGCGCCGCCTTTCACCTTCTCTCGCAACATTGCTCCTAAATGGATGTGGATATTTGTCCGTTTATGAACACACAGGTGAGTTGTAATCAGTCTGAGCGAGCGCACACAGTCAACGCTTTAGTTCTCGTATAGTGCCACAAAAAGCTGCCCCAGCTGTGACCGAGGACCTGCCAAATAGACAAAATAATCAAAAATATCAGACACATATGTTGTTTGGCCGATTGAGCAGACCTGTGAGTGTCTGCACTTGAAGAATACCAATGCTGCATGGGCATGAAAGCAACCAATTGAGCTTCCAACAGAGGCAGAATAAAGCACAAGATGATGGTGGGATTGAAATGATGCAGTCATGATGGGTGCAAAATTGCTCGTAAATCGTAAAAAATTGTTCACTAATGGCTGGACATTTGAACACATACTGTGAGAGCAGGGAGAAAGACAGGAAGGAGACACACACAAAAAAACAACACAAGGAGTATAGCACCCAATGCAAGCAGTGGGGCAAGATGGATTGTGTACGGAGTAGGGTGATCGAGAGGACAGCAAGGTGCAATATCACTTGTAGTGTGGCAGTGCCTAATACGTTTGCCCCACATTCAAAATTAATTCCCTAATTTTAAAAAGGTCAAACAGAAGCTAGGACAACAATGACCTCTTTGTCATCCTTAACAAATTCTCCAAAATGGCAGTGTCAGATTGGCGAGGAAACGTCGGGCCGGTGATGAATGTTTCGAGTAATAAGCCAATCAAAAATAATTCTTCCTGTGCGTTTGATAAATGACCTGGAAAAGGCACGCTTTAGGAAGAAGATGGGTCCATTTGTTTCCGTGGTCTCTTTTCGCCTCTCCATTTCTCTCGCTTCAAAACAAACAACAGGGTGGCGGCTTGGGAACAGATTATAGCTCCTTGCATCACTGACTCTTTCAGCCATTCTCCCTACTGACCAATGTTCAGCTGCAGATGGTAAATGATGGGATTGTATGAAACAGCTTGAGCAGAAGCATGCCTTTAGATCCGGCGGAACGGACGAGTTTACGAGGGAAATGGCACCGGTCGTTATGCACACAACAGTTTGCCATATTATATTTATTGCGAGGGACAATAGCAGAAGATAAGGCCTTTAAATCCCTATTCCATCATAAATAGGCTTGAGTTTCGTGCTCGCAGAGAGGAAGGTGAGTTTTACGTTAAGAAAAGCTCTGAAATAGTGAGTGCTTTAAAATTAAGCAACACTTTTACAATGTTTACAATAAAATGTGTGTGTTATAAGAAATTCTGCAGAAAACTTAATACTTTCACAAAGCATCAACAAAGTCAAGTGATAAAATATTGTCTTGGTTCATAGGGAGAGAAAAGGGTTGTTTGTGGAAAATTCAATTCATTTCCAGCAGTAGATGCCGGAGGTATAGATTAGAACAGGCCCCAGCCAAAGTGACAGGAATGATGAGAACATTTGATATCTGTGTTTAAAACTAAACAGACTCTTTCTGGGGTAAAAGTGCAGCCTGGGACCTTGAATGATGAGATCTGTGGTGATACAGGGGAGCAGTAAAGAAGTCATGATGATTCACAAGATTTTGGCTCTGGGCACAAAGCAACTGCACTGCGCTGTTCATTCAATCAGCTTTTAACGTCTGTGCTGGTTTCCTGAAGCTGGGGACAGATCTGTGGATTAGCAGCCCCATTTTTACCTTTTTAAATTTTGCTTTAGAAAGAAATATAGGTAATTTTTACCAAAAATATTTGTCAATCCAATCAATATCGGTTTTAGCAACAGATACGCTTTGATCAATATATTCGTTAATCTAACCTGCAATGTAAAATGATTTGCTTTTGGAAGAATAGCTGCCTAACAGAATGTTGATCTTTATGCAAAGCATTCTTGTATTATGTTGTAAACAGAGAAAAATATGCGCTGTACTAAATTGACTGCGCTTATCAGGAACAAGCCATTATAATTTATTGTAGCCTACAGACACCATTAACATATCAGTCCTGTTAGTTACAGGACTTGAGTGTCTAATGCACTTGTACAAAGTTAACAGCAGGCAACAACAACATTAAAATGTCAAAACAGCACTGCCATTAAAAATATATTAATTAGCTATGTGAACATGCCACTGTTTGAAACCTTATCAAGACTGTGTTTTATAAGCCAAAGTTACTCGAGGGTTCATGGGAGTTCGCCCAACCTGTCCACATGTGCTTTGTGGATTTGGAGAAGGCGTTGGAGCGTGTTCCCCGGGGTGTCCTTTGGGGGTTCTCCAGAAGTAGGGTTAGGGTGGGGACCGGAGCCAGAGCTGTGTTCGCATTGCCGGCAGTAAGTCAGACCTGTTCCCGGTGCATGTTGGCCTCCGCCAGGACTGCCCTTTGTCACCGGTTCTGTTCACTGTCTTTATGGACAGAATTTCTAGGCGCAGCCAGGGGTCGGAGGGGGTCCGGTTCGGGGACCACAGAATTTCATCTCTGCTGTTTGCGGACGATGTTTTCTTGTTGGCTCCAACAAACCAGGACCTGCAGCATGCACTGGGACGGTTTGCAGCCGAGTGTGAAGCGGCTGGGATGAGAACGAGCTTTGGGTAATGACCGAAAGAACAAGATCGCAGATACAAGTGGTTGAAATGAGCCTCCTCCGCAGAGTGGCTGGGCGCTCCCTTAGAGATAAGGTGAAGAGCTCAGTCACATGGGAGGAGCTCGGAGTAGAGCCGCTGCTTCTCCACGTCGAGAGGAACCAGTTGAGGTGGCTCGGGCATCTGTTCCGGATGCCTCTTGGACGCCTCCCTGTAGAGGTGTTCCGGGCACGTCCCACCGGGAGGAGGCCCGGGGGAAGACCCAGGACACGCTGGAGGGACTATGTCTAAAGGTCAATATGGTTTCAGAGCCAAAAGAACCACATCAATGGCAATAATGGAAGCAATTGAGGAAATCACAAATGCATTTGATCATAAAAAGTTTGCAGTGGGTATCTTTATAGATCTCAAAAAAGCCTTTGATACTATTAATCACTCGATTCTACTCAGAAAGATGGGGAATTATGGAATTCGTGGGGTAGCTGGGGATTGGCTGAAAAGTTACTTGACTGGAAGGAAGGATGACAGTATGTTAAAATGGGGCATTACATATCTGGAGAACTTGGCATTGCTTGTGGTGTGCCCCAGGGGTCCGTGCTAGGACCCAAATTATTTAATGTGTATATAAATGACATTTTTTATGTATCTCGAGTATTAAAACTTATTCTTTTTGCAGATGACACAAATATATTTTACTGTAGCAATGATTACGATGAAATGGTGAATACTGTGAACAAGGAACTGAATATAATTAAAAAGTGGATGGACATGAACAAACTATCCCTCAATATAGAAAAAACGAAATCAATGATGTTTGGCAGCCTAAGATTTAATTCAGACACAAAAATCTTTATTGACGGTATCGAAATTGAAAATGTGAATGAAAATAAATTCTTGGGAATTATAATCGACAATAAATTGTCCTGGAAACCTCACGTCAGATACATAAAAACTAAAATCTCCAAAAGCCTTTCAATTCTAAATAAAGTAAAACTGTACCTCGGTCTCAATTTACTCCGTACATTATACTGTACGTTGGTTCTCCCATACTTTAACTATTGTGTTGAAGTGTGGGGAAACACGTACCAGAACACTATAAACCCATTAGTCTTGTTGCAGAAACGAGCAGTGCGTATAATTCACAAAGTTGGGTTTCTAGATCACACTCATGAATTGTTTATCCAGTCTAAGTTACTAAAATTTAATGATCTTGTAAAATACAATACAACTATAATCCTATATAAAGCTTTTAACAAATCATTACCTATTAATCTACAACACCTTTTCTCAATTCGGGAAAAAGCCCATAATCTGAGAGGATTTGGAGACTTCACACTACCTAAAATTCGAACTACTCGTAAAAGCTTTTGTGTATCTGTACGAGGTGTGAAACTATGGAACAGTCTGGATGCACACCACAAGCAATGCCAAAATATTCACAGATTCAAACTTTTATACAAACATCTGGTCTGGTCACAATATATAGAGAGTGGGTCTTAATTGTTCTGTACTTCTGTATTGTGTTTGTGTCATGTATTTGTCATTCCTTACCATTGCTGGTTTTGTCTCTTACCATTGCTGGTATTGTCGCTTACCATTGCTGGTATTGTCCCTTACGATTGCTTGTATTGTCTCTTACCATTGCTGGTATTGTCTGTTACCATTGCTGGTATTGTCTCTAACCATTGCTGGTATTGTCTCTTACCATTGCTTGTATTGTCTCTTACCATTGTTAGTCCTGTATTACTGTTGTCATATGTAACTCTGATGCGTTACTATGGTAACTCCACAATGTGAATACTCAAACTTTTCTGTGTTAATATAGTGCAGAAGTCGAAAGTTGTTGATAGCCCTGTCTCGCAAAGAAGCACATTTTTGTTGTATACATATTATGGGGGTAGGATTAAATAAGTTTTCTTCTTCCTACTCCCTTTCAGGCAAATATTTTGGTTTATTTTTTTATTTTATTTTCATGCATGTTACCAATGCTTTACTTATTTTTATTTTTTGTTGGAAACTATGATGAACAAGAGGTGACTGCTGCCTCATGTGAAATGCCTGAAATGAATAAATAAACAAACAAACAAACAAACAATATAAGGAGATCAAGGCCTTGCTCGCAGATATGCTGGAGAAAGGGGTGATACGTGAAAGCTGTAGCCCCTGGGCCGCACCCATAGTTCTAGTTAGGAAAAAGGATGGCAGTTGGAGGTTCTGTGTGGATTATAGGAAGCTTAATTCTGTTACCCACAAGGATGCTTTCCCACTTCCTCGAATTGAAGAAACTTTGACTAGTTTAACCAAAGCAGAATGGTTCTCTACATTAGATTTGGCAAGTGGGTACTGGCAGGTTGAGATGGACCCAAGAGACCGAGAGAAAACTGCCTTCACTACACCAATGGGCCTTTTTGAGTTTGAGCGTATGCCTTTTGGCCTCTGCAATGCACATGCTACCTTCCAACGGTTGATGCAACAGTGTTTAAGTGGGCAGATAACCGAGTCTCTGTTGGTGTGCCTTGACGACGTGATCATTTACTCCCCTGATTTTTTTGCTCATTTACAGCATCTGGAGGAGGTCTTCCAACGATTGTGGCAACATGGACTCAAACTCAGAATGGACAAGTGTAAACTGTTCCAACACGAGGTGAAGTTTCTGGGCCATGTGGTTGACAAGGCTGGGGTAAGACCTGATCCAGATAAACTCTCTGCCGTTTTAGACTGGCCTGCACCAGTGACTGTACGGGAGGTCAGAGCCTTTCTTGGCTTAGCCGGTTACTATAGACGTTTTGTACCAAATTTTGCTAAAATCGCCCGGCCATTAACGGCCCTCCTGGCGGGTGTTTCCGTTAAGAATAAGGCAGAGATTCCAATTCAGTGGTCCCCAGAGTGTCAAGCTGCTTTTGCAAAATTAAAATCTGCCTTGACCCAACCACCTGTCTTGGCCTATGCTGACTTCACAAAGCCATTTGTTGTGTACACAGATGCCAGCCACCAAGGCCTTGGTGCTGTCTTGGCACAAGTACAAGATGATCGGGAACGAGTGATCGCTTATGCCAGTCGGAGCTTGCACCCCACCGAAAGGAATGACACAAATTACAGTTCGTTTAAATTGGAGCTTTTGGCGTTGAAATGGGCCGTAACTGAAAAATTTAAAGACTATCTGACAGGAGCCAAGTTTACGGTTTTCACAGACAATAACCCTGTTGCCCATTTATCAACAGCCCGGTTGGGTGCTGTAGAGCAACGCTGGGTTGCCCAGCTTGCTTCTTTCAATTACCAGGTTAAATACCGTGAGAGAGAATGAACCAAACCTTGCTAAACATGTTGCGCTCGCTCGAGGCTGAGAGGCAGCACAGGTGGCCGGAGTATTTACCTGAACTTTTGGCAGCTTATAATAATACTGCCCATGGCGCCACCGGCTATGCGCCCTCCTTTTTAATGTTTGGCAGGCACTTGCGACAACCTGTGGACCTAAGTCTAGGTGTGAGCAGACAGCCGCCGCGTTATGACCTGCAGGGATGGGTTAGAGACCACCATCAAAAACTCTCTTTCGCTTATAATCTGGCCTGGCAGAACATAGAAAAAGTGGCAGGTAATCACAAGCGAATCTATGACCGAAAAGCAAATGCTCTTCCGTTAGCCCCCGGCGAGCGAGTGTGGGTCAGAGACCGGAACCGTAAGGGTCAGGGCAAGCTTCACCCAGGCTGGGATCCAGAACCCCATGTAGTGTTAGGGCGGATTGGGGACGCTGGGGTTGTCTATAAAGTTAGGCCAGAGAAAGGGGGAAGGGAAAAGTCTCTCCATAGGAACTCCTTGAAACCTTGCATTGGACCCGTTCCAGAGGATTCTGAACAGACTCTTGATGGCCCCTCGGAGACTGCCACGCAGGGCCAAGGACCCTACCACTGTTTCTTGTTTAATCCCCTTGTGGACCCACCAGAGCGGCCACCGGCGCAGCCACCCAGCCCCCGGCGCTCAGCTAGGTCGAACTTTGGGCTGCCACCAGCTCGTTTTAGCCCAGATGGGGACTGAGGTGACAGGGACTGCCACCCATAAAGTAGGGGGGGATGTCACAGGATGATAAATTTGCACATTTGACGTTGCTGTGTGTTTGTACTTTTATTTTGAAGTGTTTTACTATTTGTATATTGTTGTGCTTTTTACTTCCTGTTTGAATTGCCTGGACCCTCGCACCTGTGACAGACCTTGTTAACCTAGTTTTACCCAATGAGCTGGGGTGCTGGTGGCGTGGGGGGTGGATTTTATTGGACAGTGAGACATTAAGAGCACGAGGAGCGGGGCATGAAGGGAGAACGGTCTGGCTGACGAGGGCATGGGCAGGACTACGGAGAGCAGGAGGAGCGACTGATCGAAGACGGCAGCACCGGTGAAGCCAGGGCACGACTCTGATCACGGCAGGCGGGCAGAGTAACTCTGCCCCTGCGCGTAAGTAACGCTGAATTAGTGCTCTGGTGTAATTTGGACGAGCTGCTGCTGCCGCCGTGTTTGGTGTCTGGGGCCAAGTGACTGCCTTGAGTTTTTGTCTTCCTCAGCGGCTTTGCCAGCCGGAGGACCAGTCCCGGCTCCGCCACCATCCAGTGAAGCCAGAGTACGACGCTGATCACAGCAGGCGGGCAGAGTAACTCTGCCCCTGCGTGTAAGTAACGCTCTAATACTCTGGCGGGATACACTTTGCATGACTCTGAGCCCTATTCGATAAAAGGAACGCGTTACTGCCTCTGGCTTTGTTTGCCCCACAGAGACTCCGCCACAACACAGCTGGAACCAGCCCACGTGCAAGCTGGCCGTCCACACCCCCACCAGTTTTAACGAGCTCCTATTTTATTTTCTTATTGGCATCATTATCCACTGTTTTTTAGTTTTTGTAATAAATTATTTCTTAAGATCATCCTAAGGGTTTTTTTGATTGGTTACACTGCTTGCCTTGTTTTAAGTGTTTTTAGAGGATTCCTATAGGTGGCGTTGTCGGTTTTAAACCTGTGCCACCTGACATTTACATGGAAAACCCTTGGGTGACCCCAAACTTTTGAACGGTAGTGTATCTATTATAAGTATAAATACAGGATTATACAGTATTATGGTATATTTTACATGTGTTCTCTAAGTTGTGTCGTAATTATTACATTCATTTTTATTACGACTACAGAAAGGAGAAGCTCTCTGCCTCTTCTGTTGTATAAAAGTAGCTCTCCAATTGAAAAAAGTTGGAGACCCCTGCTCTAGTTACAATCTTCAACATGTTCTGTTATTAGCAGTACATTTGGACAAATGTGTGGTTTCTCACCCATCATCTGTACTTCAGTTAGCAGGTTTTGGTCATCATCTGCTAACTGAAGTACAGATGATGGGTGAGAAACCTTCCTTTGATATGAGAGTGTTATCTTAGAGTGTGAATGAAGTAAAATGGTTGGTGAGTGACTGTAGATTGTGCCTGAAAGCCGACAGCCTTGACAGACGTATAGACCTAACCAGTTGCGGTGTACTTCTTTATTACTCGGCCTCTTCCGGCTTATCAATAATTTCTGAGGCACAACAATACAGGCCGGCAGAAGAAAACAACTACAGTGCATCCCAGCTTTAATAAAAAACATCACACCTCCAAGCTATGTCCTTCACTCAATACTCCGCTCTTTCTTCTCCGCTCGATATACCAGCGCTGTTCATTTTTCTATTGCACATTTCTTGGGCGAAATGGAAACTTCAGAACAAAGTAGCTCAAACAAACACACACAAGCACTGAGCAGAGGCATGCAAATAAGACAGAACAAAGCCATCATTTCTAACGCTGTGAATAAACTCCACTCACCTTCATAAGTATGGTTGCAATTATGATTACTGCGCTGAATTCTCTGAGATGTCTTTCACTTTTTGCTGCCCATACACATGATTGCCCTGAGCCTTATGTGTATGCAAGCCTTTTGCTGTTCTCATGTTTCTATGATTGGTGCTTTAAAATATCTCGTATGCAGAGGGCGGACGACATCTTCAAACCACAAATGAATGCAATGTAATAAAATCCATCAAAATCAAACAGTGACTTACAGGGCTGTAGAAATATAATGTGTTTCCTAATGAGATTAAGACAGCAGGATTTGACTTACCTACGACAAACCTCAGCATGGAGCTGGGGGAGTGTATATGTTCCTGTTTCGTGAGTGTGTGTCTTGTGTTGTGTTGAATATTGTTATTTTTATATTAAAATACATGTACACAAGTTAGAAATAAATCAATTAATGGAAATGAATCAATCGAAGGACCAGTATGTAAAAAAATGGCCAAAAGTGGTACTACAACTTCTCCCACTCTGCCAGATATGCAGACGAATCCAGCTGGGACCATAATATCTGAATAGACAAGAGTTTTGTCAACAACCAATCTATAACCAACACCATTTTCACAAAGGCCCTGATAGAAATCCTTGTTTTGTCATTAATGATTTGAGAATCAAAACAAAAACAAAAACAATATTTAGGGGCTGTAAAACTAATTTTGAAATCAAAATATCTCGGCCGAACTAGTGTTCTCAGTTAAAGAAGTTTTGGAAAAGAGAATTGTCATGAGAATCTTACATATTGCTACTTTAATGTGCCTGATTGTGAAAGTATTCCTATATTTCTAAAAACAACCAGTTATCTGATGTTGATTGATTGTATATTTTTTTTGTTACACACAATATACGGTTTTTCATCTCCTATTTTTTGTTTTCTAGTTTGATAAAAAGATGTATTGAACTGCTGCATGTTTAATAGTGCCACAGCATGCATATTTATAATAAAGCCAGCTCTGTGTGACATCTTGCAGAAGACTGTGGTTAATATCTCTGTTGCTAAGTTGTTGTACTGTAAGTGTGCACTCATGTGTACATACAAACATTAGCTCCGCCGCAGCCACAGCCACAATGTCATTCAGCAGTTTAGTAACACACCATTACCTTGTTAATACCGGCCTAATGGGCAGTCTGCTATTTTAAAACTGCTGCCGTGTTTGAGCCATTAACATCTACTTAGAGATCGTCTCAAATCAACAGGCCACTGGGAGACTCCAACACAACAGCGGAAAACACTCAAATGCTTTGTTCTAAATGTGTTGTTTTTACAGTCTGACAGTGGGATTACAATAGTGCAAACACTGTGTGCTAAGTGGACCGATGGCTTCAAGGCCAGGAGAGATGCTCAAGCTTCTGCTTCACTATTTTCATATAAATAGTTTTACACAATTTGTCATTGTTTGGGTCAGACCATGTCTTTTCCAGTTCAGGGTTACTGACAAAATAAGAATAAGAATAGTCTGGACTATTGGCCAATACAAAAACAAGCAGATTAACCAATGTTCATGGCAAACAAGCCGTTGGATATGACAACATCCCTGTCCTTCTCAGCAGCATGAGAAACTACAATAACCCAAAAAGACGTTTCGATAATTGTTCTTTATAGTCAGAGGGGTAAAGTGTCAAGCCTAACGACACAACAGCAATTTGGAACTTTACAGCTGCAGCTGGCCCATTGTGGCACCTGGTGTTCCCAGAGGTCAAGTGTCTAGCCAACCCATGACCTTCAGGCTCAAAGGCCAATGCTCTACCAACTGAGCTACTGTCGCCCCAATATTCCTGAGAGGGCAGTCAGAAATAAGTGAATTGATGGGCTGAGAGCTAATTCCAAGTATCCCCAAAGGGAAATCTCTCAGCCGTTCAATTTGAGATAACAGAGGCATTTTCAACTTCAGTATGGAATAATATGTTATTTCCCTGTTGTGAGAGATTGTGACAAAATAAGGCTAAACTTCAGTCTCATTGAGGGAGGGGTAAATGTTGTTGGAATTGAAGAAAAAATACCAGGAGACTTTTTTCAGCTATTCCAACAAATTTAAGGGGTATATTAATTTGAAAATGTACTGTAATACTGTATACTACAAAAGCTAAGATATCAAACTAATTACTCACAACACAGAACATGATCTATTTGTAGATAAAATATCTTACTGCAAACAAGCAAATTCAGACTTCATTTTGTTGAATCCTCTTGGAACAGCCCGATGCTTTTATCTAATCCATGGAAAGCTCAAGTCCTGAGTTACTCTCAACTCCCAACTAAGTTATTTTTAAAGAAAGAAACACACTGCATAACTCAGCTGACTAATTTACTAAGATTAAAGCACATTGACCTTCAAGTAAAACAAGCCGATACGTGGTACTTTATTCTCTGTAAATAAATCAGTAACTTCAAACCCTTACAGCCACCTCGTTAATGCTTAAAGCAACAATCATCAAGTCTGCTAACTCTATCTCCAACTGATCCTAATAAAGCGGTGCAGACATGACAGTGTGCAGCCCGTGGCTCTTTTTCATTCATTCTCAATCTCAAAGTAAATCAGCTCTATCAGAAGCAGTAGCCGTGTGTGTGTGAAGTCATGGCTGAGGCGATAGAGAGGAGTCCCGCGGTCCGAGCAAACGCCTCACTTTGAACTGTGCTCCGTTCAGCTCTGTAGTGATTCCAAGGCTTTCAGTGGGATATCAGTACTGCTAATGGCCATTCCTTTGCACACTGGTGCGGATACTTTTATGCTCAAAGCAGCAGTGCCAGGGGATGAGCTGTACTGTTTTGTGGTTATTTGACTTGAGCGAGGAGACTCCCCAGAGTTTAATTATCTGCTCAAATGGATCGATGTGTCTGCATTAGTACCATACAGACACTGAAGAAAATATGATGGTTTATATTAGTTCTATTTCAGCTAAATCTCATCTTATCTTTGTATAACACAATGATGGACTAATGATGGACTATTGAACGATGTGTATTTAAGTCTTCCCTCAGGCTCTAAATGAACCGCTTTCATGTTGGGGTATTGTTTTATGTGATTAAAAAGTAAAAGTTATCCCTAATCTCTTTGTGAGTTCACTTGAAGGGATTTCACTACAGTGCAACACCTGCTGATAACACATGCACTGCTAAAGCTGGCATCAAATGACTCTGATAACATCAAGGCTTATCAGGGGGAATAAATTATTTCTTGAACATATAAAAATGATTTATGAACATTGCACAAATACGGTTTAACAGAAAGGCAAAAATCTTAATTAAAATTATAGAGATGGTTTTCACAGTTGCTCTACAAATTGGGTACTTCAGAGTGTCTTTTCCGTGATTGAATATTGAATTAAATGAGCACTGAAATGGTAATTGAGCTGATGACGGCTGATTGGCTGTCCTAATGTAACCATCTCCCGCTGATTGGTTTAGTATGAATGTGGTTGCCATGACAACAAGCTCATGTAATTATTGTGTATTGAAATAGATATGAAATGTGCATTAGTCTGTCGTTATGTGTTTGCACCGGTTACAAGAGGCTTCTGCTCCGATCAGGAAAAGTGGAACAAACACAGTTCAAATCACTCATAAATCCCATCGTTCAACTCAGAATCATTTGCAAAACTCAATTTTCTTTCAAGACGGTTTCTACTTAGAATTACTTACAGTTATTTTTGACATTTTTACATGTAAAGTGGATCAAAGCACACACAGTAGCATGGGTATTTCTGGGCTACACTCTGATTGTGGACAGCCCAAAATAGACTAATGTTTAAGGTAGACACATTCAACAGTTCATATGATCTACAAATAAGAACCACGTCAATGCCCTGTATGTGCTCAGGTGCAGCCAGAGCCTCACCCTGCACCCAGCTGACCCAGCCCGAACAGTGCTCAGGATCTGGGAACCAAATCCTTAAGATGGATCGTCTTGACTGGTATTTTACACAGGTCCACCAAGGCCGTCTTTGTCACTGGTTCTGTTCACAACTTGTATAGACCAGAAACAACCAGGATCTAATTCTCCTGTTTGCTTGGTAACTTTTCCTCTTTGGCTTGGAATTTGAGGGCCTAAAAATCTAGATTTGGAAAAAAAAATGGAATTGATGTGTACACTGGAAATCCCACCCCCACCCACAGGCCCCGCCCACAATAAGAAAGCTCACTCAAGCTCTCCCCATGTGAAATGCCAAGTATATGATTCAATAACTGAATTGCCATTTCAACGCCATTTAAACTGATTTTATCTTCCAGGATTTGGTTTCTTTTCCATTCAAGATACATCCAATTTATTAGGCCCGAGCCCCGAACGGGGTAAGGGCCTATTGCTTTCACAATGGTGAAAACAAATGGTGGCGGTGCGTGACGGACGCGTCAGCGCCCGTCACTCACCAAAATGTGACAGTTGCGTGCGTAAACTCAAACGCTTTAAAATGATGTATCACATGCCATTGAAACCTATATTGTTTTTGCTCGAGACGTTAACAAAAAAATTCCTTTTTTATTTATTAGGCCCGAGCCCCGAACGGGGTAAGGGCCTATTGCTTTCACAATGGTGAAAACAAATGGTGGCGGTGCGTGACGGACGCGTCAGCGCCCGTCACTCACCAAAACGTGACAGTTGCGTGCGTAAACTCAAACGCTTTAAAATGATGTATCACATGCCATTGAAACCTATATTGTTTTTGCTCGAGACGTTAAAAAAAAATTCCTTTTTTATTTCTTTCTTTCTTTTTTCTTCTGCACTTTGAGCCTTAATTTGACCCCCTGAACATGCATGAAAAGTTGTTAATTTTGGCCCAAAAATCAGACCTGGCGAAAAATTTGATATTTTGGTGTTTATTTTTATGGGACTCAAAAAATGACAGAACAGCGCCACCTACAACAGCCAAAATAATACCCCTATGGGACTTTTCGGAGGTCAAGTTTGTCGTAGAAACATGAGATTTAGTACACATGTTCCTCAAGTCAAGACAAGAAAAAAATATTATTATGGCTCCGCCCTCTGACAAACAGGAAGCCCATAAATTTCACTGCAAAATAGAAAAATGAACAGCAAAAGTTTTCATACATGACGGTTGGAAAGCGACTCCTCCTCGGCCGTTTCACCGATTCGCCTCAAAATCGCTCCACATCATCTCAACACATGTACCTTCAAAATGACCTCAGGGATTTTTGATCAGTGAAACATTGTTTGAGCAGCGGAGCGGCAAAATGTGACCTTTTTTTGGCCGTTTTTGACAACATTAAATTTGCTCCCGTTTGCACAAGCAAAGTCTGATTTGCACAAAACTTGAATCCATGCTTCAACTCTTGGGTCTAGGTCATTTGAAAGTTAGAATTTTGAAATTGGCTCTATAGCGCCACCTACAACAGCCAATTTAAAAATGCCTATGGGAGGGGTTCGAGGTCAAAATTTTTGTAGAACCATGTAATTTGGTACACATGTTCCTCAAGTCAAGACATGGAAAAAATGTAATTATGGCTAATCCCTCTGACAAACAGGAAGCCCATAAATTTCACTGCAAAATGGAAAAATGAAAACCAATCATTCTCATATACGTCGGTTGGAAAGCGACTCCTCCTCGGCCGTTTCACCGATTCGCCTCAAAATCGCTCCACATCATCTCAACACATGTACCTTCAAAATGACCTCAGGGATTTTTGATCAGTGAAAGATTGTTTGAGCAGCGGAGCGGCAAAATGTGACATTTTTTTGGCCGTTTTTGACAACATTAAATTTGCTCCCGTTTGCACAAACAAAGTCTGATTTGCACAAAACTTTAATACATTGTTCAACTCTAGGGTCTAGGTCGTTTGAAGGTGAATTAATTCAAATTGACACATTAGCGCCCCCTACAGACTATTTCAAAATGTTAGATGGGCCTTTTCAAATTTAGTTTTTTCAAAATGTTTGAAATTTTGCACATAAATCTGTTTTGCCCTGTTGATTCAAAAAGTCAATAGGGTCCAAGGCTTATTTTTTACCCTGTTGCCGTGGCGACGAGAAACGCTCCCCATTCATTGCAAATGTACACCTCACACAAACATCAAACCAGCCTCGGCCGTTTCACCGATTCACCTCAAAATTGCTCCACATCCTCTCAACACATGTACCATCAAAATGACTTCAGGGAATTTTGATCCGTGAAACGTTGTTTGAGCAGCGGAGCCGCAAAATGTGAGGGTTTTTTTGGCTCTTTTTGACAACATTAATTTTGCTCCTGTTTGCACAAACAAAGTCTGATTTGCACAAAACTTTAATCCATTGTTCAATTCCAGGGTTTAGGTCAGGTTAAAGTGAAATATTGGAAATTGGCCCATTAGCGCCCCCTACAGACTGTGTCAAAGTTTACATGGGGAGCCAAACCAGCTCTACTTATCATATTCATTACAATTTGACTAACATTCTTCTATGGCTACGGAAACAAATCATCACACGGCGGTGCCAGCTCCTTTTAGCGGTGCCAGCTCCTTTTAGCGGTGCTGCGGCGTAGTGCGGGGCGTTGTGGAGCGGCGCGTTGCGGCTTGGTGCGGGGCGGCGTGGTGCGGGACGGCATGGTGCAGGGCGGCTTGGTGCGGGGCGGCATGGTGCGGGGAGTGCGCGCGGTGCAGGGAGTCGCGCGGTGCGGCGAGGGCCGTTCGACGCCGCTTGCGGCTTTAATTTATTTCTTTCTTTCTTTTTTCTTCTGCACTTTGAGCCTTAATTTGACCCCCTGAACATGCATGAAAAGTTGTTAATTTTGGCCCAAAAATCAGACCTGGCGAAAAATTTGATATTTTGGTGTTTATTTTTATGGGACTCAAAAAATGACAGAACAGCGCCACCTACAACAGCCAAAATAATACCCCTATGGGACTTTTCGGAGGTCAAAATTGTCGTAGAAACATGAGATTTGGTACACATGTTTTTCAAGTCAAGACAAGAAAAAAATATTATTATGGCCCCGCCCTCTGACAAACAGGAAGCCCATAAATTTCACTGCAAAATGGAAAAATGAACAGCAAAAGTTTTCATACATGTCGGTTGGAAAGCGACTCCTCCTCGGCCGTTTCACCGATTCGCCTCAAAATCGCTCCACATCATCTCAACACATGTACCTTCAAAATGACCTCAGGGATTTTTGATCAGTGAAACATTGTTCGAGCAGCGGAGCGGCAAAATGTGACCTTTTTTTGGCCGTTTTTGACAACATTAAATTTGCTCCCGTTTGCACAAACAAAGTCTGATTTGCACAAAACTTTAATACATTGTTCAACTCTAGGGTCTAGGTCATTTGAAAGTGAATTAATTCAAATTGACACATTAGCGCCCCCTACAGACTATTTCAAAGTTTTAGATGGGCATTTTCAAATTTAGTTTTTTCAAAATGTTTGAAATTTTGCACATACATCTGTTTTGCCCTCTTGATTCAAAAAGTCAATAGGGTCCAAGGCTTATCTTTTACCCTGTTGCCATGGCGACGACAAACGCTCCCCTTTCATTGCAAATGTACACCTCACACAAACATCAAACCAGCCTCGGCCGTTTCACCGATTCCCCTCAAAATCGCTCCACATCATCTCAACACATGTATCTTCAAAATGACTTCAGGGAATTTTGATCCGTGAAACGTTGTTTGAGCAGCGGAGCGGCAAAATGTGAGGGTTTTTTTTGGCTCTTTTTGACAACATTAATTTTGCTCCTGTTTGCACAAACAAAGTCTGATTTGCACAAAACTTTAATCCATTGTTCAATTACAGGGTTTAGGTCAGTTTAAAGTGAAATATTGGAAATTGGCCCATTAGCGCCCCCTACAGACTGTGTCAAAGTTTACCTATGGAGCCAAACCAGCTCTACTTATCATATTCATTACAATTTGACTAACATTCTTCTATGGCTACGGAAACAAATAATCACACGGCGGTGCCACCTCGTTTTAGCGGTGCTGCGTGGTACGGTGTGGTGCGGCGTAGTGCGGGGTCGTTGTGTAGCGGCGCGTTGCGGCTTGGTGCGGGGCGGCGTGGTGCGGGACGGCATGGTGCAGGGCGGCTTGGTGCGGGGCGGCGTGGTGCGGGGAGTGCGCGCGGTGCAGGGAGTCGCGCGTTGCGGCGAGGGCCGTTTGACGCCGCTTGCGGCTTTAATTTATTTCTTTCTTTCTTTCTTTCTTTTTTCTTCTGCACTTTGAGCCTTAATTTGACCCCCTGAATATGCATGAAAAGTTGTTAAATTTTGCCCAAAAATCAGACCTGGCGAAAAATTTGATATTTTGGTGTTTATTTTAATGGGACTCAAAAAATGCCAGAACAGCGCCACCTACAACAGCCAAAATAATACCCCTATGGGAGTTCTGAAGATGAAGTTTGTTGTAGAGTCATGAAATTCGGTACACATGTTCCTCAAGTCAAGACAAGAAAAAAATATTATTATGGCTCCGCCCTCTGACAAACAGGAAGCCCATAAATGTCACTGCAAAATGGAAAAATGAACAGCAAAAGTTTTCATACATGTCGGTTGGAAAGCGACTCCTCCTCGGCCGTTTCACCGATTCGCCTCAAAATCGCTCCACATCATCTCAACACATGTACCTTCAAAATGACCTCGGGGATTTTTGATCAGTGAAACATTGTTCGAGCAGCGGAGCGGCAAAATGTGACCTTTTTTTGGCCGTTTTTGACAACATTAAATTTGCTCCCGTTTGCACAAACAAAGTCTGATTTTCACAAAACTTTAATACATTGTTCAACTCTAGGGTCTAGGTCATTTGAAAGTTAAATGATTCAAATTGACACATTAGCGCCCCCTACAGACTATTTCAAAGTTTTAAATGGGCATTTTCAAATTTAGTTTTTTCAAAATGTTTGAAATTTTGCACATACATCTGTTTTGCCCTCTTGATTCAAAAAGTCAATTGGGTCCAAGGCTTATTTTTTACCCTGTTGCCGTGGCGACGACAAACGCTCCCCATTCATTGCAAATATACACCTCACACAAACATCAAACCAGCCTCGGCCGTTTCACCGATTCGCCTCAAAATCGCTCCACATCATCTCAACACATGTACCATCAAAATGACTTCAGGGAATTTTGATCAGTGAAACGTTGTTTGAGCAGCGGAGCGCCAAAAAGTGGCGTATTTTTTTTTCAGTTTTTGACCATAGAAAAATTGCTTCCGTTTGCACAAACAAAGTCTGATTTGCACAAAACTTGAATCCATGGTTCAACTCTTGGGTCTAGGTCATTTGAAAGTTAAAATTCTGAAATTGGCTCTATAGCGCCACCTACAACAGCCATATTAAAAATGCCTATGGGAGGGGTTTGAGGTCAAAATTGTCGTAGAACCATGTAATTTGGAACACATGTTCCTTAAGTCAAGACATGGGAAAAATGTTATTATGGCTAAGCCCCCTGACAAACAGGAAGCCCATGAAATTTCATTGCAAAATGGAAACATGAAAACCAATCATTTTCATAAACGTTGGTTGGAAAGCGACTCCTCCTCGGCCGTTTCACCGATTGGCCTCAAAATTGTTCCAAATCATCTCAACACATTTACCTTCATAATTACTTCAGGGAATTTTAATCAGTCAAACGTTGTTTGAGAAGCGGAACGGCAAAATGTGAGGGTTTTTTGGCTGTTTTTGACAACATAAATTTTTTCCCCGTTTGCACAAACAAAGACTGATTTGCATTAAACTTGAATCCATTGTTCAACTCCAGGGTTTAGGTCAGGTGAAAGTGAAATATTTGAAATTGGCCCATTAGCGCCCCCTACAGACTGATTCAAAGTTTACATGGGGAGCCAAACCAGCTCTAATAATCATATTCATTACAATTTGACTAAGTTCTTCTATGGCTACGGGAACCAATCATCACACGGCGGCGCCACATCCTATGCGCGGTGCTACGTGGTACGGTGTGGTGCGGCGTAGTGCGGGGCGTTGTGGAGCGGTGCGTTGCGGCTTGGTGCGGGGCGGCTTGGTGCGGGGCGGCTTGGTGCGGGGCGGCTTGGTGCGGGGCGGCTTGGTGCGGGGCGGCTTGGTGCGGGGCGGCGTGATGCGGGACGGCGTGGTGCGGGGTGGCTTGGTGCGGGGCGGCGTGGAACGGGGTGGTGCGCGCGGTGCGGGGAGTCGCGCGGTGCGGCGAGGGCCGTTTGACGCCGCTTGCGGCTTTAATTTAACTTGTTTTACATATTCTTTATACGAAGGACACTAACAGCATGGTCAGTATGCTCTCGGTTGTTTTCGTGTCCACACTTACACAGCTTGAACAGATGCGTGCGTCCCACCTCGGCTGGCCCTCTGTAGATCCATCAGGCTTAAGCTGAGGCCAGGTGACACTGCAGCAGCACCTGTGTCCCGTACAGGAGGTCACACGGGGCCACTGCTGACCCAGAGCAGGTCACACGCACATAACTCTCCTCAAACAACACTTTTTATACCCAGCAACGACGTGCTGCATCTCTCTTGTGTTTTAAGATTTCTAAATGTTTAAGATTTCACTTCCGATGCATCCCACTTTCCTAAACGATATGTTCAGTGAGCAAAGTGAGCCGCAAAACCACACATTTGACATCTTTGCAACGGCGAAAGAAGATGTTCTGAAATGTACACCTTGTTACCGAATGCTAACAGCCAGGTCTGACACTCCAGCAGTCCATAAAATGAATTCAATTGAAATACATCCACTCAAAAGCCCTTCACGGTGAGTTAAACTAGAGTGCAGAAAAACAGAAAATTATGCGGGAGCCCTGCAAGAAAACATCTGAAATAAAATAAATCAAGATCCCAAACTGTGACAAATCACCACCACACAAAAACACAGAGGGGACGAGCATGGCATCCTGGGTAATCTGTTTTCCTGCTATTGGCCGTTTCTTTTCTGACAGTGAAGGAGGCTGGGGGAAGTCAGGTGGCCCTATCGCAGCACGCGCCCAGAGCAGATTAGAAAATGGTGATGCAATATTAATTGGTGATGGGGAGTGCAGGGTTGTCCAGGGTTTGTATCCCAGAGGAAGGCTGTCAGGAACGGGGAGATACAGGCGCTGTGATTCCCCGACCTTGTCTGTCAGCCAGAGGAGGACAAGAGCGAGGGGAAGGAAGGCGCTGTAGTCCCAGTGACATCCCCATCAACACTCTGCCAGTCTGCGGCAAGTCTGACGGGACGCATCCTCGCCAACAGAGAGGAAGAGAGAGGATGCAGAGAAGAGATGTGGCTGGAATGACGTGCAGAGCTACACAGAGAGTGGTCATGCAACGTCAAGATAAAAAAGAATAATACATTAAATAACTATTTTTTGGCTTTTGTGACATTGTGAATATTTTTCTCTTTGAAAAAACATTTGTGAAAACCCCACAATTCACTTAAAGATGATGTCAACAACTTGTATTTAATTTTTAAAAGAGCGTATATTTCTGACCATGTGACACTGTTCTGCTATGTACAGTAAGTACTTATCAATAGAAATATATTTCAGGTCGCTTTCCTTGGCATAACTGTGACTAAAACAATTAGCTCGAGGAGGATAGTTAAACATGAGCTTCTCAATTATTTTGACCATAGGTGCATTGGTGGTCAGTCCCCTGCCTTGATCTTTCCCTCTCTCCATTTCAAGGAGCTCCATAAATGAGTTTCCTCGTCTTCGCAGAGGCAGAGTTCAGAGAACGCTGAGACTGAAATATCAAGTGCATTAAATCACCATCATCAGTGATCGGATCAACACATCACTGACTGCATTTACTTTATAAACGAGGATTTTTATCTTCTCGTTGTCTTTCCCATTTGAAGTGAGCTGAACTTTGGTGATGCATCTGACGCACGCAGGGGGACAAGATCCTCAGAGCAAACTTTTGGAGGCCGCTGGAGTGGAGAGGAACAGGGGATGTGGAGTCACTGTCATTCACTACAAAGTGGCTGCAACTGTTCCGCCGGAAAAGGAGGATGTGGAATTGCGTTCTAGTATGTGTAGAAAAGATGGCATGTTTTCCGTCCCTCGGGGGCCCGTCCCACTATTTGAGAAGGACTGAGTTTAACAAATGATGTTGGGCCTCAAGGATTTTAATTAATTAATTTTGACCAATCAGTAAGCTGTGGGGGCGAGCATGGGCAGATCTGACTAGTGCTTGTCTTCCAAAAGTTTAAAGTTTCACTTTAAAGGTGCATTCCTACTGTCCTGGTGGCAAGCTCGCTTTTCTAAATGATCTAACTACATTTAGTTTAACTTTGATATTGTTTTTTTATTTTAGCACTATATTTAAAATTCATTCATACATTCCAACTGAAAGAGTCGTGTAAAAGTAAAAGAGTTATCTTATCTTATTAGAAAGCAAGTAAGAAAGAGCCCTGAGTGAGGGTGGTCCTCCCTTTTTCACCTTTCTGTCTGAAAAAACTGATCTAAAGATGTGACAGAGGCCAAACAAACATGACTGAGAAATCTAGTGTTGGAACCAAACTGTTTTGAAAGTGAGAAACTATAGTTAGATGGATTTTATTACAAAGTTAAGTTGTTTTGTGGTTTGAAAGTTAGAGACCCCAGCTCTAAAGAGATGGAAGTCAGGGTACTTCTGAGTCTGTACCTCAAACAAAAGATAAATAGGGATGATTTTTATATTGTTATTGGTTGTCATTGGTGTTGAAAATATAACTAAACCAGGAATAGAAAGAGACGACATGGTGAAAAAACATAAAAAAGACATGCTAAAGTGATAGTCTGGAACTCTAAATAAATTACAAATTTGAACATCCGTGTGGGGTGACCCATTTATATACTGACCCTATATCCATAATCATTTATATACTGAACCTATATCCATAATCATTTATATACTGAACCTATATACATAATCATTTATATACTGAACCTATATCCATAATCATTTATATACTGAACCTATATACATAATCATTTATATACTGAACCTATGTCCATAATCATTTATATACTAAACCTATGTCCATATACTGAACCTATATCCATAATCATTTATATACTGTCCATAATCATTTATATACTGAACCTATATACATAATCATTTATATACTGAACCTATATCCATAATCATTTATATACTGAACCTATATACATAATCATTTATATACTGAACCTATGTCCATAATCATTTATATACTAAACCTATGTCCATAATGATTTATATACTGAACCTATATCCATAATCATTTATATACTGAACCTATGTCCATAATCATTTATATACTAAACCTATGTCCATAATCATTTATATACTGAACCTATATCCATAATTATTTATATACTGAACCTATGTCCATAATCAGATCCTCTGCAGATGTGTCCTATAATGTTCAATCAACGTTAATAGCTACATCCGGGTTGTGCATTAAAACATTATTTTTGTCATGAAATCGTTAATAGATAATTCTGAAAACCTCTGTGCATGTGTATTAATAATGCATATGTATAATGTGTTCTCCGATTAACATTAAATATGTTGATTGATTGTTACGGAAACATAGGTGTAGACCAATCAGAAAGGAAAAGGGAGCTTTGGTCGGTTATTTTTTTCAAATCATGTACCTCTCTCTCTTTTTTCTGACAAACTCTAGACAATCACTTTAAAACCCATATTTCATCAAAAAAGAGCAAAACCATGAAGAGATTTTAGTTCAAACAAATACATTCTCGTTTGGTAAACATTGTGGCTATGTGAGCTGCAGCTGATGTGCACACGGCGGCCCTTCCCACAGTGTAGTAGACAGTGTAAACATGTGTGCCCAGACATAACACTAACATGACACCAAACACGATCTGCAGAGCTCCTCGCTGCACACTTAGCAAAAGAGGAGATTAAGTGCTGACAGCTAACGTTCCACCAGCCACACTTTCCTGGTGTGAAAAGTGGATTTGAGATAGTGCTGAGGCTAAACAAGGCGACGCAGGCATATGGGCGTGTTATCTGGGGACACACGAGCACCGGACACATGCCATCTTCAATTAAACCTCTCCAATCTGCTTGATGTGCACAAGTAGGTCAAACCAGTGCCCATATAAAACCAGCCTACCTGCCTAAACTTGGTTGTTTCCCCTCAGTGCCATACACCAAATGCAAACTTTAACCACGCACTGTCAAATCACATCTGTATTAAAATTTCAAGGCTGTGTATTTCAATTATTCAGGGGAAGGAGAAGTGTGCGGCGCGGACTTGACGGTGTCGTGGAGTTCTCCTGACACGCCACAGAAACACTCCCCAGAGAGCTGCTATAAGTTTCAGCGCGGATCTCAGAGCTGTCAAAAGATTAACGCTTGTAATGAATGTAAAGTACACAGACTTGTGATGACGAAACATGCCATACAGTCAGTATCATGGCAGCCTCAGTGGTTAAGCCAGCTGGGCTTGGATGACTTTGTTTGACGAATGGAAACTATGTAAACCTTCATGTAGCCTTGACTAACTGGAGAACCTAACTTTCAAACCACAAAAAAATAACTTGCTCATAAAACAGTTTGGTTCTATCACTAGTTTTTACAAGCATGTATTTTTTGCCTCTTATTTTCCCAGACAGAAAAAGTGAAAAACGAGTACTCACATGGCAAATTATTCTGTCGGACACATATTTGTATAATTTTTTTGTTTTAATTGCCAAGATCCCATTTCCACATTTGTCATTTATTTGTTCATTCATCTTTTCGTTTCTTCTCATACAGTACAGTCCTGTTCAGTTTCATCAATGTCCATGTGTTTAACAAAATGTTAAATGCATTACAGATATGCGTACATAAAAGTATGTACACACACAGTATACACATAAACCTACATGCAAATGTACATTCATGTCCACACATATTCATTTACACATATCTATATTTGTCCATTAAATATAATGTATACATGCGTGTCCATGTTGGAGACATACAGTTAGTCGATGGTAGGTAGAAGCCGGTCACAAAGGCAGGCCAAGGGCAATCGTCCCCCTCTACGTTGTCCCAACATGGTTCTGGTCTGACAACCATGTAAAACAACACCAACAATGTTGGTGAAACAGCGCACCACACACCCAGATAATGCCTGGAGACACACATTGCGGGTCAAGTGGCCTAAGTGAGGCACATCGGAGTGTATGAAAAGCAAAACATGGACCAGGAAGAGCGTGATGTGACTGTTCCGCTTTTATTAAGTGACAGCTAATTTGAACCAATGAGAATGCATAAAAAATGGCAGAAATGGCAGAGACCAGGACAGTGCTTCTTATACTGCCCGAGGGTCATTCATCCATCCATCCATCCATTTTCTTCCGCTTTATCCGTTGCCGGGTCGCGGGGGCAGCAGTCTAAGCAGAGACGCCCAGACTTCCCTATCCACACACACTTCCTCCAGCTCGTCCGGGGGGACCCCAAGGCGTTCCCAGGCCAGCTGAGAGACATAGTCCCTCCAGCGTGTCCTAGGTCTTCCGCGGGGCCTCCTCCCGGTGGGACGTGCCCGGAACACCTCCCCAGGGAGGCGTCCAGGAGGCATACGGAACAGATGCCCGAGCCACCTCAACTGGTTCCTCTCGAAGTGGAGAAGCAGCGGCTCTACTCCGAGCTCCTCCCGTGTGACTGAGCTCCTCACCCTATCTCTAAGGGAGCGCCCAGCCACTCTGCGGAGGAAGCTCATTTCGACCGCTTGTATCCGCGATCTCGTTCTTTCGGTCATTACCCAAAGCTCATGACCATGGGAACGAAGATTGACCGGTAAATCGAGAGCTTTGCCTTTCGGCTCAGCTCCCTCTTTACCACAACGGTCCGATACAGCGACCGCATCACTGCGCACGCTGCACCGATCCGCCTGTCAATCTCACGCTCCATTCTTCCCTCACTCGTGAACAAGACCCCGAGATACTTGAACTCCTCCACTTGAGGAAGGACCTCTCCACCCACCTGAAGAGGGCAGGGCACCTTTTTCCGGTCGAGCACCATGGCCTCAGATTTGGAGGTGCTGATTCTCATCCCAGCCGCTTCACACTCGGCTGCAAACCGTCCCAGTGAATGCTGCAGGTCCTGGTTCGTTGGAGCCAACAGGACAACATCGTCCGCAAACAGCAGAGATGAAATCCTGTGGTCCCCGAACCGGACCCCCTCCGACCCCTGGCTGCGCCTAGATATTCTGTCCATAAATACAGTGAACAGAACCGGTGACAAAGGGCAGCCCTGTCGGAGGCCAACATTCACCGGGAACAGGTCTGACTTACTGCCGGCAATGCGAACACAGCTCTGGCTCCGGTCATACAGGGACCGGATGGCCCTCAGCAGAGGACCCCCGACCCCGTACTCCCGGAGAACCCCCCAAAGGACACCCCGGGGAACACAGTCGAACGCCTTCTCCAAATCCACAAAGCACATGTGGACAGGATGGGCGAACTCCCATGAACCCTCGAGTATCCGATGGAGAGTATAGAGCTGGTCCAGTGTTCCGCGACCGGGACGAAAACCACACTGCTCCTCCTGGATCCGAGATTCGACCATCGGCCGTAGCCTCCTCTCCAGTACCTTGGAGTAGACCTTACCGGGGAGGCTGAGGAGTGTGATCCCACGATAATTGGAACACACCCTCCGGTCTCCCTTCTTATAGAGAGGGACCACCACCCCGGTCTGCCACTCCATTGGCACCGCCCCCGATCGCCACGCGATGTTGCAGAGACGTGTCAGCCAAGACAGTCCTACAACATCCAGAGACTTTAGATAATCAGGGCGGATCTCATCCACACCCGGAGCCTTGCCACCATGGAGGCTACCAACCACCTTGGTGACCTCAGCCAGGGAGATAGATGTATCCGCCCCAGCATCCTCAGCCTCTGCCTCTGAGACAGAGGACGTGACGGGGGGATTGAGGAGAACCTCAAAGTATTCCTTCCACCGCCCGACAATATCCCCCGTCGAGGTCAGCAGCTCTCCACCCGCACCGTACATGGTGTTGGCAAAGAACTGCTTCCCCCTCCTGAGGCGCCGGACGGTTTGCCAGAATTTCTTTGAGGCCGACCGATAGTCATGCTCCATGGACTCTCCGAACTCCTCCCAGTCCCGGGTTTTTGCCTCTGCAACAGCCCGGGCCGCGGCACGCTTGGCCTGCCGGTACTGGACAGCTGCCTCAGGAGTCCCCCGAACCATCATGGCTCGATAGGACTCCTTCTTCAGCCTGACAGCTTCCCTTACTGCCGGTGTCCACCACCGGGTTCGGGGGTTGCCGCCGGGACCAGCACCAGAGACCTTGCGACCACAGCTACGGGCCGCCGCATCGGCGATTGAGGCAGAGAACATGGTCCACTCGGACTCCATGTCCCCCTCCTCCACCGGGACCTGGGAGAAACTCTCCCGGAGGTGTGAGTTGAAAGTCCGTCTGACAGGGGGCTCAGCGAGACGTTCCCAGCAGACCCTCACTATACGCTTGGGTCTGCCAGGTCTGACCGGCTTCTTCCCCTGCCAGCGGATCCAACTCACGACCAGGTGATGATCGGTTGACAGCTCCGCCCCTCTCTTTACCCGAGTGTCCGAGACACGCGGTCGAAGGTCAGATGATACGACAACAAAGTCGATCATCGACCTCCGGCCTAGGGTGTCCTGGTGCCACGTGCACTGGTGGACACCCTTGTGCTCGAACATGGTGTTCGTGATGGACAAACTGTGACGGGCACAGAAGTCCAACAACTGAATACCGCTCGGGTTCAGATCAGGGGGGCCGCTCTTCCCGATCACCCCTCTCCAAGTGTCACTGGCGTTTCCCACATGGGCGTTGAAGTCCCCCAGGAGAATAACGGAGTCCCCGGGCGGTGCACCGTCCAGTACCCCTCCCAAGGACTCCAAGAAGGCCGGGTACTCTGCACTGCTGTTAGGCCCGTAGGCCGTCACAACAGTGAGAGACTTGTCCCCCACCCGGAGGCGGAGGGACGCGACCCTCTCATTCACCGGGGAGAACTCCAACACGTGGCGGCTGAGATGGGGGGCAATGAGAATGGCCACCCCAGCTCGCCGCCTCTCCCCGCGGGAAACACCAGAAAAGTGGAGCGTCCAACCCCTCTCAAGGAGTTGGGTTCCAGAGCCCAAGCTGTGTGTGGAGGTGAGGCCGACTATCTCTAGTCGGTATCGCTCAACCTCCCCCACAAGCTCGGGCTCCTTCCCTCCCAGTGAGGTGACGTTCCACGTCCCGAGAGCCAGCTGTTGTGTGTGTGGACTGGGTCGTTGAGGTCTCCGCCTTCGACTGCTGCCCAGTCCTCTCTGCACCATGCCACCACGGACCCCTCTGCGGGTGGTGGGCCCACAGGAGGGACTGCCCACGTCGTCCATTCGGGCTGAGCCCGGCCGGGCCCCGTGGGCTAAGGCCCGGCCACCAGGCGCTCGCCTACTGTACGAGCCCCGACCCCAGGCCTGGCTCCAGGGTGGGGCCCCGGCTGCGCCATGCCGGGCGACGTCACTGGTTTCGTATGAGTGCTGTCCATGGTGTCTTCTGGACTGCTCTTTGTCTGACTCGTCACCCGAGACCTGTCTGCCATGGAAGGCCCTACCAGGGGCATGAAGCCCCAGACAGCATAGCTCCCAGGATCATCCGAGTACTCAAACTCCCCCACCACGTTAAGGTGGCAGTCCAGGGGGGAGCCGAGGGTCATTCATCCACAAATAATAATGTATTTGACTTCTTCTTTAGTCACATTACTATTTATTAAGCAAACACAAAAATATCAAACCTGGCCACTTTATAAGAAATATGCACTGGGTTAAGATAAGACAAATGGTGAACAACAACATTAAAGCAAGCACTTTTTTTTTAACTTGTTTCATAAATGTTGTTTGTCCCAACAAACCAGACCACCAGGCTGTCTTTATCTAACTATTTTATCTTTTACATACTGAGAGCTGATTGGCAGAGTCAGGGCTGCAACTGATCTAAGGATGTGACAAATGCCACAAAACAGGCCCTCCTAACATATACAGAACAAAATGAACGCAAAAAATACATTTAATCTTGTTTACTTGGGCTGTCCTGGCTTAGAATTGGTTTTAAATGATGAATGCTGTTTTGGGGTCAACAAATCATGATCATATATTGCAAATTGTGTTAAAAGTGTCACAGTATGCATTCATCTGGCCCAGAGAACATGCCCTGTGAAAAATGAAGCATTCTAAAAAAAATAGCCCTGGCCAAACACAGTAGACAACTAATGAAGCATAATTAGTTGAGAGTATAAACCACATTGCTCCATAGAGTCAATGCACCCTAAACAGTAGATAGTTAGATATTGGTGCCTGCTGTGATACTCTTCTGAAAGGCAGGTGGGGTTTTTGTGCCAGGCGAGAATAAAATGTCAAAGCGTTACGCCGCATCCTTGAGTTTGACAAATGAGGCCCTGGCTGTGCTCGCATACTCCCAGTTACTTGTGAAAAAATGCATCAGACCGATTGGCTCACCGGCTGACATGTCACCATCGCACTGGCAACCGCCCCCATACATACATATACACATATACAAAAGACAAACAAAACAGTAACCCATGTGAAGGCCACGCTCCTCTCCTTATTTTGGTGTCTCCTTCTTGCCCTGGCTTTCTCCTCCCATCACTTCCATCACAAATCAACCCAAAGGTGCAGGAGCGATGCTGTCAGCTGCATTGCTCAAGCAGTGATATACACGCACACACACACACACACACACACACACACAAAGTTGGTCGTGTCACAGCTCGGCTTCTTGCACACGTGTGTTTTTCCCCCCACAACCCGTGAATGGTCTCTCCTCCCACAGCCAGCTTGATCACACCAACGCTGTCAAACAAGTGAAGCCTTTAGCCGAGGGTGCTAAAGGCGAGCAAGCAAAGGGACTACAAGAACATTGAAAAATACAATAGGTTGCGTTTGTGTGACATTACAACACTCCAAAGGCTAAAAACAAGATTCCAATTAATTGTTATGGAACTAAATATTGCACAACCACCAACCAGTGGTTAATTCAGTGCTCCTGTGACTTAAAAGAAACACTGTTGAGTAAAAAGCATCACTGAAATGTTCATGTGATGTCAAAACATTCCAAAGAACCGAACATTGTGGCAGCTGAACAATCTTTCCTGGTTATTGTTAAAAATCAAGATTTTTTAGTTTAGAATTAATTTATCTCATTCCTGGGCCAGAAAGTTCCACATCTTTGTTGTCAGTAATGTTCAATTACGGTCTAATTATTTGGTGTCTAAAAGTGGTGACATCATTTAAAAAAAACATATGCATAGACAGAAGAATAATATGGCAGGTTGGTGAGTCTAATCAATATCAAGTATTGATCTGGGACAACTTTGTAGTTGGTACCTCCCCTTCAACTGAAATAGAATTCTAGAACACGAGGTGAAATCGCAAAGACTGCAATTATTTAGATCAGGGGTGCCCAAAGTGGGGCCCGCGGGCCAAAGTTGGCCCGCCGGACCATTTCAGTTGGCCCGCCTAACATTGCCCACCTCCGCTGTAAGTTTCTAACTGCGTCCCTCAACCTCACTGAACAACAGTGACATGTCTGAGATCGCGCGGGCGCACCAACGCCCTCTGAACGGAATCTGTCCAGTACTTTACTGTTGTATGGAGATACACTCCTCACTCATGGTTCACATCTACTTGCACTAAAATGTTTTTTAAAATCAAACACATCTTTTAAAACAATTGGGTGCAAGGCACCTTTATGTTCTTTTTTTTCAGCCTACTATTATAATTTTTTTGAGCAATTTAATGTTTTATCAAATTGAAAGGATTGTGCTGGCGAACTGCCACTCCCCCTCCTCACCGGAGGGAAATGGCGAGTGGAACTATTCACCTGTGCAATCCGCACCCACCCGGTGTGTTAAAAAAGACGGACACACACACTTCAGAGTGAGTTCAAGCAGGACAAGCAGGGATCGCAGCGCACGATCCACGTAAGTAGAAGCAACAAATACTGCGCAAAACAAACCCTTCTACATCCCCATGAAAGAAGCCGGTAAGCGCCGTCCTCACTCGCAATCATTGAATGTCAGAACTTACGCAGAGTTTTATGATGCGTTCAAGAGCCCTTTGAAGGAGCGGAAACACGGACTCTTTAACAGTTACTTTGTTTTGATTGTTTATAAATGTTGTGGTGTGTTTAGGCAAAATAAAACAAACTCCAGGAACAAATCATGGTTAACTAGTCTGATTTCGTTAGTTTAATATTCAGTTCACAACTAATTGAGAATACTTGTCCTATGTTAAAAATATTAAGTTAAAACAGAGTTAAAACCTGATCATGTTTAGAAAATGCAGTTAGCAATTATGTTCCCAAATTCATTACTTAATGTTAAAATGTATTGTTTAAAAGTGTGCTAAAACCAGATCTACTGATCAGTGATGTCTCCCTTTTTTGATAAAAGCTAAGATAAAGTAATATGATTCAAATGTAGTTAAAAACTTTTGTTCAAAATAAATATATGAAAATAGGCTTTACTTTTGTAAAGTAAATGTCATTTGCTAGTACAATAAACCTATACATTATAAATCACTATATAGTAATGCAAAACTGTTTAGAAAAAGGTCTTCAACAAACAGTTTACTGACATGAGCAGGTTAAAAATATAGATTATTTAATTTGGGAGTATGATATTATTTTAATATAAATTAGTACCTTCATTTACTAGCAGGAACATTATTTGTTTACAAGTGGCGTTTAAAAAACAGTTTAGTTACATAGAAAATGTATGTTTCTGTTCTCTTTTAGAGGTTTTTTATATGATTTTAAGCTGTAAATAAGCCATGACAGAAAATCTCCCTCCTCTGGACCCTGATTACCCGGCCGGAATCTTTCCGTACTGTAGTCTCCTCAAACCTGCATATTTCCCTGGAGTCTCCACTTCACTAAGACTGTGTTGATTTCATTCATTCAGCTGTGATTTGCACTGATAGACAATAATTAATGCATTTAATTGAACTTGATCAAATCTACATTTATTTTTGTTTCATGCGAAATATCGGTGTATTTGGCCCGCGGCCGACTGGCAAATTTTTACTTTGGCCCTTGGAAGCAAAAGGTTTGGGCACCCCTGATTTAGATTATGTTAATCTTTTATAAATGGCAACTTATCTTGTTGCCGTTGCCGTCCTCATCACAGAGGACGAGAACGCATCTTATCAGAAAGCTCGTTACAATTACCTGGGTGTTCATCTGAACCACAAACTGGACTGGACTCATAACACAGACGCCCTCTTCAAGAAGGGCCAGAGCCGACTCTACCTGCTGAGGAGGCTCCGGCCTTTTGGAGTGCAGAGGCCACTCCTAAATACCTTCTATGACTCTATGGGGTGCCGATTGTAAAAATTCTGTTAACATTTTTTAGCTGAAAATTTTTCAACATTTAGCTCACTTTCCTCACATTTAGCGCATTTTCCTCACATTTAAGACAGACATTCATGTAAAACAACACGTTATATGTAGTTGTCAAATACATGTTAAATATTATATATATATATGTTTATATCTAAATCTAAATGTGAAATGTTATATCTAAATATTATATCTATATCTAAATGTTAAATGTTATATCTAAATGTTATATCTATATCTAAATGTTAAATGTTATATCTAAATGTTATATCTATATCTAAATGTCATATCTATATCTAAATGTTATATCTAAATATATCTATATCTAAATGTTAAATGTTATATCTAAATGTTATATATATATCTAAATGTTAAATGTTATATCTAAATGTTAAATCTAAATGTTATATCTATATCTAAATGTTATATCTATATCTAAATGTTATATCTAAATATTATATCTATATCTAAATGTTAAATGTTATATCTAAATATTATATCTATATCTAAATATTATATCTATATCTAAATGTTAAATCTATATCTAAATGTTAAATGTTATATCTATATCTAAATGTTATATCTATATCTAAATGTTAAATCTAAATGTTAAATCTAAATGTTATATCAAAATGTGTTGCCAAGTGTAAAGCTAAATATATAGAAAATATTTAAATCCGCAAGGAAACCACGCCCACTGCAGTGGCTTCAAATCCAGTGGGGGGTCCGCCCCCTTTCCTGAAATGAGTTGCTCTAGTGGCAGGCCGTGGTATTGCAGCCTACGGCTCAAAAGCCCTTTTCGCCATAGACAACCATGTAAAAGGAGCAGCCTGTAAAATGGTCCACGGGGCGTCTGGAGTTTCAGATTAAGGCAAATATTTTTCTTTAAAATGACTATTTTTAGGACATGGACTTATTTTCTTCGTAAAAGAATTGTAAAGCATCAAAAATCATTTAAAAAAGTTTTTTTTTTAACTGTTTAAAAAAAAAGTTGTTTTTTAAACTTTAAAAAGGTTTTTCAAAAACTGGACTAAAAACAAGGATAAATGCTAACTAACAAACCCCTCAAGTAAGTTTGTTTCTGTCTTTAGCAGCATTTCATGTACTTTGTAAGTTTACTATGTTATTTGAGTGAGTGAGTACGTTATTTGAGTGAGTACGTAATCTTTATTTAGTAAGTAAGTGCTTTATTGTCATTGTACAAGTGCACAACGAAACAGTGTTCAGGTGTCAGTCCTGACACCTGAACACTGTTTCTGTATTTGTAGCACCTTTCACAGACAAGAGCCACAAAGTGCTTCACGACAGTTTAAAAATCAGAAAAATACACACAATAAAAGGGTGAAAACAAGCAACTCATTTCAGGAAAGGGGGCGGACCCCCCACTGGATTTGAAGCCACTGCAGTGGGCGTGGTTTCCTTGCGGATTTAAATATTTTCTATATATTTAGCTTTACACTTGGCGACACATTTAGATATAACATTTATATTTAACATTTAGATTTAACATTTAGATATAGATATAACATTTACATATAGATATAACATTTACATATAGATATAATATTTAGATATAACATTTAACATTTAGATATAGATATAATATTTAGATATAACATTTAGATATAGATATAACATTTAGATATAGATATAACATTTAGATATAGATATAACATTTAGATATAACATTTAGATATAGATATAACATTTAGATTTAACATTTAGATATAGATATAACATTTAGATTTAACATTTAGATATAACATTTAGATATAGATATAACATTTAGATATAACATTTAACATTTAGATATATATATAACATTTAGATATAACATTTAACATTTAGATATAGATATCTTTAGATATAACATTTAGATATAGATATGACATTTAGATATAGATATAACATTTAGATATAACATTTAACATTTAGATATAGATATAACATTTAGATATAGATATAACATTTAGTTATAACATTTAACATTTAGATATAGATATAATATTTAGATATAACATTTAACATTTAGATATAGATATAATATTTAGATATAACATTTCACATTTAGATTTAGATATAAACATATATATATAATATTTAACATGTATTTGACAACTACATATAACGTGTTGTTTTACATGAATGTCTGTCTTAAATGTGAGGAAAATGCGCTAAATGTGAGGAAAGTGAGCTAAATGTTGAAAAATGTTCAGCTAAAAAATTTTAACAGAATTTTTACAATCGGCACCCCATAATGAATCTGTGGTGGCATCAGCCATCTTGTACGGTGTGGTCTGCTGGAGCAGCAGCATCACAGAGAGGGACAGGAAGAAGCTGGACAAGGTCATCAGGAAGCTCAGTCCTGGGCTGTTCTCTGGACACAGTGCAGCAGGTGGGGGACATGAGGGTCCTGGACAAACTAACATCTATGCTGGACCATGACTGTCACCCCCTGCAGGACACTCTCTCTGCCCTGGAGAGCAGCTTCAGTGACAGACTAATTCATCCTTTATGTGTGAAGGAGATCTGACAGCAGCAAGGTCTTTCCTTCTTGCTGCTGTCAGACTGTACAACAAACAATGAGGACTAACAAACACTGCCAACCTGATCTCACATGTCATTCGTCGGTGCAGTATCCTTACAGTAACTAATGTCAGAATGTGCAATAACCACATGTGTCACTGTCACTTTACTGATTCACTGTGTCCCAGAGCCTCATGCTGCTAATGTACAGATGTAAACATACTGCTGCTAATGTACAGATGTAAATATACTGCTGCTACTGTACAGATGTAAACATACTGCTGCTACTGTGGGACAAAGAAAAGGTCTCTTAATAATAATATTATAAAAAGCTGTCTATGTTGTAATTACACTCAACAAAAATATAAACGCAACACTTTGTTTTTGCTCCCATTTTTCATGAAATGGACTTAAAGATATAAAATTCATTCCAGACACACAAAATTACCATTTCTCCACCCTGAAATGTGCAGTTCTGTCTCACAGCAAAATGCCACAGATGCCACAAGCATTGAGGGAGTGTGCAATTGGCTGACAGCAGGAATGTTAACCAGATCTGTTGCTCCTTAATGGAATGTTCATTTCTCCAGCATAAGCCGTCTCCAAAGGCGTTTCAGAGAATATGGCAGTACATCCAACCGGCCTCACAACCGCAGACCACGTGTAACCACACCAGCCCAGGACCTCCACATTCAGCAGGTTCAACTCCAAAATCGTCTGAGACCAGCCACTGAGACAGCAGCTGAAACTATTGGTTTGCATAACCAAACAATTTCTGCACAAACTGTCAGAAACCGTCTCAGGGAAGCTCAACTACATGCTCGTCACCGTAACAGACTTGAGTGGTCAAATGCGCACATTCGATAGCGTCTGCCACGTTGGTGTTCTCTTCTCAGATGTATCTGGGTTTGCATTGTTCAGGGCAGATGGCAGGCAGCGTGTGTGGCGTCGTGTGGGTGAGAGCTTTGCTGATGTCAATGTTGTGGATGGAGTGGCCCATGGTGGTGGTGGGGTTATGGTATGGGCACGCATCTAAGTCCCCAGACCCCAACAAAGCTAAATAATGTACATTTCCGAGTGGCCTTTTATTGTGGACAGTCTAAGCCAAACCTGTGCACTAATCATGTCAGATCAGCATCTTGATGTGGCACACCTGTGAGGTGGGATGGATTATCTCAGCAAAGCAGAAGTGCTCACTATCACACATTGAGGCAGATTTGTGAACAATGTTTGAGAGAAATGGTAATATTGTGTATCTGGAATGAATTTTATATCTTTAAGTCTATCTAATGGAAAATGGGAGCAAAAACAAAAGTGTTTATATTTTTGTTGAGTATAGAAACAGGCTTAAGAAATACAAGCACAAGAGCAAAGGCTAAAACTATTCTAAAAAAAGTTCGATCTGCAAATGGAAAACACAACTCCAGTCTTATGCACAGTGAGAATGAGAATGAAAATACTTCTCATTTATTTTCAACAGTGATAATATCAATATATAAATAAATACAACTTTCTCATATTTGAATGCTCCAAGTGCACTTTCTCCTCCAGTTTCCTGACAGAAAGCCAAATCAGAATTGCAATGGTTAACCGAGAAATCACAATTAGATAAATCTTTAAAATTGTGCATCCTTAATACATAGTAACATGTAATAATACCCACACGCGTGCGTCCGATATACTTTTTTTTATATCAGACAGATTTAATGTGAACAAGGCCCAGATGTATAGACATGAAAGAACACTAAAGCAAACATAATCTATTGAAGCTCCTACGATAAATTAGTTGAGAAGCATAAAACTAATTCCCATAATAGAGACTGACAGATAAGATGTGAACATTAAGATCACTATCAATAATAAAGACTATTAAAAAGTATACCAAGATATTGTCATATGCAGTGGAACACAAAAGATTTTAATGACACCGCTATAGCCCGAGATGATGCAATACAGAATATATCATTTATTATTAGTCCCTTGGTTTAGCATCAGTGCGATGGCGAACACCTATCTGCCCTGAGGGAGTTGTGGGATGGAAGTAATTTGCGTGTAAGTGCCCTTTCTGAACATAATATGGAAATTATTAACACTTTTCTATTGGAGAAATTTGATTATTTGTTATGTTTAAGTGGGTAGCGCACAACAAACGCGGCCACTACATTTAAACAGTGCACGTAAGCAGAAAGGAAATGAAAAATACTAAGAACCAGAATGAGAGCCCTGGCCGGGTCGGTCCCTGATGACTGTGGCCTGTGCTTGACATGTCCAGCTGTGAACATAGAGGTGGTGTGAGTGTTTGGCCCCGAGGTCATCGCACAGCTCCGAACAAGAGCATCATTATCACATTCATTAGTGCACACACAATCTGCTCATAGACCGGAGCCTGGACAATGACACACACTTTAAACTAAGAAAGGGACAACATTTTGGAATCAATGCTATTTTTCATCTTTAAAACGTGCATAAAAGGTTAAAAGGTATATATTCTGAGACCACGGGCACTACTACAGAAAGTGTTCCGTGTAGAATCTTTGCAAAAACAATTTGTAGCAGCTTAGGGGTAAAGTATAATTTGTTTTTTAACATTGTTTGTCTAAAATGATCCTTTCTGGAAGTGTAAGATGGACACGTACAAGTGCTGCTGGGTTGGAGACGGTCTAATTTATCTCACCCAATTAATTATGGCGCAACAGTAAGAGGGAAGAGTTGTTCTTGTCACTCAGTGGTCCTCTCGGTCTGCAGCCAGTGGAGCTGATAAACTCAAACAGCCCGGCGGTTTGAAGTCCTCCTATTCTCCCAATGATTCTCCTCGCCTGTTTGGCCCGCTTCACATTACCATTCAAATAAAGAGCGACGGCTAAATGACCACTGCTACCACATAAAACGAGAAATTAAATTGTTTTTCTGTCTGTGGGCCTTTTATTCCATTTCCCTTTTAAACTCAAGGTCCTCATCAGTTTTTAATTTGTTTAGTCTGGGAGAGTTGGAGATAATCATGCACGAAAGTTCAAACACAAACCCACCATTCATCTTTGATTACAAGGAGGTATTTAATCCGCTTAATTGGGGAGATTGACTCACAATGTATAAGCTCACATAACAGGAATATTCATTTCACAAAATAATAACGACATTTAATCTATAAGTGCGAGAAGAAACGTCATGATGGGGTGGAAATATGCAAACTATTCTGATCACAGAGATCTACAGATCATTTTCAAAGGGCCACTCGGCGTCATAGCAATAGTAATCATACACTACACCCTGCTGTATATATGTCTATACATGCAGTATATCTATTGTGAGAGGTTGTATCTGTCCAAATGTAGAGCTGGTTTGGAGCAGGTTTTTTTTCCTGCAGCCTTCTTTCAGAGCAGGGGTGACTCAGTGGACATTTCCTGTGATTGCCCTTGAAGTGGCAAACAATAAAACCTTGGCCAGTGACATGTTTCATTTACTACATTATATTTTCATTAACATAGCATTAGCACAATTAGACAGTTTGTTTGTAACAGCAGAGCACGGTAAGAGGAGACAGAGCGCTGAGTGCATATTAAGCAGCAGTAACCATGAGGCGTGCCACCACTCCCTCTGACAGTGACATTGGGTGCCATTGGCAGCCCCTGCCACGCTATTCACTGGAAGCCGCTTCATTTGGGCCATAATTAGCTTAAATGCTCAGAGAATGAAAAAAAAAAATCATCATCACTCTGAATTGTGTTAATTGGGGGAGCTGTCTGCATTAATAGAGGCCATCAGGGCACACATGCCCGCCTGTACAGTATGTACTGAGGCTCTGTTCACATTCACAAACACACTCCATACATCCACAATTCAACACTCAGTCTACTCACAGTTACAGGGTCCTAATGACAAGGGCAAATATAAACATACTATTCAAGCTCTGGTTAGATCAATATGGAGAGACTCAACAGACAAATGCAGAAGGGGAAATAAAAATAGTGATTATGAAATTAAAACCAAGGAAGAGTTGCCAAGAAGGATTGAAGAGTGAGGCGGTGATGGGGAGGAGGAAGGTTGCTGCACAATATGAAAGCGAATACAAAAGGTATTGTCGGGGAGTACTTCAATGCTGCCAGATGAGATATTGGCGGTGCAGAGCTGCTAGCTGTGTGTGATAGCTGTTGCAGCACAGCAACAGGGGGAGGACTGAGAGTTTCCAGTCTGAACCTCGTCTTCATCTTCATTTCGTATTTATCCTCTGAAACATTTAGGGTCAGATTTTGATCGTCCCTGTGAAACCTGTGTTACCATAAGGGATTGAGTGTTAATCAAATGTTGTTCATATTCTTTCCACGGTGCATAATGTTGTGGACACACAAACCAGTCACATTTAGCTTTCAAACTGATTTTAAAAAGGAGTCGTGCAATAAAGTTAATGAAGGCAGATTCAGATAACTTTCAGCTTTAAATGAGATCACTGTAAGTGCGAAAGAAAAACAAACTTGCAATATTAGATAATAAGTGCTCAGCTTATGAAACACTAAAAACACAAAAGAGATGAAATTATAAACTTTTGCTATTTATAATTATGAAAATGATTTTGGTGCCCAGGGGGAAATACTGCAAGATAAGCAATGCATGTGGGTTGGTCGAATAGGGATTTAGACAGACACAGCAATAGAAAACTCAAAAAGAGACAAAGTAATTAACTTTTTGTTCAAGCCGAGGATATTACACAAGGAGAGAAAGGAGAGCAGTGAGGTGATGTCTAACTCCGCTTCCAGTTTGGTGAATTATCTCAAAAAGCTCTGTACACAACAAACAGCTCGACATTATAAACAGTCGTTTTTTACTCACCATAAAACTAAACTGGAGGTTTGATAATGCATCAGATATATATTAAGATTATAATAAGTTATACATTTGGACTCATAGATGCTTGACATTGTGTTATTTGTTCCGTCCATTCAAGGGGGCGCTAAGATGCTAGCACAGTTGCTCTGGGGCAGTGACCACCACCACATTCACTCACAACCGGTTTCACACCATGTGGGTGAAGTGTCTTGCCTAAGAACACAACTGTCTTGTACTTTACTACCCCTTTGCAGTCTCCCATCCAACTAATCAGGCCGAGCATTGCTCAGCTTATGTTGTGGACATTTGTATGCAGAGTAATAACATGTTCAGGGAAACAAGCAGGTGGCCCTCACAAAAAGATATAGACTCTCCTTGTGTTTTTGATAACAATCTCTGCTTTGGCAACTCACAACCTCTGCTAACGACGCTAAATACAAACTAAAACTGGCGTCATGTTGGTCTAACTCAGTGGGGGCAGGTCCCGGCTCCAATTGGTCCATGAGGATGTGTGCTGAAATGCTTGTAATCTCACTCCTGGAATAAGAATAATCCAATCTTTTGTATGGCGTCTTCTTTCCTCTCAAAAACGGCTTTACAGGATGGTCTAAAAGTCGGTTCAGATGTGTGTCAATGCTCAGGGGAGTATTATTTTTGGGGGACCAGTCTAGTTTAGCCACTGTGGCCTTTTGAATGCACTCGATAAATGAACTGGGCTAGTGCGGGCCAAAGCATGTGCAAATGCATTTCTTTCACACTTTCCTGCCCTGTGGCCATTTGGAAAAAGCCCACAGAAGGCAAAAGTGGTGACACATTAGTTTCAACGTCAAGTTTCTATGCCAAATGTGATATGTAAATTTCTCCTGTGTGAGATCAATAAAGTCTATCTTATCTTATCTCAAAGGCGTGACTACGTCCGTTAATATTTACAGTCTATGGTCCAACTGCACCAAAAAATGTGTTGTTATTTTTTGACTATTGGAAAGTTAGATATTGACTGTTATCTGTCTTGTTGCCCTTTGTAAAAGACATAAACAGCACACATTGATACCGTCTTCAGCTTGAAAAGAAAGATGCCCTTATCAGGCTTATTCGAAACACACACATCATGGAAAGGTCCATAGTGCACTTTCCACTTCAAACAGGAAGCTATGTCCATGCTAAAGCTGAGGCAACTAATTAGGAAACAATTGAACAAATAAGATCTATCAAAATAGTCTCTCACTCAAAAGTTTTACAAGACTCTGTTGGGACAAACAAAATGTACTATTTATAAAACAAAATGTATGTACCCCTGTTTAAAAAATAAAAAAATAAAAATAAAAAACATAGATAAATAGACTTAAATACTCTTCTGTGAAGCCTCCCCGACCAGCCTGAAGATCTGGAATATTTTCACATTCAGAGCACTAACAGAGCCATAAAGAGGCTCCATTACTGCCATACATCACTCGCAGCTGCCGCATACGGCGTGTCTGGATGAGAGCCCTTGGAAAATGACTTTAAATGAACTAATTCATTAGACTGTATGTGACTTAAATACTGCATGTCTGGAGGTACACTGCAGTCTATGAGGAGGACAGTGTTTATGCGTCAAACACTGGACTTTGTGAGCCAGGCCCGATTCAAGACGCAACTAATCCATCATCACCACTACTGAATCATCGCCGTGCCAATAAAGACAGGCAGCAATACATTATAGGCATGTGGCAGGCTTTAGCAATAATGACATTGAGAAGTTCCCTTGGGCAGTGAGAAAAGCCCAGGCGCATGACACACTGCTTACAGGGGCAATAATGTATGGAAATGTAAAGTATGGAAATGTACCAGGGCCACAGACAGGGCGGAACATGTGACGAGAAAGTATAGAAGCGCTTTCATTGTGTAAAATTATGTTTAAGAAGAAAAAGGCTAATATGGTTCATTCACTCACTAAGCTGGGCAGTATTTGTGTGTAATTACTGTATCATTGTGGTTTAGATAACACTTTCAATGTAGCTCTATTTCTCTGGTCCTATTCATATAATCGATTGATATATTGACAGAGGTTCTTCCATTTAATGGTAAATAGTGTTGTATTTAACAGTCAATGGTATTCACCCCAATACCAGATGAGTTAAGATTAGGTATGAATACATTTGCATGTTAATCTCCCAGTGATATGACATTATTGGATCAATCATTTGGTGTGTCAAAAAAGAGCATACTATTGAAGAGCAAGTTCTTTTTAATTTTCTCATTTAAATTAAGTTTTCCAGATAGCAAAGTGCTGGGAAATTTACATTTGCCTGGGTTCAAGAAGGTTTTACAAAATCCATTAGACATCCGTGACCATCAATTTGAAAAGAAGACTTCTGTAGGCCTGGCAAACGGGCAATTTGGCAAAGAAAATTACCACTTTTAAGGGTTGCTGAAGGTGTGTGCTCCCAGTTATAGCTTAGTTGTAACCTTCATTCAGTTGTTCTTAAAAATAAAGATTGGTGAATTACATTTCCATCCCAATAACAGCAGGTGTCCTGTTCATTATTTCAATAACTTTATTATCAAATGTAGTGCAATCTAAAAAGTTGCGCACTATAAGCAGCTGAGTAGACTTCATCAGCAGAATTCCACATTGGAAGCACACAAGACACAAAACAATAAAACACAGACAACTAAGGGCGATCGAATAAAAGTTTGATTTTATTTGTTTATCTATACATTGAACAGGTGCTCCTGAATGCAGCAAGAGATACACGGAACAGGATGCTAAGCGTCAAGGAGTTGTTCGCATTAGCAGAGGTGTGGCCGGTTTAGCAAAGACATGTACACTATTATATGGCAAATACTAATCACATTATGTTTGGTCGCCTTGGGAGGCTTTAAGTGGGTGAGGGAGAATCTCCTGCAAACATTTTCACATTATCACCATACAGTAAGAACCCTTAGACCAGTACACCTACAGCAGCGCTCTTTATGTTGTACAAGTTCTGCATGGATTTGTCATGTCGCCATTGTCTCATTCACAATCTCAAGGCTGTGCAGACACATTCAAAGAAGATCTCCCTGACTCCGTCACCCAACAGTGATATGGTACCAGGTGATCACAACGCAACACCTGCATAGAAAGTCACACACGTAATCTCTCCCTGGACCAAAGCAACAGTCCAACAAATGGCTTAAGTGCTTGTATTTTTTCTTCGCTATTTTTTAAACACACTGCTCACAGTAGAGAGGATTTCCTCAGCATGTTTCCTCTTTGCGTTATAAAAACAAATAAGACAACACAGAAGACAGAAAGATTCCATTGGCACCCCTTCTATACAGCTATATATATGATTTAAGCTCATGTTTAGCCAATCCTGAGCAGATTTACGTTTGATATAAAATTAGTACTAGGTTGCAAAGAATACTGGAGAAACCCTGGAAACGGAAACCAAAGGAATCGCCACATTACACAACAAATTCATAGACAACTCATTGCTAGTGAACAGTGGTATCCATTAGATTAGATGGAAAGTGAGCTTATCTGGTGAAACAGAGTGTAACCTGATCTAGTAAAATGCATATATCTAAATATACTGCAACGGTAGGGTAGACAGGATGTGTTATAGAAGCAAATGCATCCATTGAAAATGTTTGAGGTACTTGTGAAACTCACAGCTGAGGATATCGAAATAACTATCTACAATATTTGGATGGATAGCATTAAGCAGATACAATAAGAGCAGGGTTACCATTATGCGAAATATTTTGGCTTAGAAAATGTGTCATTACAGATTGAGTCAGGGGGACAGTAGCAGTTTACACACCTGAATAATAACAGAGGTGTATGAGGATAAAAACATAGAAAAACAGCACCATTTGAGGTCCGAGATACAGATCATGTTTGAACTGTTTGCTGGTAGCACCGTCAACCAGTACAAATCTCAGAATGCGATACAGAGACAGAACACAACCACCGAGTTCAACTGCACAACAGAGCAAAGAGCGGAAATACTGTATATACCCAAAGATGACCCTCCCAGACACCCCTGTACAGCAGCATTTAGAAGCAAGTAACAAAACAGGTTTACCTAAGAATGATATTGTGTACTGAGGTGTTTTACAAGTTGTACAAGCTGTACATGTTGAGAGTAATCAGGTATAACGTTTCTATATATTTTTATACTATACACACATAGTTTACAGTCACTGACAAACACCAGAGTAACAATGAGGTAGGATGGTGAAGTTAGATGAAGTAGAACTGGTTTGTGGATTGTATACAAAGTTACTGATAGCTTAAGACTATTCTATAAAGTCCCAACAGTGTGTTCCTCAGTTTTTTCATTCACGATACGTGTGTAGCTGAGACTCAAGAGATGTTTTTTTCCCCGACCACAGAGTGTTTATACTCGTGCACTTTCAAATCCAGTCTGGAGAAATGTCAGGAATAAGATGTGGCAGTGACGCAGGCCACGGTGCCACTGAGGTTACGTTTCCTGCCTACCGCTACGAGTTTGACAGTGAGCGTCCCAGTAGCTCTGCCATTGAGTTCAAACGGTCAAACTAGTCTACAATTCACTGGTTTTACCTGCACTGCTCCATGTAATAAAGCACTAATCTGCTCTTCTCCAAGTCATTTGTACATTTAGAGATTTGCAAGAGTAGCCGTGCTGATGCAGATTAGGTCAAATCTAGGTTAAAACATGTGGGTTTCCATAGAGGCTCATCCTCCAAAGATGGTTTTAGTTAAAGGATTAGGCTTAATTGCACTCCAGGATTCTAGATCTGAAAAACAAGTTGACGTTTCACACAATGTAATAGCTTGATTAATGCCGTTTAAGCATTACTTAAAACCACACCCTCTTTTGGCATTGAACAAGAAAAGAACAAACACAATAACAATACAAGACGGATCAGAAGCTAGCTTGATTAGCACAGCAGAATTCTTTGCTTTTTTCTTGAGCTGCATGTATTTTAACACATGGCGAAGCAAATAAGCCCTTTACACAGGGAAAACAAAAGCTAAAGGTTACTGTGTAGAGGAAAGGATTAAAATATCATTTAGAATATTATGCCATTGTTAACATGAATAGTTGGCATTGGCTTCTTTGTGCAAACCATGCTCATCTCCCAGTCAGCACCACCACGATCTCAGCATTCAATACTTTGGCTTACAGTTACTTTTCATAGTAAAAATACGCATTCAACTCTACAGAATCATCTACACATCCCAGCATCTTGACACATTAAGTTAAAGCACACGTTACAGTCACTGTGCACATTTCATACAACATACAAAATCGTCTGGACTCACAAGGCTAAATACGGCCGTACCTTGTCAATTTGCCAACTTTAGCGTTCAACAGCAATTATTTATTGTTCCGGGGCTTAGGTGGAGCACTCAATCACCCCAAATATTGATTAAAGAATTGGTGGAATCTTTTATATTCAGTACCAATAGTCAACAGGCCCATTGATTCAAGTGGCTGCATTCTTATTTTTTGCCATAAGAAAAAATAGCCTAAGGTGCTTCATGATAATACATTGATTGCTCGGCCTTAATCTATAAGAAAGAAAGAAACATACTTTCAAATTCCCCACAACCGTAAAGTGCATTTTAGGTCAATGATTTGTATTGATCTAACTACTGCATTTCAGTGCATAAGCACAATTATTTGTCTATAGACCATTATTTATAACAGATAATCTGTGTTGGCTTTTAATTTGGCTAAATTTTATAAAACTGTCAAGTTGTTTTTGGATGTGACATTTTGGTTTTTATGGTGAAAAGTTGCTGTGTAGAACTGATATCAAGCTAAAAGCAAATATAGTACAAGCTAAAAATAAAATGAAATAGTAACGCTAAATGAGAGCAATACGTGATAAAAAAAAAGAAACTTATATCTCATCTGTACAATGACTGTCAGAAAAACAAAAGGAAAAGGCTAGTCTGAACAATGGACAGAGCAATACAAAGCCAACGTTGTGTGAGAAAGAGGAAAGGCTTTGCTCAGGTACAGTTAGCCACAGCTAGGTCACAGTTGAGATTTCAATCTGCTGCATTTAGTTCCAGTCTGCAGTCAGCCGAGCCTTCTGGACCAAAACAATAAAGGAACTGGAAAAATAATATCAAAAAGTATACAAGGTCATTTTCAAAGTTTTGGTAGCATGGCTCAAAAGGAAATAGTCACTGGAGCGACCTTACTTTACCTTGAGTACGTTTCAAAAACAAAGTGTTATAATAAGCTATTGCTGGCCCAGACAATTTGAACAGCCAAATAGTTTTTTTATAGACAGCTTTACCCACAGCTAACACTACTCTTACATAGAATGAGCTGAAGCAGGCAAGATCCACACAGTGTCCTTTTTCTCGTGAGCAGCAGAGATGTCTCACAGCAGGACACCAGAGTCTGGCTCAGGCTAACAGCATATCTGGATCCCACAAAAGTACCTCACTTCTCCACTAAAAAGTGCTACAGCTTCCTATACATCTACAATCACAGCTTACTAACCAGTCAGGGAACACAAACCCTGGGCATTTTCACATCCTTAAGGCCTCTCCACAAACCACACATGTACCAACAGTGTATATAACAGTCTAAAGGCGCGTTCAGACCAAAAGCTTCAAAAAGCTTTTGACGCGCTTCAACTGACGCCGGGATAGTTTTGTCATTTTGATGCTTGAAGCTTTTGACGCGAGTGACGCGAGTGACGCGCCTGACGCCGGTGGGAGGAGCTTCTCTGTTGCCTGTAGTCAGGACAGCGGTGGATTTTTCAATGAGCAGCGAGCCTTTATTTGTTATATAAAGCAAAATAACGTTGTTGTAGAGCTTCAACAAAACATGTTCTGGGTTCACCACAGACTTGAGAGGCTGCAGTGTTTGCAGAGTTCCGTCAGTTACTCCAGGAGCTGCGTACGGAGGAGTTTCGCTTTCAGCGGTACTTCCGCATGTCACTCGCCCAGTCTGAGTTCTCAAACCCCGGAGCTCGCCTCTCCCCGGTTCTCGCTCGCCTCTCCCTGCCTCTCCCCGCCTCTCCCTGCCTCTCCCCGCCTCTCCCCGGCTCTCGTTCGCCCGGAGCTGCCTTGCTCTGAGCCAGACTCATCGTCAGCCTGTTCTTATATTAAATAAACTACGTTTACTACACAGCATGTGTACAATGATTTTTGTTACTCAGAATTTTACTACTCATACAAATAATATTACTAATAACAATAATGACAATAAAACAGCAGCAGATACATGACTTCTCTTCATGACAGAGACAGACCCTCTGCTGCTGCTGCTCCTCGTCTCCTGATTGGTTGAAGCCCGCGTCAAAGCTTCAAAAGCTCAGCTTTGCTCAGCTTCGGCGTCAAAGGGATTGTTGTGATACGCGAGCGTTTCGCGCGTCAAAAGCTTCAAGTGAGCGCGTAGTACGCGCGACTCTTGAAGCTTTTGACGCGCGTCAAGTGACGCCGGGGCTCTCGGCTTCACCTGACGCGCTTCACCATTCACTTTCAATGGAAACCTGACGCTTTTGACGCCAAAGTTAAGTCCGGTGTGAACGCCCCTTAACACTTGGGCATTGTATCATGATTGTGCTCTCTCATAACACAAGGACAAATCACAGAATATTAGATAGGGGCAATAAGCTTTCTCTGTTCTCAAAACTTGATTTTGATTCTCTGAGTATGACCAAAATTGATTCCAACATGGGTAATAAAAACTAATTACCCACTTCAAAAGGAATCAAAACACATCCAGCCAATCCCAGTGTGTCACTGAATGATTACTTTGAAGACCTTTTTAAAAAGGCAGAATCATGGTCTTGACAGATTTAAATGACTTAGCTTTTCGGGATACACTTTTTAAAAGTTCATAACGGTATGTTCTGACACAGAACAATCATACATTAATGATCACATATCAATCACTGAGGACAAAATACATCAGTGAACATGCTATACAAAGAGCCATCCTCATCTTACACTTCTGCTTAGTTACTATTGGGTAAAGCTGTCTAAGGATGTTCCAATACAGATATTGCAGAAAGATCCACCATCAGAAAGAACAAGTATAGTGCACTAATGTTTCCCCTGACCTGAGGGGTCACTGCTTAGAGCCTGCGCTTAGAGCCTGCGCCTAGAGCCTGCGCCTAGAGCCTGCGCCTAGAGCCTAGACAGAGACAAATACTGAACAAACATGTTTTAGAATTGTGATGCTTCGTTTAGCCATAGCGATTGACCAGAAGCAACTAACACTCAATTTTCAATGGACTCAGTTTAACATTTTAAGTATGACTAGATAGTTTGACATCTGTTAAATAGATCTTTACTTTAATCATATTTTTTATGTTTACTTCAGCTATAGTGACACAATGTGTGGTACCAGACTGAAATCGGTATCGGCACATCAGATGGGGCCAAGTACCAGATCGGCTCTGAAACATGGTATCGGAACATCACTAAAGCTGTCGGCTGCCAAATTATGCGCCACAGAGTGGCAAGATGGGCTAATATGTGTACCAATAAACCAAGTCAATGTTGTTTAAAAAAAAAAAAAAAAAACGGTGATTAAACTCCCCCAAAGCCATAGTCTCTCACAATCCTGGGCGGTTTTGACAAAGGCTCTAACCACCATGGTCACTACACGCCATCATAGTTGTAGTTTTCCATCTTGACTGTCTGTCGGATAAGTAGCTTTGACTCCCGTCGCTCCTCGTTCTTGATGGATTTATTGATATCCATAATCTTTTCACAAATGTATTTGTTCACTTTGGACAATCTCTGCGTGATCTCTGCACTGTCAGCTGTCTCTTGGGACACTCGGTCGTAGAGACACTCTAAAAACAGATAACGAGCAGCTCATTATGTAGGTTTAGAATTGCAGTTTAGAAGGTGAACATGCAAAAAAGTCTTTTTGTAACATACCTCTAACTATTTTAAGTTTGCTGGGAGACAGTGGAGGTTTGGGTAGGGCATCTTTCTTCTTTTTGGTAGCCACACCAGTCACACTGCGGTTCTTAAGGGTTTCAGTGCCCCAGATCATCACAGCCAGGTTCTTGGTGAACTTTGAGTCTCCCTGGGTGCGTTGTAGCTGGTGCCACTTCTCCTCCTCAACCCAAATGCCCCCACCGAGGTGAACCTAGAAGGGACATGTTTTGTCATAATACATTGTCATATACATTATATTTGATGTTTTTGTTGTCTCAGGATTACCATAGCAAAGGTTAGTCTGTGGCTATCTCCAAGGTACACACTTGAAGCCAATTGCAAGGTAATGCAGCGCGGGGTACCTGACTCTACTTTATTATCAATGCTATGTCTTTAGGCCAGCATCCAAAATACAATTCCCTGTGTTGAATAGGCTGGAGGCCGCCAGTATACGAGCTTTCACTGCAGGTTACTTTGAGATTGGTTTCATCCAACCATTCTCTTGCCCACGACTTATCTCTCCTTCCATTTCCCTTGTGCTTTTCAACCTTTTCCCATTGCTCTCTCACTAGGGGGAAACCTGTCAGTCACTATAAATTCCTCTCGTGCAAATAATTAATATAGGGTCCCTAATGTAGGAGAGTTCTAATTTGCAAGTGTTCTTCATGCTTGAAGAGGCTGCAGGCCTCAAAGCTTGTAGTACCAATTCCCTCCTGTCAGAAAAGACAGGATGTGGGTTAAGTTACAGCAGTGGAGGAGAGACCACCCGAACACCACTGGGCTAATAAACACTGATGACTCTGCTCTGGCAAGCAAGATAATAATCTCCTCTGTCTTCACCTGCAGACAAGCCAGTCCGGCAGTGACTGGAGCAGATTCCAGTGTTCAGAGAAGTTTTTTGTACATATTTGATAGTGGTGAATGGTTCTGTAACATACAGAGGCTTGCAAAAAACAAACAACAACATGACATTTTGTCATGTTTTTATGTCCATCCTTGACAATAAAAAGACCAAAACAAAGTAAATGTAAAGTGAAAGCAAAAAGAGACTTTTAAAACAAATAAAAAATAAAAATGAAAAGTATGGTTTTCACAACTCAAGTGCAGCCTTCATAAAACCTAATGACTTATGTGTTGGGGTATGACTCTCCCTATGATTTTTGAACCTTTATTTCAACACTGGCTTTCTGTTTACCACTTGTTCATAAAAGCCAGATGTGTAGTGTACGAATTCCCCTAGCTCAGCTGCAAAGTGTGCAGCACCTCCAGATCTGTGATCACCACTGTCCTTGTTTGAGTTGCGAGTTTTGGCAGACAGCAGTGTCTTGGTAGGTTTGCAGTTGAGCCATACTCTTTCCATTACCATTAATTTTTGTATAACCTAACCATTCTTCAAACTCCCTCCAACTTTAACCCTGCCCTGTCTGATGCCGTTTTGTGACCAATACACTCTAAACAAAGTTAGTAAGTTACACCCATCTATTTAATCATTAGGGAAAGATATGAACATTCAGAAGTCATATCTTAGCAGGCAATGTAATGCAAAAATGCTCCATGAACAAGCCTTCCCAAACGTATGATTTCTCTTTTACTTAATAATTTCCTGTTGTGGTATTTCTTATAAAACCCCCAAAAAACTAAATTCTCTGGTCGTAAATATGACAAAATGTGCAAATGTTCAAGTCATACCATACATCATCAGTCTAACAAGCCCAGCTTAACCAGTGAGTATGACCTTTCCATCGTTGCAGGTGTATACTGTCCTGGGAGAGGGGGAGTAACTGGAGCTGGTGTTGGCCTCTTCTCGACATGTGTCCTGAACCTCAACAATGGGTTCAACCACTTCAGCCTTGATTGTCTGAGTTCCATTGTCGTGCATAGGCTCTGATGGGACACAACAGAGAAACTACAAATAAAACAGAATGTGCAACATTATTCCCTTCATCAGTTATGCTTTTGCTTGATGAAATGACAAGACTGTAAACCCATATTACATGCACACATGTTTTGGTTACTTATGTCACTCTTTGTTTCATAAACACATGGGTGTTTGGAAGGGGGGGGTTATGTTCATGATATTGATCCTGGTATCTTTTTAATGGAATACATTTTCCCCAAAAAAGCTACGAGTTTCATGAGTTCAAATCACGCATCATAGGTGACTTGTAGAAGGTGGACGCATGTGTTTTGCAGTTTAAAATAATGCTGATTCCACAAAAAGAAAAATGATTAACTGCTCTGGATTTTTTTGGGATTTGATATTTAATTTGGATTGTACTTGGTAATGGCGTAACTTTTGAGTAGAACATTGCTGCTGAAGGAGCTTTTGCATTTCATACAGTTAAAATAAGCTACAAATCCATGGACTGTTTGAAACGGCACAAACATGTTGCTATAGTTCATACGCTAAGTACGGTGTAGCACACCAGGAGCAAACTGTCTTCAACACAACATATTTTGAGGCCTCGTCTTTATAGTTATACATTAACAGTGAGAAACAAAACACACTTCAGAGTTTCATATTTTTGTTTAAATGCCCTCATGGCCAAAGCCATACCTAACAGCCAACCTAACCTGAACCCTGAAAACCTGGACAACTTCCACCCCATCTCAAATCTCCCCCTCCTATCAAAAATCCTAGAAATCCATTTGACACCATGATTATTTATGATTTTAATGCTTTCTTGTTCTGTTCAGCACTTTGAATTGCCTTGTGTATGAATTGTGCTATATAAATAAACTTGCCTTGCCTTGCCTTAGCTGGCTCTAAATCTGTTTAATTTGTTCACAACATATTACTTTTGGGCTCAAACATGAACTTTTAATGCAATGCAAAATTTAGGTATCAGAGCTTTATTTAGGGCGTTTAATCGCGCTTCGAGAGGAGAGGGAGACGCGGACTGTTTCCTGCAGCAGTGTATTTATTGTGCACAGATTACTCAAAGACACGTGTAACCCTTGGCTCACGTTAGTTTAGGTAAGGTGGGACTAAAAGTATAGACCAGTTGCTAGGTTCAAAAGGATTACAATAAAAAACTACGGTGAATGCTTAATGAAATGGCAGGAGGCAACAACAATGTAAAGAAAAATGTTATTTAGTAAACAATTGAAAATAAATCAGTTTGATACAGTGTTTAACAAATGAGCATTGCCGGCAAATGCAAAACAAAAATATATCCCCAGTCCCATTGAGCTCAGTTAGTCTTTTATAAGTTGTAGTCAAGTCAATATTCTTTAAGTTCAGTTCTTTTCCTTCAGAAGTGGTTATTTAAGGTGTTACCACTCGGCACTTAGGAACGATGGTGGTTCAACTCGAATCCAGTTCTGGGCACAGGCTCGCCATCTCCATCCAGAGAGAATCCAAAGAATCCATCTAGGTTTTCTTTACCATGGAAAACTAGCCTGCACAACAATAATGGTATTATTGTTTACAGCTGTTATCCTATCTCTGCTATAGCTAAATCCTTTTTACTCTATTATCATGTTACAAAGTATACAATAATATTTTACATGCATGTTTTTAACTCAAATATCCTTTTGTATTACATGAAATAGTTTTTAATCCTTGTAAAACAAATGAAAATATCACTATCCTTTTTTAAACAATTATTTAACCATAACATTATGATTAAATATTTTTAACAACTAGCATATACATTTTTAAATGAATTTTAACTTGTAATGAATAATACTAATGAATTCAGATATTCTACTCAAAAATCATCAATTGTATCAGTAAAACCTTATCTGTGCTACTGGGTTTAGCATTACAGAAGAAATACTATACACTTTCATACAATAAACCATAGAAATGTACAATCAACCTCAAAATAATACTTACATATGACCAAAAATAGTATGAAACTAACAAAAAGTGCTTCTCAGTATAGTTATGAACTACATAGAATAAGGTAGAAACCATATTTAAACCAAAAATAGCTTTTACATTGCTAACAAACATAAAAAACGGCACTCGCGATTAGCGTTAGCATCGCGCCAGTATTAGCATTGCGCTAACACGTTTTTCTAGCCCTCACAAGGCATTGACTTACCAAGATGAGGTATCGTGAGGAACACAGCAAGGGCACAACAACACTGTCTCTCCAGCTCGTGCTCCTTCCACTTAATACAACAAACATTCCCAAATCAACAAAAAGACAATGTAACTATTTACACCATTTTGTTTTATCAAACTCACGAGACGACCCATAGAGTTTAGCATGGACCGTCTACAGCCTGTCTCGTTCATTCCCAGAGTGCAAAAAGACAGAAAATTCTCGAAAGATTCAGTCCGCCACTAGGGGGGCGGGACTAATACCTCTGAACCAATCACAAGGTCATTATCTCTCAACATGACCGCGAAACAGGAAAATAAAGTTTTAGCAAGGGGATCACACTTCCTCTTTTCAAAATAAAAGTACATACACATAAATACAGAAAAAGAAAATGACCCATTTTCTCTACTGGGTTACACCCTCCCCCGCTAAATATCATGCACGTCTCGTTGCATGTGCATCCAGCATTGTTCATCTTTACTAATCAGAGATTCCGAAAAGGCTGTACTCAATCCCTGGAACAGTGACTTGACAACAGTCACAAGAGGGTTCCCCAAATTAGGATACTCAAGTCTTTTTGGAGGTTGTCTGACTCTTTCTGATTGTCTTATTGGTTGTGTAGTAATAGGTTCGCTACTGTCCATCTCATCAGGTGAGTCGTTTGATTGTCTCCCTTGGCCACAGTTTTATGTTCCACAAGGTTGTCCATTTTTGTCTTGTCTTGTCGTTCTGCGTTGGCAGTGATTTCAGACTCTGTGTTGGCAGTGGTTTCAGGTAAGTCACATTCAGGTGGAATTGCAGTCTCAGGTTCCTTTGAAGGTTTTGGATACTCATGTACAGTAGTAAATCTGGTTACCTCTTCAGATGGGGAATCCTCAACCCATTGAATCAGTTCGTACAGTTCATCATCAATTTCGTTTAACTCTTCATCATTGCCTTTAGTGGCACTGGTTTGACGTGTCTTAGGACGGCGAATTGGCTCTGACTCAAGTGTATCTGCTGTGGCAACCGGGAGGAAACTGCATGAAAGCAAAAGGTCTCTGTGTACAGTTCGTGAGGGACCTTGCTTTGACTCAGGTTCAACAGTATAGACAGGTAAGTTACCTGCACGTTTGACTACTACATAGATTTCCTTCTCCCATTTGTCAGCAAGCTTGTTCTTACCACGCAGCCGCACATTCCTCACTAAAACCCTATCCCCAGGTTCCAGTTCAGAAACAGTGATTTTACGGTCAAATCTGGCCTTGTTTTTGTCTGCCACTTTTTGTGCATTTTGTGAAGCTAACTTATAGCTTTCCTCGATTCGTTTCTTGAGACTTTCCACATATTGTAAGTGTGTAACTTTTTGGTCTTTGTTGAGAGGAAGTCCGAACGCGAGATCAACAGCTAATCTCGGTTTCCTGCCAAACATTAATTTGTAGGGAGTAAACCCTGTTACATCACTACGCGTGCAGTTATACGCGTGTACTAACGGCATGACATAGTCTTTCCAGTGAGACTTTTGTTTAGACTCCAGTGTTCCTAGCATACTGAGTAAAGTCCTATTGAATCTTTCAGTAGGGTTTCCCCTAGGGTGGTAAGGAGTGGTTCTTATTTTCTTTATGCCTGATATCTCACATAGGTCTTTTATCAGTTTTGCCTCAAAATCAGGACCCTGATCGGTGTGCAGGCGCTCAGGTATGCCGTAGTGGACAATGAACTGGTCCCACAGGCACCTGGCAACCGTTTTGGACTTTTGGTTAGGGGTGGGCAACGCGAGAGCAAACTTAGTAAAATGATCTGTCATTACGAGGATGTTACTAGTGTTGCTACTGTCTGGTTCCAAACTGAGAAAGTCCATGCAGACTAGCTCTAAAGGTCGGGTGGTTGTTATGTTGACCAGGCTAGCTGCCTTTTCAGGTGGACTCTTTCTCCGTACGCAGCGATCACAGTGTTTTACTTTCTGCTCAACATCTGTTGCCATGCGTGGCCAGTAGAATCGCGTCCTGGCCAGATCAAGGGTTCTGTCAATTCCTAAGTGGCCCATATCATTGAGCAAATTCTCAAGCACAGAAGCTCTGAGCTCCTCAGGAAGAACGAGCTGGTGGGTCACTTTGTCTCCATCTTGTCTCTTTCTGTACAACACCTCATTGTGAATCTCCAATCGATTGAGTTCCCTGAGAAAGAGAGGGAGATCTGGAAGTTCTTTTTTCGCTGTTGGTGGAGGTGTTTGACCATGTTCGATTTGATCAAGAACTTGTCTGATTGTCGAGTCTGCTCTTTGTTTGTCTCTCAGTTCTGATTGGGACAAAGCAGGAATGGTAGTTGATCCAAGGAGTTCTTCAGAAAGATAGAGGTCTGGTATTGCGTCAGCTGAAATGGTAAGTGATTCTACAAGCGTAACACCGCTATCTTGACTGTCATCTCTGAATTTAACAAAGTGGTTTTGACAGATTGCGTGGACAACATCACTACCTACCAGCTCAGCGTTGTCTTTGTTAGGTAGGTGACGCTCCACAAACCGGCTTACACGCTCCTGCTCTTTCCTGGACTGGACATCATTTACAAGTTCACCATGTGGACGTCTAGATAGCCCATCTGCGTCCAGGTTTTGCTTGCCCGCTCTATACTGTAGCTTAAAGTTATAGTTGGACAAGGCTGCAAGCCACCTGTAGCTTGTGGCATCTAATTTAGCAGAGGTCAATATGTATGTAAGCGGGTTACTATCTGTAACTACCATAAATTGACCGCCATACAAGTAATCGTGAAACTTTTCAGTTACTGACCATTTTAATGCTAAAAACTCCAGTTTGTGTGCTGGATAACGTGCCTCACTTCTCGATAACCCACGACTGGCAAAAGCTATGGCCCTAAGCTGACCGTCCTGCTCCTGGTATAGTGCGGCACCTAAGCCGGTGGTACTAGCATCGGTGTGGAGAACGTACGGCACCTTTGGGTCTGCAAATCCTAGGATAGGGGCTGATGTTAGCTTTTCGATGATGGAATCGAATGCTTTTTGACAGTCTGGGGTCCATCGGCTCTCAAATGGCAGTTTGGGATCAAAGTATGTCTGGTCAGTATCTTTGGACTTTGACTTTTTGTGGGGTGGCGGATAGCCACGCGTGAGGTCATTGAGTGGGCGTACTACGGACGAGTACCCTTTGATAAAGCGTCTGTAGTACCCTGAGAAATCCTAGAAATTATCTCAGTTCCTTGAGATTCTTAGGCCGTGGCCAGGTCTTGAGGGCCTGGATCTTTTCGGGGTCAGTCTCAACACCGCTTTCGGAGATTATATGACCAAGGTACCGGACTGTAGTTTGAAAAAATCTACATTTTTCAGGTGATAGCTTTAGCCCATATTCTTTAAGACGGTGGAGTACCCGCAAAAGTCTTCTTTCGTGCTCTTCTAAACTGTTTGAAAAAATGATGAGATCATCTAGGAAAACTAGTACCTCATGTAAGTTCATGTTGCCGACGCAGCGCTCCATGAGCCGCTGGAAGGTGCTGGGTGCGTTGGTTATGCCCTGTGGCATGCGGTTGAACTCCCAGAATCCAAGTGGTGTTACAAACGCGGTCTTTTCTTTGTCTGCTTCCTCAACCTCAATCTGGTAATACCCAGACTTGAGATCGAGGACTGTAAACCACTTTGATCCCGAGAGTGCTGAGAATGTCTCTTCTAAATTTGGAAGAGCATAAGAGTCTTTTCGCGTCTGCAAATTTAGTTTGCGGAAGTCTATACATAGACGGACATCGTTATTTCGTTTTCTCACAACAACAATGGGAGACGAGTAGGGTGACTGTGACTCTCTTATTACACCTGCAGCGAGCAGTTCTTGGAGGTGTTTGCGCACCGCCTCAAGATCTTGAGGGTGGATCGGGCGTGCACGGTGCTTAAAAGGAGTTGGATCATGAAGTTTGATGGAGTGCTTCACTTTGCTCGTGCACCCAAAGTCAAGATCATGAAAAGCAAATACTTCCGGAATGTCAGCGAGTTGCTTAGTTATTCTTTCTTTCCACTCCTGTGAGATTGGTGAGTCACTGAAATTGAAACTCAGCTGCGTTTTATTTGCGGTGGACTCATTTTCACTGGTGACATTATGCTGGGACAGGATACAGTGGAAAGCTCCAAGCTCTGCGATGACACAGGTGGACGGAATTGTGACATCTTGTTCCGTTTCATTTGCGATCATTACAGGCACTTTGTGTGGCGCTTGCGATGGGAGGGTTATGAAGCAAGTTTTGACACATAGGCCCCCAGGTAAGGAAGACTGAGAGGGGTGTTCAACTATAACAAAAGTCTCATTAGAAGTGCAGTGAACGTTAGCAAATCCCTCTAAAATTACAGTTCTGCCCGCTGGGATCACTGCTGCAGTCTTGCCTGACAAGGTAACTAATCCAGTGTTCCCGTCTTTGTTGTGTGCATGTCTTAGTTCAAGCGTCTTTAACAGTGCTCTATACCCATAAGGACAAGGTAGGTAATCTAGAGTCTTCATGTCTAAATACCTTTCATAAAGAACATCAAGGGTATTTGTTCCCACCAACACTGGTGTCTGAATGTTGGGGTGAGTGTCTGGAACGACAAGAGCTAAGGTTGGTATGTCAATCTCTGCATCTAAGAAGTCTTTTGGAAAGGTAACGCACATTTCTATATAACCCAAATAAGGGACGGGCTGACCTGCGGCACCCTCCACTTCTAATAGGTCATAAAGTGGGTTAAGGTCTTGATCTGGAAAGTTCTGTTTATAAAATGACTCAGTGACAGTAGTCACTTGTGACCCTGAGTCAAGAAGACAATTAACATTAACGCCAGAAATGTTAACCATAGCTGTGCATTTAGAGCCAACTAACCCTTTTGGTAGACTGTACTTTTGAGGCTTGATTACAGACTGCTTCAGGTTAGCTCGTTGCTTAGTGGGACATGTTTTACTAGCTACAGTCCCCATTTGCCCCGCAATAGAGACTGTCTTCAGTTTAACTGTCCTTTAGCGGCTGAAGGGTTTTCAGCTTCCCATTTCTTTTGTTTCTCCTTGAGCAGTTTACGCTTTTCAGTAACTCTGTCTGGGTTTGGTTCGTTTTCACAGTTGGGTTTGATGTGGCCATCTTCTCCACACTGGAAACAGTACCATGCTTTGGGAGCGGTACTCTGCGTTTTGTTTGTTCGTTCATGTTCCTTGGTTACTTTTTCGAACTTTGGTTTCTCTTTTTGTTTTGAGTTGGGTGCACTTTGTGAGTTCTGAGTTTTAGGTTTTGCAGCGAGTTTTACTAGTTGACTTTGGATTTCTGCAACTTGCTTTGAGAGTTCTTTGATTGAGCTTAGTGTATTTGCATTATCATTATCTTCGACGCAGCATGTTGCAATCTACAAGTGGGATGTTGCTTTTTGTTTTGTACTGCTTAAATGTTGTCTCATGCGCCTGATTTTGGCAGCATTTTGGTCCTCTTCAGCACGTAGTGAAAAAAGAAGATCCGGGAAGGTTGGAGGTTTGGTTCGTTTTTGCTTTAACTGTAATGCAGTTAAAAGGGAATCGTCCCAACAACCTCGACAAAACTGTGTGACAAGAAGTCTGTCAAAATCATTGATCAGCGCACCACCACGCTTTACAGTGTGCGTCAAAGCTACATGCAGGCGCTGTAAGTACAACGATGCTCTTTCCCCTGTGTTTTGAAAAGTGTCAAGAAACTTTGCGTAAAGCTCTCCACCATCTTGGACTGTTCCAAAAGCAGAATCCAACAGCTGAAGGTACTCTGACGGTGAGCTGTTGGGGTTCAAGTGCCTAACTACATCAGCTGCCGGGGGTAAGAGAGACTCAATGATTCGACGGGATTGTTGCAGTTTGGACATGGAAGGCAGTCATGATAAGATCTACACTGGAGCGCCAAGTGTCATAATCTGGCTCATAAGTTGGTCGGGGTTCTTTGCCAGAAAACACTCTCAGTTTTTGTGAAAACTGCTGCACAGAATAGTCTTCTCTTTTTACAATGTGCTCAACTACCATGCGCTGCACTTCTGGGGGATTTAAATCGTGTGCAGAAATGGTGGGCATTGTATTAGCTGGGCTACTCACAGTGTTATTTGTCTCGTTAGTTTGTTGTGTACTTTGCACACAAGTCTGAACTGGTGAAGGCTGAGACCCGACCAATGAAGAGTCAGTAGAGTTAATTGTCTCAGTTTGTTCAGTTCCAGATTCTTCGATTGATTTAGCAATCTGTGTCATCATGTCTTTTAGGACATCTACATAATCTCTGCCACTCATCTTGGCTAGGTTATGGATTTCAGAAAAGATATGACTTGGTAGTGTCATTCCCTACCTGTTTTGTGTAAACACCGGCAAGAGCTTGTATCTTATAGCTAGCGCCGCTATCAGATACGTGGGTACAAGGTAACGGTTCAAGGGATTCAACAGCAAAGCCTGAATTGTACTCCACAATAACACTCCGGAAAAACTCAGATTTACTGTCATTAATTTTAAGGACTCTTAAAATAGACCCATATTGTTTTAGGAATTCAGTCACCTCATCAATTTGTTCATCTCCAGCCATTTCGCTCACAATCACCGCATTGGGAACTTTTATGGATTCACTCTCAATAATCTCCATCTTGTGTGCGTTATGTGTTAGAAATAACGTGAGAAAATAAAAAAAGGCTCCTGGCTGGCTCGCCAAACTTTATGTAACCCTTGGCTCACGTTAGTTTAGGTAAGGTGGGACTAAAAGTATAGACCAGTTGCTAGGTTCAAAAGGATTACAATAAAAAACTACGGTGAATGCCTAATGAAATGGCAGGAGGCAACAACAATGTAAAGAAAAATGTTATTTAGTAAACAATTGAAAATAAATCAGTTTGATACAGTGTTTAACAAATGAGCATTGCCGGCAAATGCAAAACAAAAATATATCCCCAGTCCCATTGAGCTCAGTTAGTCTTTTATAAGTTGTAGTCAAGTCAATATTCTTTAAGTTCAGTTCTTTTCCTTCAGAAGTGGTTATTTAAGGTGTTACCACTCGGCACTTAGGAACGATGGTGGTTCAACTCGAATCCAGTTCTGGGCACAGGCTCGCCATCTCCATCCAGAGGTAATCCAAAGAATCCATCTAGGTTTTCTTTACCATGGAAAACTAGCCTGCACAACAATAATGGTATTATTGTTTACAGCTGTTATCCTATCTCTGCTATAGCTAAATCCTTTTTACTCTATTATCATGTTACAAAGTATACAATAATATTTTACATGCATGTTTTTAACTCAAATATCCTTTTGTATTACATGAAATAGTTTTTAATCCTTGTAAAACAAATGAAAGTATCACTATCCTTTTTTAAACAATTATTTAACCATAACATTATGATTAAATATTTTTAACAACTAGCATATACATTTTTAAATGAATTTTAACTTGTAACTCATAAAATGAATAATACTAATGAATTCAGATATTCCACTCCAAAATCAACAATTGTATCAGTAAAACCTTATCTGTGCTACTGGGTTTAGCATTACAGAAGGAATACTATACACTTTCATACAATAAACCATAGAAATGTACAATCAACCTCAAAATAATACTTACATATGACCAAAAATAGTATAAAACTAACAAAAAGTGCTTCTCAGTATAGTTATGAACTACATAGAATAAGGTAGAAACCATATTTAAACCAAAAATAGCTTTTACATTGCTAACAAACATAAAAAACGGCACTCGCGATTAGCGTTAGCATGGCGCCAGTATTAGCATTGCGCTAACACGTTTTTCTAGCCCTCACAAGGCATTGACTTACCAAGATGGGGTATCGTGAGGAACACAGCAAGGGCACAACAACACTGTCTCTCCAGCTCGTGCTCCTTCCACTTAATACAACAAACATTCCCAAATCAACAAAAAGACAATTTAACTATTTACACCATTTTGTTTTATCAAACTCACCAGACGACCCATAGAGTTTAGCATGGACCGTCTACAGCCTGTCTCGTTCATTCCCAGAGTGCAAAAAGACAGAAAATTCTCGAAAGATTCAGTCCGCCACTAGGGGGGCGGGACTAATACCTCTGAACCAATCACAAGGTCATTATCTCTCAACATGACCGCGAAACAGGAAAATAAAGTTTTAGCAAGGGGATCACACTTCCTCTTTTCAAAATAAAAGTACATACACATAAATACAGAAAAAGAAAGAGAAAATGACCCATTTTCTCTACTGGGTTACACCCGCATGGTCCTGTGCGCGTTTATGGGGTTGGGTACATGGCTACGTTGAGACTGCGCGCTCAGCCACAACACGGTGGAGCGGCTGCGAGCGGCTGGACGCTCACAGCCTCTCGCAGCCGCTGGACGCGGAAGCTGCTCATTACAAAGCGGCCGCAGATGCCCCGGAACACTGCGGCCGCTGAGGTGGCGGAATCCCGTTCGAGTACATACAGCAGGTGCCCCGCGGATACGGGCGCCCCACTCGAACAATTCTCAACGGATTTACACTTCTCATAAACATGTGTTTTGTATGAGGCAGACAGACCGGCCCAAATATGGGCATCGGCCCTTTGGGCATTGCCCGGTACGCCCGATGGCCAGTCCAGCCCTGTTCGCTGGCATTCTTGAGCTTGGACTACAAATTCGAAGTGATGCACAGTAGAGGAGGGCTGGGCCGAAGTGTTTTGTTAGACGCCCATGGTCTTATATGGCAGTCTCGCTGCAAATACTGTGACGTAATAATTCCAAACACGTAATAGAGAATGGCAAAATCAGAACGGGTTGAAAAATCTTAACCAAACAGAATATGAAGTGTTCTCTGCAACCCATGAAGAGACTGATTTCAACTTTTTTGCACTTCTAGAGGCTCCAACTACACAACATAATGCATTTAAGACACAAAAAGTGGATTTTTCATGATATGTCCCCTTTAAATTCTAAATCCTTAGGCCTTTGTTTTGACTAATCCCTATACGACGGAGAGCTTAAACAAACGTACTCTTGTCATATAGTGTCTCGTTGAACAAAACCATAGCATTGTGGCGTATTCATACTGCATGCTTCCGACTGGCCTTTCCCTGTCTCCCTCTGAATCTTTAGCGCACACACCAGCACTTGTGTAGGACAGTGATAGGGCAGCCCAGCAGGGGGCATATCCCTCGGAAGTCATTCTTCCCTCTTCTCTTTCTTTCTATTTGTAACTTGTCCTTTCAAGCAAGACGGCCCTTAAAGTTCAGTGGCGCATTCTTCAAAAAAGGCTATTACTGGCCTGCCTCTGATTCTGTATCACGCCGCGCGCAGACCAGCCATCCCTCCGTTTTATGTGCCTCTCCTTCTGTCATCATTTTGCCAGTCAGGACCAATGGCTCTAAAGCCAGCCGCTGCAGACGTCCATATCGCATCGCTAAAAGGGACTATTGCTTTTGATAGTTGACAGAGCGGCCTCTTTGTCTCACTGTCTGTAATTCTACGTCCATGTCTATCACGTTCATTGTCTGTGCTCAGGGCCATACAAAGCACTGTGTGACTGAAGAGATATGACCACTCCGAACAAGATGCTGACCACACAGAGCACGCTGTGTTTACATTTTTCTGCGGAAAATAACCCCCAATTTACACACGCAACGCACACGAGGCTTAACAGGCACATTTATTTGAAAGTCTTTCATTTGCACTAGAAGCGCTCGTCTTTCTTTCTGCTTTTCCCGCGTTGATAAACAAGGATGCGAGATGTTGACAAGTAAAAGGATAGAAGTAAAGTCTATTGATAGTGAAATGTACGCAGTATATTGTTGGGCACGAGCTGGTGTACATTGTCAGGCTCATTACAGTGGAAATTGATTCTTTAACCTGTATTCTTGAATTGATGAAGAGGTTTCCCCAGGCACTCCGGTTTCCCCAACCACCCAAACAGGCACCATGGTATAATCCTCAAACCCTTCATCTTCATGGTCCTAGCAAAACTCAGCATCAACGTAATAATAATAATAATGCATCGGTTTTATATAGCACTTTTTCGGACACTAAAAGATGCTTCACATGTCATTATTCTTTCACTCCACACACGGTGGTGATAAACTACTACTGTAGCCACAGCTGCCCTGGGGCACACTGACAGAAGCGAGGCAACCAGTATGCGCCATCAGCCGCTCCAACCACCACCAACCACTCACACACACCAGACTCATTCAAGGCAGTCAGGGTGAAGTGTCTTGCCTAAGGACACGAGAACAGTGTTCCCAGGCGCGACATTGCACCGACTGCAGCTCCAGGCATGAGAAGGATGGGTCAAATGCACACATTCTGCACATCAATTCCGTACAAATACAATAAAATATACCTTACATTGTATATTGTTCTCCCCAACCTCACCAAAAACACATAATAATAACAGCCCATGTTTTCAAGAAAAATGCCAGTCCCTGTTCCTGTCCTCTCTGCTCTGACCTCCACAGTCTTGGCAGCCGTCCTTGAGGAGAAGAATTCTCAGTTTCACAGGGACATGTTATATGAGGGGGCAATTGATTGTGCCAAATTGATCGGTAATCACAGCCCGCTCAGAGCTTTTATCCTGCCGCCTCTTTATCTCAGTAAAGAGGCGCCTTTGTGTATTTACATGCTTCCATCTTAAGGGTTTCCTCAGCCCTCCGCTCACACACTCTCTTTTATCCCCTTTGTTTTGCACCCACTCTGCTTTAGCCTCACGGCATCCACTGTCTATCTGTTTTCAAAGTCTGGACATTGTAATTCCCTTATAGAAACAAACACTCTGGTGCATTTTGATTGAGCTTTTAAAAAAAAAACAAAGCCGAAAATCTTTTGTTGTTGATGTTGAGAGGGAAAGAAGGGTTCAGGATGAGTGTGATGTGATAATTAAACAGTTGTATTTACTAAAGTGAGAAAATGTACTATATATAGCACCATCCGTCCTCTTCCCCTTAATCCATTTCTGGGTCGGGAGTGGCAGTCAGAGCTGCACCCAATTCACAGAGCACCAGGTGCAGGTGGTGAGTCCACTGGAGGACGGCTGCTCTGTTGGTGACTGCATAGCCTTGATCTTTTAGCAGGGGGTGCAGGCAAAGTGGGGTTAAGTGTCTTGCCCAAGGACACAACAGATCAGTGGGAGTCGGTGGAGAAGGTCTCTTGGGTGGATTGAACCCATGACCTTCAGAGTCAAAGGCCAATGCTCTACCAACTGAGCCACTGTCGCCCCTTTAGCACTTACATAAAGATGACAAACAATGAATGACATTTAGCGAGTCTTGGTTGGTACAGAAGCGAGGGGTGTTGTGTGGAGACTTGATAATTATACTACATCATCTCCTTCAACAAATACAAGCTGGAATTATATATTTTGTTGTCAATGTTTATTGATTATAGTGGGGGGGTTTTTGACAGAAAATGACAATTATTAATCATCAGGATAGTGATTGCCCGACCAAACTCATTGTATCGCATTAAGTGGATGCAGAACAGGATTGGTCCTGTATTTTGAAAGCTTTACAGTGAATTTCAAAATCCATGTATAGAAAAATTAAACCAGGTAGAATAAATCAACAAAATGTCCTTACAATGACATACCAGTTTTGTACAGTATTTTAAATACTACTATTTCTTTAATTTAACATCAAACCTTGAACATGTCTCCTCTCTCTGAGGACCATTCCAGGCCAATAACAAAATTTAGACAGATAGCTGTGTAATGCACCTTTAACTTGACACAAGTTAAATTCAAAACAAACCCAGAATGTTTAAATGCCCCGCTCCATTTGGCTGCGCCCCACAGTTTTTAACCAATCACTGTCCGTGCATCTGTGCATGCATCTGTCTGTAAAAATATATCTCCGTTCTGCTGCTTTGTTTAAGGCCTCAGAGTGAAGCAATTAACGGTGTTGGCATATCCAGGGCTCTATCTGAACAAGTAGGGACGCAGGGCGGTTGTTTTTCCGTTGGCCGTAGTGCTGCCCTTTAAGCATGAGCAACAAAAAAGAGACAACTCACAAAATATCACATAAAGTCAGTATCAAACTTCTATCACGCTTGATCCGCCTTGTAGTAGCCTGTTATCCCTCCTTTCTTTTTCTCCCAATGTCCTTGAGCTTGTGGGTGTTGCCTGCCTTAGAGGGGGGGTGTACGCGGTGTGCTTGTTGGGAATCACTTGGCTGGGCAATACACGCCTCCGCAGCTCGTCTCAAGGCTCTGTATAAATTCTACACCATTGACAATTTACAGCCCTCGCCCATCTTCGCTATGATGCAGTGAGCAGGGAGCCGAGCGTGTCCTGTTGCCACCACGCCAAACCCGGGCTAATTTATGACAGTGTAAAAATCCACAAAGCAGAGAGAAGGGGGCGACACGGAGATATACAGGGGCCTTAGCTGAAGAATGCTGGTATAATGTGGCATAAGGCTCTGGAGCGGACTGTTGTTTTACTGTGAAGTCCAATTGAAGAATGTATCAAAACACCAGGGCTTGAACAGAAGCTCTCAAACAATGAAAAAGTTTAGGATCTATTTTTTTTTATTCATCCAAGTTTGAAGTGTGTTTTTCAGGCTGCAGCTTGGTAATAAAATGAAACAAAAACTAGTTTATTGCATGGGTTTATTCCATGTATTTGTCTATGAAAAGAGGATTTTAAAAGGATTTGGGTCTAATTTTTACTCACGATTGCCATTTATGATGAAAGCAAACGTTGTTTTGGAGATATGGAGGTACACCTAAAGCTGGGGTATCAGCAATCAGTTTGGTTCTTTAGATCAGCTTTTTCAGACAGAAAAGTGACAATCAAAAATCAGCTCTCATCCCAAAGCATTAAATAGTGACTCCCAGAGCAAATTCAAATCTGCAAAAATAATATGTTTGCTAAAAAGGACCAAAAAAGCATGTTGTGGTCTGATTTGAACATATTTGGAACAGTTGAAATATACTTGAAACCCGAATGATTGAAATATTCCAACCAGTCCGGTTCAACAAAGTGAAACTAATACATTTCATTTCTGGACTTGTTAGACACAAAGTGAGATATGTCAAGCCTTTAGTTGTTGTAATGTTGATCGTTGGCTCACAGCTTGTAAAAAAATATATATATATAATGTTTAAATATCTGATTTTCTTTAAGCCACATCAAAATTTCAACAAACAAATTGGATTACTTTGTTTGGCAAATGTCCATTTGTATGTAAGGATCTATATCATATAGTGGCTTCACATTTAATCACAAAATAACATTTTAAACGATATTCCATTACTATACCATTAACTTATACTATATTAAAACAGCCACAGAATCAATGCAATTGCTTATGAAAAGTTTGTCTCTATCTTCAGGTCTAAATCTGCAAACTTCGGACAACTTCTCACATATCCTTTTAATGGAGTCCAGTATTTTCAATTTTTTGCACTCACTCACTTTAATATATCTGATCAATTTGAAATTAATACAATAAAAATGCAAAACTAGGCAAAAAGGCCAAATTTCCCTGAGTTGCATTTCCTTTCAGATTAGATACATTGATTCAAATACATGGCTGACAGGGATGTGACAGGTCTCCATTCGTATCCCTGCGCCGAAGAATGATGAAGATCGCGATTAATTACATCATGTCAAAACTTGTGAAAGCCGCCCAAAAGTTCCCTCAGCCCCGTCACAAAAACCGCTGACCAGAGCGATGGCTGACCTTCACAAAACCACCGGCTTTATGTTGTTCCTCACCTCCGCTTCTCGTCTCTGCGCTCATTTGCATATTTATCAGAGCTGATCGCAGTTTGACATCACTTATTTTATATTTTCTCCCCTGGACGTGCTCGCTGGAGAATGGAGGTATAATGTGTGTGGTTATGGCAGGTGAGGAATGTGCTGAGGGAGCGTTTTGATTCCGATGTGTTTGCATATATTCTGCTTCAGTTGCGTTCGCTCTCTCACTGTATAGCACTGTCTCGTACTCCGACATTTTTGTTGTTGTCTTGTTAATTCTTATTGTGTTTGGGCTGGCATCATTGGCCCTCTGAGACAGGCCCATAGAGGCTCCAGGATGAGAACGAGGAGTGATGGGGAATTTGGAATTAGAGCAGTGGATGCGGATCATGGGCTCACACACAGTGCCCTTTGAAAAAAAAAAAAAAACTTAAAAGACCGTTCGAACTACAACTGCCCTTTTATTGGTTTCCTCAACTAGTTGGTAAATCACCTTTTGAGTCACTGTATCTGCTTTAAGCATGCTTGGAACTGAAATCTACATCTTAGGGGCATCTAATTTGGTTTTAGGCTCTTTTACCATCAAACTACATTCAACCATTTAGTAAAGGCACACAAAAAAAAAAAGTAGGGGTTGACAAAAACCCTAACCCTACATCTTAAAAAATCCAAAAAGAAAAAAAATAGATCGCTTTCTTCAAGGAGTGAAAATCAAAGGGTTAGGGCTGGGGTACCTCACTTTCAAACCATTTCCTCGTTCTCAAAACAGTTTAGTTCCATCACTAGTTTTTCTAAATAAATACTACTATTACTACTACTACTACTATTACTGCTGCTACTATTACTACTACTACTACTATCATCTTTCAACCCAAAGCCTCAATTAGTGACTCACATGTCTCAAAATGTAGTAGCATGGAAAAAAGAAAGGTACACCAGCAAAAGTATGTGAATGGAGAAGACGTGAAACTGCAGTAATAGACAATAGTGTAATTGAGTACATATAAAATTGACACTGATATTGGCACTGGCATTTCCAAAATATAAACAAATATAATCGATTTAGATCATTGTGGATTTATTGTAGATTTACATAGTGAGAACGCTATCATTGTATTGTATCATTCTAATGTCCAGTATAGACATGCTTCAAACCCACTGTTCATAGAACTTAAAAAGGCAGGACATGATTCACTTAAAAACTACTGAAATAATCTTCAGGAGACCTCTGAAATAAAATATAATATTTTGCATGTTTGTGTAATAAGAAGGTATCAGAAATAACAATGGCAATGTTCTTAACCTAAAGATTTGAGGACATTGGTGGTGTCTGGTGACTCTTAAAGTCACACTTCATTATTTTAAGTTAATAAATAACAAAATACAGCGTGAACCAACCTCATGAATCACAGTGCTGTGAACGGCCATGACCAGACTTTGAATGAACGTCATGGATGTTGTGATTGCCTCCCGTAGTGGGAGAGGCTGTGTGCTTCTGGTCATATTGAAGGCAATTATTGCTGTAGCATTGTTTTCATTTCAGCTGCAATTCCTCCAAACTGTCAGCAAATACAGAGGAAATGTCTTTTTTCTGTGAGTTTAATCATTCTTTGTTACTTCTGAAAGCCTTAGTTCCTCAGACTGGTCAAGGAAAGCTCAGTGTGCGTGCTGATCTACAGTGACACCTACAGATCACCACATGTCACTGCATGGCTGTGTGTGAGGGTGTACTGTACACTGAACACTGCTGGTGTGACCTTCTTTGCTGCTTGTCAACCATATATTGTAAAGTGATCATTTCACAGTGCCTGTAGTCGTTGGCTGCTGTTCTCTGCTCCAGGGCGGCCTCTGGTCTTCGCTGCTTCATTTAGTGCTTCATTGGCTGACTAGGCGCAGCAGAAGCAGAGGAATGCAGAGAAATGCAGAGATACAGACAACACATAAACACAACAGCTACTAGGGGAGCGTTTGTGGCAGCCCTGAGGAGGCATCAACTGTCACACTCTCACAGTCATGTGGGATGAACACTGGATCTATTGTAAGCTCTTGGAGCCTGCACCAGCTCTCAGACTAAATGTAGCATGGCCATGATGCTTGAATTCCCCGACAGTCAGGACCTTGGCAGCTCTGCTTTGGCGCACTACTTTCTGGCTTCTTGGATTTTCTGTGGGAGAAGTGTGTGGCTGATTACAGACTTTCCTTGTACAGCACTCCTATGTGCTCGCATCAGGAGTCCATGCTGTGGCCTGGGGTCTGGGCCAAAGGAGAATCACAAAGTGATGGAATTTCACAGCCACCAAGCACCCAGCGGCTGGCCAGACTGCAAGCACTCACATTTACGACAAGCGGCCCGCCCCACTCCACGGAGACTCCTGAATGGCAAAGCCATTTGTCTATATGAAGGGCATAGAGAGAAAAGGAAATACAATCACTAGAACAGTTAAATTGAACTTTTTTGTTTATGAGCCCTCACACGTAAACACAGACTCAACTAAATTGGAATTAAAGAGAAGGAAAGGTGCATACCCTGTTGCTAATTAGCATTTTCTCTGCTCAGCACAAGCAGCCAGTGGAATCAATAAGATATTAGAGTTTGTATAACAATGGTTCACACAATCACTTTAATCCATTTGCAAGAGCAGATTAGAACAGAAACTCTGAAAACAGCCTGACCGCTTCAGAGTGTACTTCTGCTGCTCATTGTTTTATAACAATATCACATTTGTTTCCTGCTTAGATTCTCAAAGTGCTTAAATACTGCTTTTTTCATACGAGTCCTATTCAGATGGATCTCAGAGAAAAAGGTAACTGCTTTAAATAAGATAAAGATAAGAGGAGACTTCTCAAAATATGAATCTTGATATTAGAGTATTAGGCAGAGCTTATTTGTTTGCAAAATAATAAATAGAAGTATTGTACAAAACACGAAAGGATGCATTGACAACATAACAAGAGAAACACAATACATTTACTTTAAGAATAATGCAGATAAAAGCAGAAAGCCACAAGATAAATAAATAAAGCCTGTTTGTGTGAATGAAATGTGTGGCTAATGAAAGAAAGCCATAATGCATGGCTCACGTTCACATTCTTGCAGATATTAACCCACTAATGTATTATTAAATGTTCTCATGTGTGTGAGATTGACAGCTCACTCTTTTGACATGATTGTAATTGTGTGTTTGCCTCCTGTCGTCCTCAGAGCATCTAAACCAGGAGAAAGAGAAGAAGCTGGTTTTCCTGACATCGAGGGTGCACCCCGGGGAGTCTCCCGCCTCCTTCGTCTGTCAGGGTAACGTTTCCATGTAGGGTCATAGGTCTGAGTGTAGTTTACTTATGTAGCTGTACCACCTGAATTATTTTTAAATGTAGCATCTTAAATTCTCATCTAAACGGAAAAGTGTCCTTGAACTTGGACATGTTTAATCTCCAACAGCTGATCAGGTCATAGTGCATGGCTCTAAGCCCTGCACCTCTTTTGTTGCTGCTTCTGCAGTCTCGGCATATCACTGGAGTATGGTGCATCATTACGAATCAGATGAGCTGGCTGCCAGCCTGGTGTGTGCTCTCTGTTTTTCCACCGCCGTCAGCTCCATTCCATTTGTATTGATTTGGGCTCTACGTCTCCTGTTCCTCTGATTCTGACGATGCCCCCTCGCTGTCCTTCCATCTCCTTTTGTTTCACAAAACTCAATTAACTGCTGGGCCATCCTCGCTTTTCTTTGAAACTCTATTCTTTGTGTCTGCGTGTTTGTGTGTCTTCAATAGGTGTGATTGACTTCCTTGTGAGCCAGCATCCAGTGGCACAGATCCTTCGGGATCATGTGATCTTCAAAATCGTTCCGATGCTGAATCCTGATGGAGTCTATCTTGGAAACTACAGGTACACAAATGCATTCACTCTAACAGCTCATTTGTTTATTTGAATACTTGCTGAATTGAATTCCCAATTTGTATGTCTTCATTTGTTGCTACCTGGGATTATATCCTCTTGCTCCCGCCTTTAGGAAGACTAATGAATTCATATAGCTCACAGCAGTGCATTTGTTGTAAGATAGTGTTTGGCCGTAGGGTCTGTTCTCTCTGCCGGTCTTTAACTCCGCTGCTGCAGCTCCATGGGCATCCTCCTCGCCTCCATTTTCCTCTTTCCTCTGTCCCTTCTTCATAATTGCCTTTTACTTAATAGGCTCAGCCCTAGGAATACTAATGCACACTTAGATAAGATCACTGCTCACTCAGCTCCAGTAGTGTTTACCGCTGCCATCTGCTGGTACCTCTTGGCCTGACATTTATGCAACAAATGTTTTTTTTGTTTTTTTATTTTTTTCCCCTAACATTAAAATTAAATGTATTCACATTTCTGTCACTTCTGGATATGCCTTCTCAGTCACTCTGTGTTATTTTTTGTTGCTGGGTAGTCACTTTAAATCATATTTTATACAAAAAGAGCCAAGGTGTTTCTCACATCTGCAGTTTGAGGCAGCATCTGTATCACGAATGCCTGTGTCATGAGAGCGGCCATAGGTAAATGTCAACGACTCCCAACATAGCCATCAGGTGGAACTACTGTGCTTGCACACCATCATTATATTAATACAATTGTGGAGATGACAGTAATAAGTGCCTTTGAATACTTTGCACCAGGTATTTACTCAACATTAACCCATGCCTGACAAGTATTAGGACAGCTATATACTTATGGTATAAGAGGGGAATGTTCAAACTATAGCATGCCATTAAAAGGTCAAGGTGACAGCAGTCAACAAGCAGATAAACCCTGTAACAGTATTAACATATGTGAAAATAAATAATGTGACCTTGTTGTTAACCTGATCAACTACATTAGCCTTTATTCCAAGACCAACAATCAATTATTTGTACCCATTTCCAGATATCATGATCCGGCTAAGTATCAAAGATGTTCTGGCCCTGTACATTTTTGACCTTAGTGTATTTTATGAACAGGCTCCCTTATTCCATTAATATTTATCATGTGGTCCTTGGCACTGTTTGTTCACAGGTGTTCACTGATGGGCTTTGACCTAAATCGTCACTGGCAGGACCCCTCTCCGTGGGCCCACCCAACACTACACGCTGTCAAACAGCTCATTGTCCAGATGAACCAAGACCCGGTAAGCCGGACCACACTCAGTCATAACCCCACACATTCATACCACACTGCCAGCTTCCCAAATGCACCTTTTCTTCCCACTGCTACTTTCATTGGATTCTGTGTGTTTTGGCTGTGAGCACCAGGGAGTGTCGAAAATACTCGTCAGCATCTCCAAATGTCAAGCGCAGCTCTCCTGGCCATTCAAAAACATATTACTGAAGCAAGTCTGCGCGCTGTCTGTTTCAAACTTGACAGTCAGTTTTTCAGATTTCCATCTGTAGAAAGGCTACAGAAACAGGCCAGGGAATGTTTTTTCCTAGTCTTTGTTCCTGATGTTAATTATAAGCAAAGCGGCAGGTTGGTGGGATTACTGAAGGTCAGAGAGTGTCCTGGGAATACTCTGCCCTTTTGTACTCTGCTCTAATCCTGATAAGAGAGGGAGCGGGCCGGGCCGGGACAGGCCAGGCCAGAGACAGGCTGGGGCGCTGGCTTTGCATCGGGCAGATTAACCTTTTCCCCTGGTGCTGACACACAGATCGATAGGCTCTGTCATGGCAGCTCCATCCTCTCATGGCTGTCATTCACACACATTCAGAGCCTCTCATGTTGTGGGCAGACACACATCAACACAGTCATTGATTACACCAGCCATGCCCGGGCAATGTGTCAAAGGTTCTACTTAACCATAAAAGAGTTCTCTCAACCCTCTCCTGAAGCTTCACTCTGAATGTGAATAAAGAAAACGATATTGAGTACTGTGCCCAAATGAGGCTACATGGACTGTTAGCTCCTTAGGCTCCTGTCTCCTGAATAAAGCTCCTTGTACTGAGGTTCAGAGATCTTCATGGTCAGACACAGAATACATGAAGGACTTAATCCAGCGTTATAATTTCAACCACAGCCTGAGATCTTCCTCTCAGAACCTGTCACTGGTTCCTCACACTTGCTCATGGAGAGGGATCATTTAAGGCTCTTGCTAGCGCCTTGTTTCTGGATGGGTTGTATTGAAAGTGTGAACTTTTGTATGTATTGGATTTTATATTGCCTTTGTTACAACATTTGTTCTTACTTCTGCCTCATAGTCATACAGTAGTAAACTGTTCCACTCATCCTGCAATTACAAAATAGAACTAAAGGTTGTTTTTTATTTTTTTAAATATGCCAATAATTTGCCTGCCTCACTGTCTATCATAGAGCTCAGCACCAATCACACATCTCCTTTTCTCCTGCTTGCCCATGTCCAGCTCATTTGATCGGCATATCAGTGAATGTAGCCAGTTATCAGCCATCGCCAGCTCTCTGTCATTTCAGTTTAAAAAAAGAGCAACAAAACCAACAGTTTAGAAGGTAACTGAGACGAGGCAAAAAGCAAGGACAGAAATAAATGTCTTTAAGTAATAAACTACACTATACAAGTGCACTAAGAAAACACACATAGACATTTAGCAGTGCAGTAAAGTGACAGTAGCATAAATTGACAGTAGCATAAAGTGACGGCCATTAGGGCAGGGGACAGTAGTGATTTATGAAGTGTTTGTGAGTCCAACTGCAGAGGAGAAGAAACTGTTCTTATGGCGGGAGGTTCTGGTCCAGATGGACCGTAGCCTCCTGCCTGAGAGGAGTGATGCGACCAGCCCGCCCTCAAGATCGGGCGACGTACAGGTCCTGCAGCGATGGAAGGCTGCGGCCGATCACTTCCTCTGTAGAGCGCACAATGCGCTGTAGTCTCTGCTTGTCCCTGACTGTGGCTCCAGCGAAACCACACAGTGATGGAGAAGGAGAGGATGGACTCGATGATGGCCGTGTAGAACTGCACCAACATCTGTGCAGGCAGCTTGGCTTTCCTGAGCTGCCGCAGGAAGTACATCCACTGCTGGGCCTTCTTGATGAGGGAGCTGATGGTCAGCTTCCACTTGAGGTCCTGGGTGATGGTCTTGCCCAGGAAATGAAAGGGCAGAGAGAGGTTCTGGGATTGATTCCACCTCCAGATGTGGCCTTTCTGTGTGTAGTTTGCATGTTCTCCCTGAGTCTGCGTAGGTTCCCTCCGGGTGCTCCGGTTTCCTCTACCACTAATAACATGTACTATAGCTATGCTTTCTCTGGGGCCAGGACTCCCCTGAAAAAGAGATTCTAAAATCTCAGTGGGACTTCCCTGGTTAAACAAAGTTCAAATGCATTTGGAGTACTTCTGTGTGTCCTCTCTACATTGGCAGTTAATCTTGTCAGACACTGTGGAGCAATAGGATCTGTGCTGCTTTCTTCCCTCTGCCCATGCCTCTGCCCATGCCTCAGCTTGTGCGTCTGCCCAGGACCATAATCAGGCCTCTGACCAGGCCCCTGTTCCCTCACATAGCAGGGGAAAACTGTAATGTTGGAGGGCTCTGCAGGTCCTTTCCATTAATCAGAGATCAGCTTCACAACAGTCTAACCATCAGGCTAAGCTGCTGATGTGCTATCTACCAACTGCTAACTCAATTAATATTTGATTTGGTTTGGAAAAGTTGTGCAGAAGGTCACTTAAATTTTTATCTTTATGCCACAACTTATTTTTTTGGGAGGAATTAAGTCTGGAATCAATTGGCTTATAAAACATTCCATCTTCCTCCGCTTCATCCGTTGCCGGGTCGCGGGGGCAGCAGTCTAAGCAGAGACGCCCAGACTTCCCTACCCACACACACTTCCTCCAGCTCATCCGGGGGGACCCCAAGGCTTTCCCAGGCCAACTGAGAGACATAGTCCCTCCAGCGTGTCCTGGGTCTTCCCCCGGGCCTCCTCCCGGTGGGACGTGCCCGGAACACCTCTACAGGGAGGCGTCCAAGAGGCATCCGGAACAGATGCCCGAGCCACCTCAACTGGTTCCTCTCGACGTGGAGAAGCAGCGGCTCTACTCCGAGCTCCTCCCATGTGACTGAGCTCTTCACCTTATCTCTAAGGGAGCGCCCAGCCACTCTGCGGAGGAGGCTCATTTCAACCACTTGTATCTGCGATCTTGTTCTTTCGGTCATTACCCAAAGCTCGTTCTCATCCCAGCCGCTTCACACTCGGCTGCAAACCGTCCCAGTGCATGCTGCAGGTCCTGGTTTGTTGGAGCCAACAAGAAAACATCGTCCGCAAACAGCAGAGATGAAATTCTGTGGTCCCCGAACCGGACCCCCTCCGACCCCTGGCTGCGCCTAGAAATTCTGTCCATAAAGACAGTGAACAGAACCGGTGACAAAGGGCAGTCCTGGCGGAGGCCAACATGCACCGGGAACAGGTCTGACTTACTGCCGGCAATGCGAACACAGCTCTGGCTCCGGTCCCCACCCTAACCCTACTTCTGGAGAACCCCCAAAGGACACCCCGGGGAACACGCTCCAACGCCTTCTCCAAATCCACAAAGCACATGTGGACAGGTTGGGCGAACTCCCATGAACCCTCGAGTAACTTTGGCTTATAAAACACAGTCTTGATAAGGTTTCAAACAGTGGCATGTTCACATAGCTAATTAATATATTTTTAATGGCAGTGCTGTTTTGACATTTTAATGTTGTTGTTGCCTGCTGTTAACTTTGTACAAGTGCATTAGACACTCAAGTCCTGTAACTAACAGGACTGATATGTTAATGGTGTCTGTAGGCTACAATAAATTATAATGGCTTGTTCCTGATAAGCGCAGTCAATTTAGTACAGCGCATATTTTTCTCTGTTTACAACATAATACAAGAATGCTTTGCATAAAGATCAACATTCTGTTAGGCAGCTATTCTTCCAAAAGCAAATCATTTTACATTGCAGGTTAGATTAACGAATATATTGATCAAAGCGTATCTGTTGCTAAAACCGATATTGATTGGATTGACAAATATTTTTGGTAAAAATTACCTATATTTCTTTCTAAAGCAAAATTTAAAAAGGTAAAAATGGGGCTGCTAATCCACAGATCTGTCCCCAGCTTCAGGAAACCAGCACAGACGTTAAAAGCTGATTGAATGAACAGCGCAGTGCAGTTGCTTTGTGCCCAGAGCCAAAATCTTGTGAATCATCATGACTTCTTTACTGCTCCCCTGTATCACCACAGATCTCATCATTCAAGGTCCCAGGCTGCACTTTTACCCCAGAAAGAGTCTGTTTAGTTTTAAACACAGATATCAAATGTTCTCATCATTCCTGTCACTTTGGCTGGGGCCTGTTCTAATCTATACCTCCGGCATCTACTGCTGGAAATGAATTGAATTTTCCACAAACAACCCTTTTCTCTCCCTATGAACCAAGACAATATTTTATCACTTGACTTTGTTGATGCTTTGTGAAAGTATTAAGTTTTCTGCAGAATTTCTTATAACACACACATTTTATTGTAAACATTGTAAAAGTGTTGCTTAATTTTAAAGCACTCACTATTTCAGAGCTTTTCTTAACGTAAAACTCACCTTCCTCTCTGCGAGCACGAAACTCAAGCCTATTTATGATGGAATAGGGATTTAAAGGCCTTATCTTCTGCTATTGTCCCTCGCAATAAATATAATATGGCAAACTGTTGTGTGCATAACGACCGGTGCCATTTCCCTCGTAAACTCGTCCGTTCCGCCGGATCTAAAGGCATGCTTCTGCTCAAGCTGTTTCATACAATCCCATCATTTACCATCTGCAGCTGAACATTGGTCAGTAGGGAGAATGGCTGAAAGAGTCAGTGATGCAAGGAGCTATAATCTGTTCCCAAGCCGCCACCCTGTTGTTTGTTTTGAAGCGAGAGAAATGGAGAGGCGAAAAGAGACCACGGAAACAAATGGACCCATCTTCTTCCTAAAGCGTGCCTTTTCCAGGTCATTTATCAAACGCACAGGAAGAATTATTTTTGATTGGCTTATTACTCGAAACATTCATCACCGGCCCGACGTTTCCTCGCCAATCTGACACTGCCATTTTGGAGAATTTGTTAAGGATGACAAAGAGGTCATTGTTGTCCTAGCTTCTGTTTGACCTTTTTAAAATTAGGGAATTAATTTTGAATGTGGGGCAAACGTATTAGGCACTGCCACACTACAAGTGATATTGCACCTTGCTGTCCTCTCGATCACCCTACTCCGTACACAATCCATCTTGCCCCACTGCTTGCATTGGGTGCTATACTCCTTGTGTTGTTTTTTTGTGTGTGTCTCCTTCCTGTCTTTCTCCCTGCTCTCACAGTATGTGTTCAAATGTCCAGCCATTAGTGAACAATTTTTTTACGATTTACGAGCAATTTTGCACCCATCATGACTGCATCATTTCAATCCCACCATCATCTTGTGCTTTATTCTGCCTCTGTTGGAAGCTCAATTGGTTGCTTTCATGCCCATGCAGCATTGGTATTCTTCAAGTGCAGACACTCACAGGTCTGCTCAATCGGCCAAACAACATATGTGTCTGATATTTTTGATTATTTTGTCTATTTGGCAGGTCCTCGGTCACAGCTGGGGCAGCTTTTTGTGGCACTATACGAGAACTAAAGCGTTGACTGTGTGCGCTCGCTCAGACTGATTACAACTCACCTGTGTGTTCATAAACGGACAAATATCCACATCCATTTAGGAGCAATGTTGCGAGAGAAGGTGAAAGGCGGCGCAGGCAGACGGAGCCCTGGTTTCGTGTCATCAATGCTCTTCTGTGAAGCAGGTCATGCCATCTGCCATGTTCTGTTAATGCTACATTAGAGGGTCACTGACCAAATGTGCCGTGCGCCCTGAGACGGCCTCTCTAATGAAATGTGGAAGCAGTTTAGCAGCCAACGCACAGTAGAAAAGCTCTTTATCCATATGAGACAAGACACATTCAAGGGACCCTATATAGATTGCATTCTTACTGGGTTAACAAAGTAAAATACTTTAGTTGGCGTAATCTATCCTGCATATGATGTAGTACTGATTACTGATGCAAACCACCAGCTGGGGTTTATCTAGAAATACTACAATCTCTGAATTAAATGTGATCAAACTTTTTTTTTTCTACCTGCTTTCTTGTAAGTACATGTATATAAATACATGTTTCTTATGCTTGAATTTTGTCACTGAAATCTATGTATATTAATAAGCTAATTTCCCCTAAACACCGGCAACCCAAATGAGAGACTGCTCTCTGAAATATTGTCAAAATATCATGTTCATTGTATTTTCCAGAATGGTTAAATAACATCCATCTATTTTCTGGGGACACATTTAATAGATGTAGATGTAATTCAGAACTAAAATGTTATCCCTCACATATGTAACGTGTCATAGTATAACAGTACATTTCTCCATGGAGACGGTGGCAATATCATTTACATTATCTGACAACAACACTTACACTTTGAGGCAAAGCTATGACAACTTTCAACTATCAAAGATATGAGAATTGCTACATGTACCTTCAGCTCTAAAAAATGGTCCTTTAAAATGAAATAATGAAAGGCAAATGTCACTAAGCCTGTCACACATCATGCACTGGAACCACAGTATTAAGTCAGAATATGAGACTTTCCCTCTGCACTTGAACAGATACATGCCTTGCTCAAGGGCTTTTGTCACATTTCTTTCTCACTTGCATCATTCCAGTCACAGCTCTGCCTCCTGCCCCTCCAGGCTGACTCTGCCCTCTTCAAATCCCTGTTTGATTTTACACATAGAGCAACTCATGTCAGTCTCCCCGCTGGCACTATGGCAAGTATGATAATGTGGATTAATATGCATTATACAGGTACTAAGTCCAGCCATCTTACTTTGAAAAGACAGCACTTTCCCATCTCCTCAAGAGCTTTATTCAGGAGCTTGTAATCCTGCTTCAATCAGCCCTTTTTTCTCTTTCCTGTAAAGATAAGCTTGCATTTACTGACTCTGCTGCACACCCTGAACACACCACGGGCTGATTAATAAGCAGCAGATAAGCACTTGTCTGAATAAATACATTCATTTGACCTACACTAAACCGACATAAGTTCAGCACAAGTTCCCTGAAGTTATTCTTCCAGTGCTGTGGGGACATGTTTTTGTATGGGTTTAATTTGGATGCCTCTTTCCCCCTCCTCACTTTCTCAAATTGTCTTCTGACTTTCATTTGGTAGCTACACTCTGTCTCTTAATTGCCCCTAATTGCTTAATTACAATTTCAAATGAACAATTCTGGAGGTCAGAGCTGGTTGTTAATTGAAGCATCAATCACAGCGTTGAGGCCTTCACCAGCATCAGCGTTTGAGTGGCAGTGCATTAATGTGGCATTGTAGTGGTTTGGACATGACATTGTGACGAGGCGACATGCCTGTTCCTGCTGCTGATACTGTCCCAGGAGTGTGAAGGAGAATTTCACCGGAACAAGAATGTGATTTCACTATATTTCCAATATCATTATGACTTTCTCCTGTCCTTCCGAAAGTGTACGCTTTGTTGAGAATGTGCTGTAATATACAATTAGTCTTGAAAGAGCCTCCCATCCATCAAAAATGTTTATTTCAATGTGTCATCGCAAGTGTGTCTTTGTGAAATGTGTACAAGTTATACTTTTTATGTCAACTGGAGCTGCTGAACTGTGCAAAACAAATTTCGGACCTCTGTGTCTGACAATAAAGTAATGATCTATTTATAGTTTTTATTTTAAGGCAAGGCAAGGCAAGTTTATTTGTATAGCACAATTCATACGCAAGATGGCATTAAAGTCATAAATAAGCACAGTACATTAAAAAGAAATATAGAAATATAAAATCCCTCAGTTGTATGTACAGCTAAACAGATTTTATTTTTTATTTATTATTTTGTTTATTTTATTGTTTATTTGGTTGGGACAGAACATGTTAATGAACACATTACTCTGGATTGTAGCCTTAACTGTCTCTCTATCAATCAAAACTTGTACCACACAGTTTTATAAAACTAAAAACAGAATAATCCAGAAAAAAACAGAAAAGGGGGCTGGATGAAGCAAACACGAATACAAATACAAACCCTCCCCCACACAACACAGAGACAGGCTATTTAAAAAAAAAACAATACAAAAGCACTGCAGCAGAACCATAACACAATATCACAAGGTATGTTACTAGACACAGAGGCCCAAAGTTATTCTGACCCTACACCCCTCACCTTCTACTCGCTCGATGCTCTAGGCATCACTCTTTTCAGTACTTCTGGTTAACAACTACATATTGCTGAACAAAAACAAACAAACAAAACAAGTTTAAAACATGCCAGGCTTGTTTGCTCCACACTGTATGAAGCAAAGCCAGGGTTTTGTTTTCATAAAAGTAAAACATACAGAAATAGTGTAAAGTGTTTTGAACAAATCAGACATTGAAAGACTGTCTTCATTTTATGAGAGAATGTGTTATCTTTTGCATACCTAATAAAGAGCCCTGTGAGTGACTAGTTGTCTCTCTTGTCTATCACTGAGTCAAATAGTGAGAGCTGATGGCTGAAAGATGTGAGGGAGGCCAAAAAATACATGCTTGTAAAACAGAAAAAAATGACTGTTTTAGAGCCAGGAAACATTTGTGGTTTATGGAAGCCCGTTTCCGCCATGTAAAAAAAAAAAAAAAGCCTACAGAAAGTCAAAATTTTGACTTTAAAAGTCAAAATTTCGACTTTTAAAAGTCAAAATTTCGACTTTAAAAGTCAAAATTTCGACTTTAAAAGTCAAAATTTCGACTTTTAAAAGTCAAAATTTCGACTTTAAAAGTCAAAATTACGAGTTTTCAACTGCGCATGTGCAGTTGAAAACGCGTATGTGTTGTTGTCTGGAACGGTCTCTGGTCATCCCTGTTATAGATCTATGACCATGGGTCATCCTCTACCTGCAGATTATGTGAAGATTTTGCCTACAGACAGTGACCACATCCATGAAGTAGCAGCAATAATGTTGTGGTAGTAATCGCGTTAAAATGCAAACGGTCTCTCCGTTTATGATTAGAATCCGCTTCAGAAGCCTCTATTTAGTTTATCCTAAACTGACTGTGGAAGATTAATAATAAAACACATGCGGCTGTTCAAAGTCATTGAGCATCAACTGGTGACATCTGGTCAGTATCACGGCTATCGATGGATGCACCAGAAATGCACTGAATAATATTGTGACTGACAGAGAGACCGTTCGCGATTACAGGATAGCAGAGGTGTGGACTCGAGTCATGTGACTTGGACTCGAGTCAGACTCGAGTCATGATTTTGATGACTTTAGACTCGACTTGACCAAATATAAAAAGACTTGCGACTCGACTTGGACTTTAACATCAATGACTCTGACTTTCACTTGGACTTGCGCCAATTGACTTGTAAAGACTTGCGTAACCCGGGCCATTTTTCTCCGCATCTTTCTTTCTATCTATGCCTATCTAAGCGGCACAACTCGGCAGAACACCGTCTCTGAAGAAACAAAGCCTCGCGGTAGTTGTAGCGCTCGCGAGAGAGTTTCGAACGTGAGTTCCCCGCAGTTCGCGCAGCAACACTTCCCTAAACAAGCGCACTGCATTCACCGGTGGGTGTGTTGTCGTAGGGGAGCTGGAAATGAGCGAGCTGCAGGTATTTATCGCGACCTAACGTCATATTTTGTTCTACAAACCGTAATTATATGCTTTCACTACAGGCGCCTCATACAATTGAATCGACGCAGTTGTCACACTGTGTGCCGTGTTTTAAAGAGGAACTGGTGAGTCAAACTAGCGCTAGCCTGCGCTGCTCTGTTGGCTCTTTCTTATATTTTTCTGTGTGGGCGCCGAGGCCTATTATTATGAGTATGTTTTTGCTGTGCTCCTCCTGCTAAAGTTTGCATACATTAGATAGTTGTTTTGATTATGTGCACTAAGCTAGATTAATATTTGCACTATTGTTTATGGTGCATTGATATGAGAATCAGTGCTTTGACTGATTGAATTAATTTATATGAGACATTTTAATATGTAATGATATATTGGTAATTATGAGATATTACTAATGCTGGTCCAGTTCATACAGGCCAGGTTCCTTCCCCTCCATTGGTCCCTTCAGTCCTTTTACCCCTCATACTACCCCTATCCTACAGTAGGACATTTGTAACAATAACCACTACGGACATTAAACTGATTATATAGATACAGGTCCCAGCCCAATACTGAGATTAATTGATTATAATATAAGCATACTATTCATATATGCTGCACTTGCTACTTCCCATTAAAAACCCCAGAGATAAAAAGTATGTTGACACGGACTGCTCTGATTTTATGTGTGGTCTGTGCATGTGTAACTGAGCCTGCATCTGGCACAACATCCAATTAGATCACATAGATAGTTTTGATTTACCAGCAGCCAACGACATGGAACAAACTGTTAGTCCATGGGTCAGAGACCAACGAAAATGCACCAGCAAAATGATTCCTAACATTATTTTGTTTGCCTACAAAAGTACGTGGAGACCAACAAGAAACAAATCGCAGTCAAAAAGACTCGAGAGGACTCGAAAGTCAAACCGTAGGACTTGGGACTGACTTGAGATTTGTTGGCCTTTGACTTGGACTCGACTCGGGACTTGCCTGTCTTGACTCGGGACTTGACTCGGGACTTGAGGGCAATGAATTGAGACTGAACTTGTGACTTGCTAAACAATGACTTTGTCCCACCTCTGCAGGACCTTCCGTTAGCATCACAGTCCGCCCGCTACTTCTCCCACTTCCTGCCGGGCCACCTACAGGCCCAGGACTTCTGGTGTGAAGATCCATGCGTCTGAAAATTAGAGAATGCGCGTCTGGTGGCGGGCGAGGCGTCAGCGTTCCAGCGTCAGCGGTGTGAACGCACCTTTAGAAGCACCCCCTGTTGGAAAACGCTGGCTTAGACAATTTACCCCCTTGCAAAGAAGTGGAAGAGGAAGAAAACGAGAGAAGTCTTAATAATGCATTTAGGACTTCCCGTGACATAATTATCACTGAGCTAAAAGTGCAGTTTTTACATTTATAATAAGATAAACTGTTGGTCCCCCTGTAAAGTGCCAAATTGTCGCTGTGTTTTAGGCAAACACTGTTTACCCACATTCCCAAGAAGATAGGGGCCCATTGTGTGTGGGATTGGCTGTGGGATCGAGGATCGAGTTGCACTTACTGGTTGTCTTGCTTCTGTCAGTGTCCCCAGGGCAGCTGTGGCTACAGTAGTAAGTTTATCACCATTGTGTTGAGTAAAGATGAAAGATGGGTGATTGATAGCAACTCTCGCTTCTGCATCAAAAGGTCCTGGTTCGAATTGGTCGCTGGTCAGATCAGGGCCTTTCTGACTGTAGTTTTGCGTGTTCTTTCCATGTCCTGGCATACAGTAGGTTTACCTTCGGGCGCTGGTTTCCCCCACCACTAAAAAAATGCACAATAGGTATGAATTTAATGAGTGAGTGATGAATGGATGTTGTGTTTGGCTTTGATGCCATGGGTTTGGGGTTTCGCTTCGTCATCACTGTGTGGAGAGAATGAAAAATATCTGAGTGACCTTGAATAAAGATTACTTCTAACTTACTACATGTGAACCATCTTTGAGTGTCCCAAAAAGAGCTGCATAAAACCGATAGATTATTAGCTTCCCGTGCCCCTCGGCTTTACCTATATCTTTGCATACATAAGTATTCATGTTTCAGTTGCATTAAAAACAGATTTGTGTTAGTGTTGGTGTCTTTAGTTAGTATCTCCTTTCATCTTGACGCTCTTTGTTTCTTTTCTTCGTCATTCAAATAAATATTATTTGCATTAGAAACACAAAAGAAAATCATCATTCTAATAAGTCCGCTATTAGATCAGAAACATCCCCACGTCTATCTTGTACAACAGACACACATGCAGCTAAAACAAATCCCATTCATGCGAACCGTTTACCAACATAAACACACATAAAATCATTTATCATCAACTTCACGCTTTGCCTGCTGTTTGTATTACGACATAATAACGTGATTCTTCAACTCCGCAGACATCCGTCCCGTTTGTCAGACAACACTGAATAATGCATTAACTTTTGGAAATTAAATGCCTAAAACTCCACCAGTGCTCAGTCTCATCACAGAAGCCTGTCTCCCGTCTAGCACTTAGCACAAGAAAAAGTAGCAGCTGACTTTAAACTACATTCTATAAGGTATTATAAATAAATAGACAGACATTATGTTTGATTAATATTGCGGATTTGGCTTTGAATTATTTACGAGGCGTGTGGGTAAAAAATGGAGATGATCATGCAGCGTTGCACAAACAGTCCTCTGGCTTTGGAAAGAGTTCAAGTTAACACTCGGTCCATTTCACCTTACCCACATTATGGACTTATATACACATATGTAAAATTCAAATGTTTTTTCAGTCAACGTTCCTAAAATAATGTTAATGCATTGGTTTATCTCGCACTATTTTGAACACTCCAGACGCTCCAACATCTAATTATTCCACTTACTTCATAACGTGGTTGTATCTACTGATGAAGCCACAGCTGCCCTGGGGCTCACTAATCAGAAGTGAGCAACCAGTATGTGCCATGTAGCCCCTCTGACCTCCACCAGCCACTCATTACAACATCAGACTCATTCAAGGCAATGTATGGAGAAATTCCCTTGCCAAAGAACACAACAAAAGCTTTGCATTTCATTCACCCCACTGTGGCACATGTTTTCCAGAGGTCCCCTTCACAAGTACAAACCAGGCCCTGTCCTGCATAGCTTCAAAGGACTGTCAGTATCTGACTTAACAGGCAAGTATGGCCACAAAACTCATTGTCCTAGGACTGTCGTCAATAATGAGTAATTACATCAAACAGAAGTATGTCTGTTCCTCTTTTTTTTTTACATTTTCCCTAAACCCCGAACATGCAATAAGATTAGAACTAACCTCAAACTGACTCCCTGAGGATTAGAGCTAACTCAAACTGACTTCCTGAGGATTAGAGCTGATTTAAACTGACTCACTGAGATTATAGCAATTTAAAATTGACTCCTGAGGATTAGAGCTAACTAAACTGACTCTGGAAGATTAGAGCAAACTACGAACTGACACTGGAAGGATTAGAGCTAACTCAAATAGACTCCACGAGGAATATAGAGCGAACTCAAACAGACAGCCTGAGATTAGAGCTAACTCAAACTGACTCCAATTAGAGCTAACTCAACAAACTCCAGGAGGATAAGAGCTAACTCAAACTGACTCTGGGAGGTTATAGTTAACTCAAAGACAGATGCCTGCTACACTAGCTAAATTTTTGTTTCTTAATTTGTAATACGCTTTCAGATCAAATAGTATGAGGTTGCCCTGTACAGTAGGTTGCATTCCAAAGAGCCTATGGTTTAAGCTGTGGATGAGGATAGTTGAAATATACTGTATGCTGGTTACTAGTGTAACTGTCAAAAGTCTGATTCCTAGTCTTTGTTTTGGAGCGAATTTCTCATAAACCCTGGACAATCCACATAAACTTAAAATATCACGACAGTTTTACATCTTCTGTGCAGCAAAGACCAAACTATGGGTTGAATTATTAAAAAATATTATTTTTCTCATAAAGAAGTCTAGAAGTGGATCAATATTCTGATTTTATATGTGTGATACTGTGGGGCGACAGTAGCTGCAGTTGGTAGAGCATTGGCCTTAAGCCCAGAAGGTTTGTGGGTTCAATTTCCCACCTCTGTCACCTTCTCCATCGACTCCCACTGATGACTGCTGTTGTTGTGTTCGCTCATCCCAGTTCATTGGTTAATCCAGCCTAGAGAAGAGGAGATAGAGCGGTTGGGCGACAGACACCTTAAACCCCACTTTGCCCGAAAGCCCCCACTGAAATGATCAAGGCTAGGCTCACAAGCCGGCCACCTGTGGACTCACCACCTGCAGAGGATCAGTGAGGGGCTGTGCGATGAGACTTGGTGCCATCTCTGACTGCCCCCCCTTACCCAGAATGGATAAAGGTAGAAGATGGATGGATGTGTGATGTTGTCAGCTGAAATGACTTTCAGAAACAAAAGTCATATATACAGTATAAGATAAGAAATAAGAAGAGATACCATTATTTGTCCATTAAATGTCAATTTCCGAGTTGTAGCAATATGGCCAGCTTTTTAAATCTAATAAATCTGAGAAAGATTTGGAAATTGGTACTTTCCACATTTTTCTCAAAAATAATAATAATAATAATAATAATAATTCTTATTTGTTATAGCATTTTAAAAACAATGTTTACCAAGCGCTTGCACAGTCTGCATTATAACAAAGTAAAAACAGTCAAAACAAGGGTCAAAATAATTAGATACAGAAACACAAAGCAAACAGAGCAAAAAACCAAAGTGACACACCAAAGACAAAGCAACATTAAAATACAGCAAGTGAAAGTTTAAAACTAACAGTTAAAAGCTGTTTGATAAAATGGTTTTAAAATGTTTTAAAAGAGGTTACTGATGAGCCCTTATCCTCCTCGCAGGTGGTTCCAAAGCCAGAGCCGGACAGAGAAGGCTCGGTCACCTTTCGTCCGGAGCCTCGACCCTGGCACGGCACAGGGACCTGCCCGAGGACTAAGCTGCGGGGGCTCGTAGGAGGTTAAAAGTTCAGAAATAATAGCTTGTGCCAGACCTAAACAAGCTTTAAAAGTAATCAGTAAAATCTTAAAATCAATTCTAAAACGCAGGACCAGTGAGGGACACTAAAACTGGGGTGATGTGCTCCCTTTCTTTAAAACCAGTGAGAAGTCTGGCTGCTGCGTCTGGACCCAGTTGGTGGCGGGAAGGGATTTAGCGTCGAGATTGGAGAGAGGGAGTGGCAGTTAATTGAGGCGGGAGAAGATGATGGCGTGACGACTTTATGGAGAGCGGGAGGAGTGAGGAAGGTTTTTAATCTTTGAGAGGGTGCGAGTGAAAGAAGCAGGTTTGGTGGTTTTTATTGATGTGGGAGCGGAAGGTGAGGTGAGTATCGCAAATGACACCAGGTACGGGCGGAGGAGTGATGTTTGAGGACAGGGGCCGAGGTGGGTTTGGATGGGGGATATAGCTTGAGGCGGGTTGATGAGAGGACTTCTGATTTGGAGGTGTTGAGTGAAGGGAAGTTGTGGCATCAACGGTTCACATTGTTAAAACAGTCGACCACAGCAGACAGACACTCCCAGGGTCGTTTGGCCTCAGCGGAGGTAGATCTGTGTGTCTCCGCAGAGCAGTACGGGAAGGACACTGCTCTGCGGAGGGGGAGCATATAAATAGAAATTAAAATGGGACCCTAAAATAGAACCCTGCGCACACCACTGGTATGGGGGCTGGTAGAGGAGGTAAAATCACCATGGTGACCGCAAAGGGTTTGTCCTAAAAATAAGAATAAAACCAACCAGTGCAGTTTCTTCTGATTCCAACCCACGTTTTGAGCGATCCAATTATCGCCAGAGTTGTGTTTGCTCCTGCTGAAATCCTGAAAACATAATCTACATCATGAAACGCAACCTATTAGTGTTTTCACATTCACTCCAAGTTTAAAAAAAAAACAAATAAAAAAAAAAAAAAAGATCCACTCCAACCAAGGTACAGCTGCACTGTCCCAGAAGGCACCTCTATCACTTTGAATGTTTTGTGTGTCTTTGTAAGTTACTCTTTCTTTATATTCCGCCTTTCACAGAGCCACACACCCATAGGTTATAAATCTCCAACGCGCGGTCCGAGAATTCTTGTCCCTGAAGAAGTCCGCTAGTTTGAGGACCGAAAACGTCGGGAAAAACTTTGCTAAGAAGTACAGATAGATGGGTGAGAAAACCTCCCTTTGCTATGTTTATGAGCAGTGTAAATCCGTTGAGAATTTGTTGCGAGCGGGGCGCCCGTATCCGCGGGGCACCTGCTGATATGCACTCGAACGGGATTCCGCCACCTGCAGCGGCCCAGGTAGTTGTTTCCGGGGCATCTGCGGGCCCCCGCTTTGTAAATGTCTCGCCACCGGTGTATGTGGCTGAGGCGCTCAGCCTCAACGTGGCCATGCTACCCAACCCCATAAACGCGCACCGGACCATGCGTGTCTTTGAGTAATCTGTGCACCCAAGAAATACACTGCTTGCATGGTAACAGTCCCCCGCGTCTCCCCTCTCCTGCTCGAAGGCGCGATTTTTTTTAAACACCCTAAATAAAGCTCTGAATCCCTAAATTTTGCATTGCAATTAAAAGTTAATGTTTGAGCCCCAAAAGTGTACGAAACAGATTTAAGAAAGGCTGCTTGGCTGAGGGGATAGCACTCTCGCCTCTCAGCAAGAAGGTCCTGGTTCGAATCCCGGCCGGACCAGGGCCTTTCTGAGTGGAGTTTGCATGTTTCTCCCCGTCTCTGCGTAGGTTTCCTCCGGGTACTCCGGTTTCCCCTACCACTAAAAATATGTACAATAGGTCTGGCATGCGCCTCCTGTTCGGCGACCCTGCTCCCATCTCTGTGTGGAGTGAGAGGACAAGTGCCCAATAAAAATAATAACAATTAGTAAACCGCTTTGTTGACTCCCTGGTCGGTGAAAGGCGGTTAATATACATAAGAGATTACTTACTTAACTTAAACTTACTGTACGACTGAGGGCTTACACAAACTTATCAGTTGCCAACTTTGGGAGGACGCCCTGGTCTTGGCACGCGGGTTGGAGAAAATCAAAAGAAAATGCAGACGCCAGAAATCATCTTAGGTTTAATCTAGGTGTAGCCAGAGTAAACTTATCCCAAAATGTTTAAAGCAAAAAGCATTAGAAACAGGCCAGTTGGCAAGAAAAATACAACAAAACTACTGTATGAAGATTCTCAATTTAAGAATTCGACGACTTAACATAGAGATTATAAACCTAAAGGACGAGATAGAGTGCCTTAAGCACAAACTGGAATTGGCAGTCTCACCAGAGTTTTTTCAGAGGATTTGGACGTTTACGGAAACTGCCCAACTGAATCCATCTGCCCAAAGAACGTCAGATAGGCAAATTTCTAAAACTCAAAACCATAATTCTTTTCAACATTCTAAAAGTGAAATTGGACAAGGCTTGGACAGGGAGAATTGGGTCAAAAATCTGTCCGATCGGCATTTATCACAAGCGGAAAAAGATGTTCTTACTAAAGGCCTAAATTTTGCAATAACCCCAAAAGATATTCCTACAATTGAATACATCACAGCAGCAGAAGCAGCCATTAGAAACAACAAACTAACTGAGAGTGAGGCGGGGGCCCTCAGACTGAGAGTCTCTGCAACACTCAAAAGTGCGAAGCCCCCACAATCCAATGTCTCATTAGATGAGCAAAAAGCATTATTGGCATTACAAAAGGATGAGAGTATAACTATTTTACCAGCTGACAAAGGCAGATGCACAGTTATCCTCAACAGCTCAGACTATGAGGCCAAAGTTAATCAGTTACTCTTGGACACCAACACGTACCAGCCATTGAAGAGGGACCCTACCAGTGGGTTTAGGAAAAAGATTATAGACTTCCTTCAGAGCTTAGTGAAAGAGGGCATTATTGAAAAACCACTATATTACAAACTTTACCCAGGAGACACCATTCCCAGTATTTATGGACTCCCAAAAATACACAAACAAAACTTTCCACTTCGGCCTATTGTATGTAGCATAGACTCTATCACCTACAACCTGGCTAAACACCTCAAAACCATTCTGGCTCCTTTGGTGGGTAACACCCACCATCACATAGAAAACACAAAAGAATTTGTAAATAAAATCAAACACCTCCAGTTTGACACAGATGAGACAATGGTCTCGTTTGATGTGACATCGCTTTTTACGTCGGTCCCTATTACAGAGGCGGTGGAGGCTGTAAGAGAAAGCCTACAGAAAGACGCCACACTAGGGGAGAGAACGAAACTAACAGCTGACCACATCTGTGAAATACTTGAAATGTGTCTTAACACCACGTATTTCCAATTTAGAGGCACCTTCTTTAGACAGATCCATGGCTGTGCGATGGGCTCCCCAGTCTCTCCTATAGTGGCCAATCTGTATATGGAGAAACTGGAGGAACAAGCCCTGGGCTCTTACCAAGGGACAGCGCCAAGCCATTGGTTTCGATATGTAGACGATACATGGGTTAAGTTAAAGAAACAGGAAGTGGAACCATTTTCAGCACACATTAACTCGGTGGACCCTTTTATAAATTTCACTCGCGAGGATGCTAAGGAGAGTGAACTCGCCTTTCTAGATTGTAAGGTCATCATACTGGAGAACGGACAATTAGAGACTGAGGTCTTCAGAAAGTCCACTCACACTGACCAGTACTTGGCCTTTGATTCAAATCATCCGCTACAACACAAACTCGGGGTCATTAGAACGCTTCAACACCGAGCCCACCAGGTCCCCACAAGCTCGGAGGGAAAGAACAGAGAAACCAAACATGTTCAGAGAGCACTTTCCAGATGTGGCTACCCCAAGTGGTCTTTTACTAAAGCCCAAAGGACGAGAAAGGCCAGAGACACAGTCCAACAGACAGAAGAAAGTAGGAGGAGAGGGGTGTCCTTACCGTATGTGGCGGGAGTTTCAGAGAAACTACAAAGAATCTTTAGGCAACACAAAATCCCTGTGTATTTCAAACCTTTCAACACGTTAAGACAGAAATTAGTGCATCCCAAAGACAAAACACCCAGACACAAACAGAGCAATGTGGTGTATTCAATTAAATGTAGTGAAGAGGAGTGCACTGACCACTATATTGGAGAAACCAAACAAACTCTACAGAAACGACTTTACCAACATCGTAGAGAAAACTCTAGTGGGCCACAGTCGGCTGTTCATCTCCACCTCAAGGCCTCCAACCACACGGTGGATGACACAGAGGTTAAAATTCTGGCTCGGGAGAAGAATTGGTTTGAGAGAGGGGTGAAAGAAGCCATTTTTGTGAGGAAACAAAAACCTTCTCTTAACAGAGGAGGAGGGTTAAGATTTGTTTTGCCTCGCATCTATGACGACATCCTAAAAACAACGCCCTAACTTGGGACAAGGTCAGTGACATGCTAATGAGTTAGGAGGGGTGAAACCTGCACTCCACTTGAGCATCCCAGCAGACAATAGGTCTGTGACATGCTAAGGAGTTAGGGTCGTTAGCCTCAGCAGGGTCGTTAGACCTGCTCCCTTCTACATCAAGCAGACCTGAGATTGTTTACGAGTTAGTATCAGGATTAGGGTGTGGCTTACCACACCCATAGGTTATAAATCTCCAACGCGCGGTCCGAGAATTCATTCCCTGAAGAAGTCCCCAGGTTGAGGACGAAACGTCGGGAAAACTTGCTAAGAAGTACAGATGATGGGTGAGAAACCTTCCTTTGCTTTGACTAATCCCTGTACGACTGAGGGTTTACACAAACTTTTCAGTTAGCAGTTTGTATCATCTTCATACAGTCCTTCTTGTCACCATTTTGTATGTGTGTCTGTGACACACTGATTGGTTATGTCAGTGGTTCCCAAAGTGGGGGTCCCAACCCCCCGGGGGGTCGCGGGAACCCCTGGGGGGGGTCGCAAGATGATTTCCAAAAAAAAAAAAACATTTTGCTAATTAATAGCCCTTAAATATTGATTTAGCATTTGATTTGATTCAAAAGGACTACTTGTTAAATTGTGTTAGGAGAATATAAAATATTTAAATTACGTTTGTAATTTTGTCCAGTCATTGACAGCGTCAATCAAAATCAAGTTACGCAGCTTACGTCACGCAGCGACAAAGCGTGTCCAGCTGTTGTTTGCTAAAACTAAAGGTGTTTGGAGGCTTCAAACAAATGATACCTGCTTTAAAATGAAATTAATAGTTACTTAATGTAACTTAAGTTCTACGAATAGGTGCGTAGTCCCTTAGGACTTCGCTAGTGGGATATCACTCGTGACCCCCAGGTCACACGCCAGAGAGATCAAAATAATTTGCTCCAATCACCAGCCACCTTCCTCTATAAATGCCCCTGCACAAGGCCGCACCCCCTCTTGAACTCTGCCAAGCCGGGCTGGCCTGATGGGCTCGTAGCTAAGGGACTACGCACCTATTCGTAGAACTTAAGTTACATTAAGTAACTATTAATTCTACGTCATGGTGCTACGTCCCTTAGGACTTTGCTAGTGGGACACAACGCGGAGGCCGTAGGAAAATGTACTCCCAGCAGGCCAGCGAAGGGTGATTGGAGCTCCGCCCGAGCAAGACCCGCACAAAGTGAGAGGACTCAGGGCAGAAGAAACAATGCGTGTTACAGGGCCACTCCTACCAAGGATACCCCCACGTAACACAGATATAAGTCATCCGTAGTCACAGGACGCCTCTCCCAAGGGCTCCTGACGTGGACTACCAGACCGACCAAAACACACATATATGTACCGCACCTGTAGGATGCCTCTCCCAAGAGCTCCTGAACCAGGGCGGAAAGTAAACCGAAGGCCCCCTCAGAGGAGGGACCTAACGGTCTAACTCAGTCCGCTACACTCAGCACGGAATGGGCCACCGACCGGTCCGACACATCCAAAGATAAGACCGGACGAAAGAGGAGGACGAAGCCCAAGAAGCCGCACGGCATACGTCCTCGACCGACACCCCCCTGAGAAGGGCCGTAGAGGCCGCCATCCCACGCGTGGAATGCGACCTGAAGCCCACCGGGAGGGCCAGACCCTGCGTCTGATACGCCCGCCGCACAGCCGTGGCAACCCAGTGCGCCAGCCGCTGAGCCGACAGCGACCCAGGTCTACGAGGTTCCGCCTCTCAGCCTCCAACCCAGAGCCTGCGGCCGATTATCGGGCGTGAAAACAGGGCTCCTCCCCCCCTGGACTAGAGCCCCCGGCTCGTCCGGGAGGGCCCAGGGCTCCATCACCGCCATGCCCCTCAGGAAGGGGAACCACCGGGCATGCGGACTGTCCGGCGCCACCAAGATCACCGACCTCCTCTCCTGTTCGATCCTCCGCAGCAGGACCGGCAGGAGACGCACTGGTGGGGAACGCGTACAGCAGGCCCCCTGGCCAGGGGTAATGAGCCAGAGCGTCCACGTCTAAAGGCGGCTGGTCCGCGGCCCTTTGCGTTTCCTGCACTGGCGAAAAAAGGTCGACCACTGGACGGCCGAACCTCCGCCAGATCTCCGCAGCCACCCCTGGGGCCAGGCCCCACTCGTCCTGGAGTGGGCCCCCCCCCTGGACATCCTGTCGGCCCCCACGTTCCGGACCCCCGGGACGTGGCGCGCCCTGAGAGACAGGAGGTGAAGCGCCGCCCACAGCAGCGTCACCGTCGCCATGCGATGGAGAGCGAGGGACCTGGTGCCCCCCTGCCTGTTCAGATAGGAGACCACTGTGGTGTTGTCTGAGCGCACCATCACGTGTCTCCCCTGCAGCTGAGGAGCAAAGTGCAGCAGTACCCTGTGCACTGCCTCCATCTCCAGCAGGTTGATGTGACGGGCTGAGTCCGACCAGCAGCCTCCTACAGAGCTCTGGCCGAGGACCCCGCCCCATCCTTCGAGCGACGCGTCCGTGAACATCTCCACGTGAGACACGGCGCCGGCCAGAGTCACTCCGTCCCGTAGAAGACCCGGAGTGAGCCAGAACCTGATGTTCGATGCTGCCACTTGGGGAACCCAGATCAGCCTCCCCCCGTCCCGGGAGGGGTGAAGCCTGAGGCGTGAGAACCACCTCTGAAAAATCCTCATGTGGAGAAGGCCTAGCCGCACCACAGCATGAGCCGCCGCCATCATTCCCAGCAGGGACCTGAGGCGCCGAGCAGGGACTCTGGGGCCCGCCAGAACCTCCCCGGGCAGACGGGTAGTGTTCATCCGTCTGTCCACGGACCATGCAGCACGGAATGTCACAGAGTCTAGCTGCAGACCGAGATAGATCATGCGCTGAGCCGGTTGCAGCCTGCTTCTACGTCATGGTGCTACGTCCCCTAGCGGACTTCGCTAGTGGGATATCACGTGCACCTATTCGTAGAACTTAAGTTACAAAGGTAACTGTTAATTTTCTCCCTGTTAACCGCAAAGCCCAGGCGCTGTATGTGGGACAGGACCCAGTGCGTATGACTCACGGCCACTTCCCTGGATGAGGCCAGAATTAACCCGACGTCTATGTAGATTAAATTCTTACCCCTGCTCCACGGCGCGAGTGCGTAGCCCAAGGGGAAAACGACAGTACTCGTAATTCCTCTCTCCCACTGCGAAGCGCAGAACCTCCTGTGTTCCGGTACTATCGGCACGTGGAAGTACGCATCTGTCAGGTCTATGGAGGATATCCAATCTCCCTGCCTGACACACTCGAGGAGCTGCTTTGTGGGCAGCATCCGAAACTGCCGTTTGGAAATGCACTCGTTCAACACGCGCAGATCCAAAATGGGACGCACCCCGCCTGACTTCTTTGGCACTAAGAAGTAAGGGGAGTACAGCCCCCTGGTGGCCTCCTGCGGGTCTACCTCTACTGCTGCGCCTAGACTCAGCAGAGAGGAGACCTCCGCTTGCAGTGCCTCTAATGACCCCGTACCTGAGAGCGTGCTGCCCGTACGCCTCGGAATGGTGGTGGCTTCTGGGAGAATTGCAGGGCGCAACCCCTGCGCAATGTTCTCTCCAGCCATAGATATGTCAGCCATCTTTGCTCCCTCCAGATGCTGTAGAAGTCTGTGAGGAGCGGAACGGGAGCTGGAACACGAGACGTCACGGCCCCGCCCTCTCCTGGTGTTCCTAGCAGGGAGGGGGGGTGGACGAAAGGGCCGGGGGGGCACCCTGCGTCACACCGTGAGCGCCGGGGGCGGTCACGTGTCCTGCAGGCCCCACGTCATAAGTACGGGACTGCTCATCCCACGTGACTCGGCTGCTGTGCCCCCCCCTGGCTCTTGCCTCATGGAGGGGGGGGCGAGCCCCTGGAGTGGGAAACCCCGTGTTAGCCTTGTAGCTCTGCTCACCACACGTGACTCGGCTGCTGTGCCCCCCCCTGGCTCTTGCCTCATGGAGGGGGGGGCGAGCCCCTGGAGTGGGAAACCCAGTGTTAGCCCTGTAGCTCAGAGATGCTAACACGCGTTCGGCCGAAGCACACACATATCACTCACCAGATCCCTCCGCCTGACCTCTCTCTGGGAGGGCATAGTATGGATCAGAGAAACCGGAGCTCGTAGTTCGCGTAGTGCACTGCACGCCCCTCTCTGGGGCTGCAGGCCTAGCGAAGCAACGTTATGTGCCCGGGAAGTAACACAATCAGAATTCACAATATTTGACATGTTACATACCCCCAAATCAGACTCAGAAAAGTAATGATGAAATGCCGGTCGGCCTTTATTGAAGGAAAAAATGTTCCACCCCGGCCTCCTCTACCATAGGGAGGTCGGTGGTGGGTGCGTTGCTCCCGCGAGCCACCCATGGGTCTGTCTGGACCCGGGGGCCTCGTCGAGGGGAGGACGATGGATAACAGAGCGCGGATACGGGTCAGGATGCCTCCCGGGCCAACGCTCTCTGCCTCTGTCCCGGCTCCGTAATGGCTGGTGGGCCTCGCGCCTCGGTGCTAGGTGCGGGGCTAGCCTAGCCGAGTCTTTAGCTGCAGACTCCAGTCTCGCCACCCAGGCCTGCATGTCCGGGCCGAAGAGGGACATCTGAGAGGTGGGCAGGTCCAGCAGCTGCCTCCTCTCCGCCTCCCTGATATTAGCCAGCCCAAGCCAAAGGTGCCTGGCCCGACTTGGGCTGCTGCCATGGAGCGGCCACCATCCACAGCTAGCGTCTGGCACATGCGCAGAGTCGCCGCCGAGGTGGTCCTCGCCTGTGACAGGAGGTCTCCACTGAGCGCCTGGCCAGAGGAGAGCGCCCTATCCAGGGCCCCCGTGATGAAAGTCATGTTGTTAGCCAATGTGACGACCTGTGCCGCATTGGCCTAATATCTATCCAGCCTCGGCAAGACATCCTGTCCCGCTCGGAGAGAAGGAGAGGTCTGGTGCCGGGCCACACGGATGCGGAGGGGCTGCAGGGCCATGCGGACTGAATCCTCGATCACCGGTCCAGGACCAGTCCTGCCCGCTGCAGTATATGTCGTACCCCAGAGCAGGCCTCTTGGCTGCTAGGGGCTTAGGCATCCTCCTCCTTCCTCGAGTGGTGGCACCCACAGAGGTGAAGTCCTCCACCGTCTGGATCCAGTGACGACGTCCGACGCCGGAGGGCGAAGGGAACTCGGACGAACAAGGAAGACATCTCTGAAAGTAAGTACTGTGGTAGATCTCAAACGGCGCCAGAGTGAAAGAGGGGGTGCGGCCTTGTGCAGGGGCATTTATAGAGGAAGGTGGCTGGTGATTGGAGCAAATTATTTTGATCTCTCTGGCGTGTGACCTGGGGGTCACGAGTGATATCCCACTAGCGAAGTCCTAAGGGACGTAGCACCATGACGTAGAACGTGGTTAATATCCACAACAGAAAAACCCAGAGGGGGAGAAAAGTCACATGTGAGGTCAGGCTGATGGTGCGAAGAGACGGAGAGAGGGCAGCGGAGGGAGAGAGGGAGAGAGGGCAGCGGAGGGAGAGAGGGAGAGAGGGCAGCGGAGGGAGAGAAGGCAGCGGAGGGAGAGAGGGCAGCGGAGGGAGAGAAGGCAGCGGAGGGAGAGAGGGCAGCGGAGGGAGAGAGGGCAGCGGAGGGAGAGAGGGAGAGAGGGCAGCGGAGGGAGAGAGGGAGAGAGGGCAGCGGAGGGAGAGAGGGCAGCGGAGGGAGAGAGGGAGAGAGGGCAGTGGAGGGAGAGAGGGCAGTGGAGGGAGAGAGGGCAGCGGAGAGAGAGAGGGCCAGCGGAGGGAGAGAGGGCAGCGGAGGGAGAGAGGGCAGCGGAGGGAGAGAAGGCAGCGGAGGGAGAGAGGGCAGCGGAGGGAGAGAAGGCAGCGGAGGGAGAGAGGGCAGCGGAGGGAGAGAAGGCAGCGGAGGGAGAGAGGGCAGCGGAGGGAGAGAGGGAGAGAGGGCAGCGGAGGGAGAGAGGGCAGTGGAGGGAGAGAGGGAGAGAAGGCAGCGGAGGGAGAGAGGGCAGCGGAAGGGAGAGAGGGAAAGAAGGCAGCGGAGGGAGAGAGGGCAGCGGAGGGAGAGAGGGCAGCAGAGGGAGAGAGGGCAGCGGAGGGAGAGAGGGCAGCGGAGGGAGAGAGGGCAGCGGAGGGAGAGAGGGAGAGAGGGCAGCGGAGGGAGAGAGGGCAGCAGAGGGAGAGAGGGAGAGAGGGCAGCGGAGGGAGAGAGGCCAGCAGAGGGAGAGAGGGCAGCGGAGGGAGAGGGAGAGAGGGCAGCGGAGGGAGAGGGAGAGAGGGCAGCGGAGGGAGAGAGGGCAGCGGAGGGAGAGAGGGCAGCGGAGGGAGAGAGGGCAGCGGAGGGAGAGAGGGCAGCGGAGGGAGAGAGGGCAGCGGAGGGAGAGAGGGCAGCGGAGGGAGAGAAGGCAGTGGAGGGAGAGAAGGCAGCGGAGGGAGAGAGGGCAGCGGAGGGAGAGAAGGCAGCGGAGGGAGAGAGGGCAGCGGAGGGAGAGAAGGCAGCGGAGGGAGAGAGGGCAGCGGAGGGAGAGAAGGCAGCGGAGGGAGAGAGGGCAGCGGAGGGAGAGAGGGCAGTGGAGGGAGAGAAGGCAGCGGAGGGAGAGAGGGCAGCGGAGGGAGAGAAGGCAGCGGAGGGAGAGAGGGCAGCGGAGGGAGAGAAGGCAGCGGTAGAAGAGGGTGGTAAAGAGGCCCGGCTTTTCGGAGTCAGTGGTAAAGAGGTCCGCACATTAAAAGCGGGTGGCTGCTTTATGCTGTTACTTACAGTAACTTTGGAAAAAGAAGCCGCGGGGATGAAGCGCATAAAGTAACAGCATAAAGTAACAGCAGAAAGCGGCCGCCCACTTTTTATGTGCGGACCTCTTTACCGCTGACTCCGAAAAGCCGGGCCACTTTACCGCGGTATGAGAACAGAGAGGGCGAGCCGCAAGAAATGCGCTCCACTTCTGCTAAGAAGGGAGCCCACCAAGCCCATCACTGTGTCACTACGTGAGTAAAAATACGCAAGCCTCCTTTTTTGGGCTGGACAGTGCAGCTCAGTAGTGGCGCGAGTCTCTGCGTTACTCCGTATCAAGGAAATACATGCTCATTGACGGGAAGGACTGTTGAGGTGGGGGGTCGCGGGGGAGCAGCGCATTTATGATGGGGGTCGCGGGCTAAAAACTTTGGGAACCCCTGGGTTATGTGATCTCTACAGCTGTGTATAAAGCCTGCTCTTTTTATTCTTTTTTTTTTCAAATATTGCTTTGACAAAGACACAGTTGTTATGTCAAATTTAAGTTGATGATTTTTGCCTTGACTTCTGCAGTGTGCCACAGATCCATTTTTGACCTTGTGTTGTAACTATTGTCTATGGATAAAACTTACTCTGTCAAGTAGTCGCTCTGTGCTTCGTTTCCACTGGTTTGGGACTTTTCAGTCAAAATGGCCATACTTGCCAGATCCTTGCAGATGCAAAGCAGGGCAGGACCTGGTTAGTATTGTGATGGGAGACCTCTGGGAACACCAGGGGCCACAGTGAGGCGGCTTCGGCTGTTAAAGTGCCAAACTACCGTTGTGTCTTTAGGCGAGACACTTCCGGCCTGCTTCAAATCCTCCATCATTGTCCCTGTCCCAAAGAAGACCAAGATCACTGGATTTAATGACTAAAGACCTGTGGCCCTGACATCTGAAGTCATGAAGTCATTTGAGCGCCTGGTTCTCTCCCATCTCAAGTCCTTCACCTCCCCCCTCCTGGACCCCCTGCAGTTCGCCTAGGAGCCAACAGATCTGTAGACGACGCCATTAACCTGGCCCTCCACTCTATCTTACAGCATCTGCACTCCCCGGGGACCTACACCAGGGTCCTGTTAGTGGACTTCAGCTCTGCCTTCAACACCATCCTGCCATCCCTGCTCCAGGAAAAGCTCTCCCAGCTTAATGTGCCCGATTCCACCTGCAGGTGGATCAATGACTTCCTGACAGACAGGAAGCAGCGAGTGCGTCTGGGGAAGAATGTCTCAGACTCTAGGATTATAAATCCTGGAGCCCCACAGGGCTGTGTTTTCTCCCCTGCTCTTCTCCCTGTACACCAACCACTGCACCTCCAGCCACGACTCCGTTAAGACATCAAGTTCGCGGATGACGCCACCCTCATTGGACTCATCTCAGCAACGATGAGTCCGCCACAAGGAGGGAGGTGGACTGGCTGGTGTCCTAATGCAGTGCTCACAACTTGACAGTTGACATGATCGTGGACTTCAGGAGGAGCACCCCCGCCCCCGCCCTCCCTGATGGACTCCCCCATCACCTCTTTTCGTTTCCTGGGCACCACTTTTTTCGTTTCCTGGGCACCACCATCACCCAGGACCTCAAGTGGGAGCCGACCATCAGCTCCCTCACCAAGAAAGCCCAGCAGTGGATATACTTCCTGAGGCAGCTCAGGAAAGCCAAGCTGCCTGCACAGATGTTGGTGCAGTTCTACACGGCCATCATCGAGTCCATGATCACCTCCACTTTACTGCACTCTGCCGCACTCTTATCAGTCTATTGTGTGCATCTAGTGCACATGTATATAGTAAACTGAAGAAATTTATGTAGAATGTCATTTATGCATGCCTTCTTGTTTTTATTCTGCTTTAACTTGTTTGCACGGAGAGCCAAAGCAATTTCCTAGTTTGTGACTTCCTGTTACTCACATGGCAATAAAAGGATTCTGATTCTAATTATGATTCTGATTCGCCTAGAACGAGTCTGGTGTGTGCGTGAATGGCTGGTGGTGGTCGGAGGGGCCAATGACACATACTGGTTGCCTTGCTTCTGTCAGTGTGCCCCAAAGCAGCTGTGGCTAAAGTAGTACTTTAGCACCACCGCGTATGGAGTGAAAGAATAATGACATGTGAAGCGTCTTTGAGTGTCCTAAAAAGCGCTATTTAAAATCAGTGCATCATCAAAATAACCAGAAATTCTGGCTGTTTGTAGCGAGCACTGCTGCAGCAACAGAGAGTATGGCGCAATCGAGTTTATAGCGCAATCGTGAAACCTGTAACTAACCTGTAACTTACCAGTAGGAGTACTCTCTAGTAAGTAATCTTCATTTATATACCGCCTTTCACAGACCAGAGTAAGTAAGTAAGTAAGTAATCTTTTATTTATATACCGCCTTTTCACTGCAGATCTGAGTCACAAAGCTGTTTACAATTGTTATTTTTGGGCATTTGTCTCTCACTCCACACAGAGATGGGAGCGGGGTTGCCAGTACAGGAGGCACATGCCAGACCTATTGTACAGTACCTTGCGAAATTGTTCGGCCCCCTTGAACCTTTCAACATTTCGCCACATTTCAGGCTTCAAACATAAAGATATAAAGATTAAATGGTTTGTCAAGAATAAACAACAAGTGGGATACAATCGTGAATTGGAACAAAATTTATTGGATAATTTAAAAAAAATTATAAAATAAACTGAAAAGTGGGGCGTGCAATATTATTCGGCCCCTTTACTTTCAGTGCAGCAAACTCACTCCAGAAGTTCAGTGAGGATCTTTGAATGATCCAATGTTGTCCTAAATGACTGATGATGATAAATAGAATGCACCTGTGTGTAATCAAGTCTCCGTATAAATGCACCTGCTCTTTGATAGTCTCAGGGTTCTGTTTAAAGCGCAGAGAGAACCATGAAGACAAAGGAACACACCAGGCAGGTCCGAGATACTGTTGTGGAGAAGTTTAAAGCCGGATTTGGATACTAAAAGATTTCCCAAGCTTTAAACATCTCAAGGAGCACTGTGCAAGCAATTATATTGAAATGGAAGGAGCATCAGACCACTGCAAATCTACCAAGACCCGGCCGTCCCTCCAAACTTTCATCTCAAACAAGGAGAAGACTGATCAGAGATGCAGCCAAGAGGCCCATGATCACTCTGGATGAACTGCAGATAACTACAGCTGAGGTGGGAGAGTCTGTCCATAGGACAACAATCAGTCGTGCACTGCGCACATCTGGCCTTTATGGTTGAGTGGCAAGAAAAAAGCCATTTCTCAAAGATATCCATAAAAAGTCTTGTTTAAAGTTTGCCACAAGCCACCCGGGAGACACACCAAACATGTGGAAGAAGGTGCTCTGGTCAGATGAAACCAAAATCAAACTTTTTGGCCACAATGCAAAACGATATGTTTGGCGCAAAAGCAACACAGCTCATCACCCTGAACACACCATCCCCACTGTCAAACATGGTGGTGGCAGCATCATGGTTTGGGCCTGCTTTTCTTCAGCAGGGACAGGGAAGATGGCTAAAATTGATGGGAAGATGGATGGAGCCAAATACAGGACCATTCTGGAAGAAAACCTGTTGGAGTCCGCAAAAGACCTGAGACTGGGACGGAGATTTATCTTCCAACAGGACAATGATCCAAAACATAAAGCCAAATCTACAATGGAATGGTTCACAAATAGACGTATCCAGGTGTCAGAATGGCCAAGTCAAAGTCCAGACGTGAATCCAATCGAGAATCTGTGGAAAGAGCTGAAGACTGCTGTTTACAAACGCTCTCCATCCAACCTCACTGAGCTCGAGCTGTTTTGCAAGGAAGAATGGGCAAGAATTCCAGTCTCTCGATGTGCAAAACTGATAGAGACATACCCCAAGCCACTTGCAGCTGTAATTGCAGCAAAAGGTGGTGCTACAAAGTATTAGCGCAAGGGGGTCGAATAATTTTTCAGTTTTTCAGTTTAAATTATCCAAAAAATTTCGTTCCACTTCACGATTGTGTCCCACTTGTTGTTCATTCTTGACAAAAAATGTAATTCTTATATCTTTATGTTTGAAGCCTGAAATGTGGCGAAATGTTGAAAGGTTCACTGTAGATGTTTTAGTGGTAGGGGAAAACGGCGTACCCGAGGAAACCTACACAGACACGGGAGAACATGCAAACTCCACTCAGAAAGGACCTCCAACCGTGATTCGAACCCAGGACCTTCTTGCTGAGAAGCGAGAGTGCTATCTACTCAGCCCCCGTGCCGCCCAATCTACACACCAGTCCTATTCAAATCATTAAAAAAATTTCTGTCAGCGATAATAATACAGTTCAAATTCAATGGAAGACAAAATGACTAAACTGTAAACATTCTATTCATGATTTGTTGCTCTCGCAGTTGATAGTCAAAGATGTGGTCCAGGACATAAGCCAGACATCATGTCCTGCCTATTAGCCGCATACTGCCAGGCTCATCCATCTTTATTGGTCATCCATTAGTTCACATTAAAGGGAGACACAGGATAATAGCAGTAATGACGCTGATGATGGAATCAGACTGCAGCCCCACACATCATCATAGCTGAACTGAAGCTGGAATTATTAAACTCCCACTAACGAACACACACCGTACACCTTTGTGCTATCTGAAAATGCTTGTGTGCTAAATGGAAAAAAGTGTGCATGTTCTGTAAACTTCAACATTCTATACAATTTGATAAGAATATGATCAATGATATGAATGCTTCACATACTGTGCCTGACTGCCTGATGCTCATGCCATATGGCAGTGAGCAGGGTGGACAGATGCAAGTACAGGTGTGTGTTAGAAAGGTTCGGCAAACAAATCAGCACCAAATTGACAAGGTCATTGGGAAAAATAATATTATATGATAATAAGGAAGAACCATACAAATATAGATTGTCAAGCAGAGTTAGCAAATCAACGCGTTGTGATGGATAGTGATATATTGGCTGTTCAGGAAATAAATAATAAGGGACATTTCAAGGATTTAATTTCATATGCATTATTCAGTACTATGACTATTTTTTGTGTGTTTATCTTGTCTTTTGGTTCACACAAATACTGTGGTTCAAGTCGGGAAGGTGGTGAACTTTGACTGTTATATTAAGTCTTGAGTTATTAGAAATCATTGGTAATATTGGTAATCAACATGTAATTATTTTTCATTACTCTATTATTCGTGATCATCTCTACTTAGTAGTTTGTTTTTTCCGTGTAGACTTTTCCTATTATTTCCCATAATTAGATCTGCAAAAATTCCTAATCAAGCGTAAAGAAAGCGTTCACCAATTTAAAATGAGATAGCCCATGAAATGAAGAGCCGAGTCTCAGTCTCTCTTAAGACGGGCCTTTGAGTAAGAGTGAAAGACAGGAGATATGAAGCTCATAGTGACTTAATTAAACATTAAGCAGGTTGATGGCAGGCCATGCTTTCATGCTGGGTGTGCTTACTGATCCACCGAAGAGACATTGATCGTCCTCATAAGAAACATAATGACCACCAGGGAAAGACTAATCATATTTCTGCACCAGTCAATTTGGCTGATTTGAGTCGCTGTGTCAGTGAGCTGATATTCTCTGATATTTATAAAGGAACTCAAACAATTGTCATTTATACAATTGCAACACCAAATCAGTTTACATTGAATTGAATATGAATGTGAGATGATTAATCGTATTATTAGGTTACTGTTGTTTATTTTTAATTATACCAAAAAGGCGGCGATTTAACAACAAAACGCACAATTTTTTATTTTACTTCCAGAAACAATAATCACAAGAATGATTTAGATACTCCAAAGAAGTTTGTACTGCTACCTCAAGAAATAAAAAGTAGACTGTGCCCAGGTTTTAGAAAAACATTTTCTGATGTCTCTAATGCCCTCGCTCACTTATAATCTGCACTTATCTGGTAGCCAGGTGAGCTGCGGCGCATGGCTAGTGGGCAGGCTTTGGTCTGTGGGAATACAGCTCATCTTAATGCCATTTCTCTCTCCTACCTTTGCCTCTTCTGCTCTAAGCGGCTGTCACAGAGATGGAGGTAGCAACAGAACTTCTCATACTGCTGCAGTGGGGTGCCTGGGGACTGGACTGAGTGACCACAGACTCCAGTCTGGCAGAGGGGCAAACTGACTTCTACAGGTGCAGGGCTTCTGACAGATAATCACAGATCAAACCTGAGCCAACCTGTGCTCACATCACACCAGGGGACGGGGAGCTCTGTGCTAGTGGGTTGGGGGTTGCGTACAAGGGCACAGGCAATGAGCTTTGACAACTTGCGGTCTTTACTTAACCACTGACCAGCCAGACAAGAAAACAGCAACCCTCGCACCACACATTGCAGTCAAGGACGAGTAAGGTCACCAGTCTCAAATCACTCCACACAATCGTTTAGTGCTCACTTGGAAGAGGCTGAGATTGATTTGCAGCCTAATACAGCTGCCCCATCTGCACATGCACACCAGTCTCCCAGTATAATACCACATAGCCTCTACTTTCAAAGTGTGGATCTATAGTAGTGGAATAATCCAACATTAATATGTCATTACATTTTCTGATAATAATCTAATTTACAAAATAAATCATACATTTTCACCCAGCTGAGGGTCAGAGCTAAATACTAAATTACTAGTCTGTGTAATTCTAGCAGGACCAACTCAAACTTGTACAAGAATGGATTTAAAAGAAATAATATAAAGATTTGTAATCACACATAGTCAGGTACGCCGTCAAATGTGTTGCCTTTCAAAAGAGACATCAGAAGTGCATCCGGGGGAAATGTCGGTGTGTGATCGGAGGCGGTTGTGATGAACGCAGTGCACCTCTGATTGTGAGACACATTCCGGTCTGAGAAGAAGAAGTAGTCAGGATGCATCAGGTCAGAGCAGTCAGGCCGGACACACGGCCTGAGAAAAGTCACCTCTGTTTGCACCGAGCTGCAGATGCACACGGACAACAAAGAGGTGCTGAATCTTGCACTGTCAAGTAAACACAGACTCCACAAAGTCAAAACTTCTGTGGACATCGGACACCCGAGTATAACAAATCTGCTGTTAACTGCAGGGGCGTTGTTAATTTTAAACATGCTTCAGTCATTTGTTAAGATAAAAAGTTCTATAATCATATAGAACCTGTTATTTTTGCCATGACGATGACCAAATACATGAGTCCCAATCAAAAATGAGAAAGGGCAGGCTCCTTTTGTGGCACCGGCACCTGCCACAGCTGATCAGTGGCATGTACACAACAAGTGGCGTTTAAAACGGCATGTGGGGAATAAATGGCGTGTAAAGCGGCATGTGGGCAATAAATCAATCAATCAATCAATCAAATTTTATTTATAAAGCGCTTTTCATACATAAGATGCAACACAAAGTGCTTTACAGTTTGGTTAAAAACAATCCCGCCGACCCAAGACCCCTCCCCCAGACCACCCAACAGACCCACCCCAAACCACAGACAAACACACACACACGCGCTCATGAACACTCATACACACACACACACACACACACACACACACACCAGTAAAACAATAAAAACATGATGAGAGACTTGGCAGGGTTCAGATGCAACCAGCTGAAAAAGCGTCATCCAAGGAGCCATCTGCACCAGGAGCAGAGAGCCGCCCGTAGCCACAGGGGACGACACAGGACCCAGAGGAGACATGAAACCGAGGCCCCAGGCCCCCACCAGGCCCAAGAGTCCGACCCCCGCAGCCACACCGACCACTGCTCCCGGTGCAGAGGGCTCCTCCAGAGGAAACACTGGGTACACTAAAAACAATACAATAAGTAAAACACTAAAATGTGAGACTAAATGGTGTTTAAAACGGCATGTGGACAACAAGTGGCGTGTAAAGCGGCATGTGGACAACAAGTGGCGTGTAAAGCGGCATGTGGACAACAAGTGGCGTTTAAAACGGCATGTGGACAACAAGTGGCGTGTAAAGCGGCATGTGGACAACAAGTGGCGTTTAAAACGGCATGTGGAAAATAAATGGCATTTAAAACGGAATGTGGACAATAAATGGCGTTTAATACGGCATAAGGGCAATAAATGGCGTTTAAAACGGCATGTGGGGAATAAATAGCGTGTAAAACAAATACAGTTGAAAGCAGCCTGTACAAAAGACAACAAGCAGCAGTATAACAGATAGTGGTCCAGTGGCTCAGATGGAAAAGCACAGGTCTATGGTGTTGATGGTTGCTAGTTCAAATCCCCAGTGACTACCAATGACATTTGCTGATGTTGGGTCCTTGGGCATAACACTTCATGGAGAATGTCAGAAGTGCCATAAGCTGTTTGAAAAATGTAGTTTGAGTTATAATAAACTAACCCTAACCCTGAAGAACTGTATATTCCTGTGGCGCAGTTGGTTTATAACTTGCTCTCATGTGAAAGATACCTGGTTCAATTCCAGGCCTGGTCTTTATTTTTTTGTTGTCAGATTAAATACAAATTGAATATGTATGAATATATATTTCAAACATATGGTTATGTGTTGTTCCAATAGTAATCTTGCATTAGGATTAATATTGCATCATCATTAGGGTAAAACTAAATGATGTGTAAAACACTCAAGACACAATTTTACTTAAAACCACCTGGTGAGTGGTATAGTTGGTGTGTGTCCGCCAATCATGCAAGAGTTCGCAGATTCAAATCCAGCCAAGATCAAAAACTTTTTTATGACTGTTATTTCTTTATACATATATATATCTATAAATATCTATATATATCTTTATATATATAAACAGTTTTTATATAACTGCCATAGAAAAAAAAAACTGTACTTTGATTCGATCTGCCAATCTCACGCACTATAGACGAATGTTTAATGACTGCACCACTTATTTTGTGTTTTGGCAAAGAAAAAAACGAAAGATTCTATTGTTGTTTTAGGACATTTCATCAAGAATGGAGCCAACCAAAGATGGTGAAGAGTGATGGATTGAAAAACACAAGCAGAAAGTTGTGTAATTGGAACATGAGGTTTCATCTCTATATTGTTAAAATCTTCATTTCTGTTCTTGGACCGTTTAAGCTGTGTCTTATACTTTGCATTCTTTAATAAAAAAATATATGTATTAATGCTCTTTATTATTGTTCCATGTTTCTGATGTGGTTTTATTAAAGAAGAGAGAGAAATAAAATGATTTTTTATTTTGTTATATATATATATATATATATATATATATATATATATATATATATATATATATAATGTCATACATATTAAATTTGTATTTAATCTGACAAAGAAAAAATTATGACCTGTCCTGGATTTGAACCAGGTATCTTCCGCATGAGGGGCAGTTATAAACCAAGTGCACCACTGGATGACACAGGTCATGTGGAATTTAAACTATATATAATACATGAAATCAAGTCTTTCAACAAATTCATGCAATAACATATATTATTATTACTCAAACAACTTATGGCACTTCTGACATTCTTCATGAAGTGTTAGGCCCAAGGACCCAACATCAGCAAATGTCATTGGTAGTCACCGGGGATTTGAACTAGCAACCATCAACACCGTAGACCTGTGCTTTTCCATCTGAGCCACTGGACCACTAGCTCCAGTAATGCTGCTTGTTGTCTTTTGTACAGACTGCTTTCAACTGTATTTGTTGCCCACATGCCGTTTTAAACGCCAGTTGTTGTCCACACGCCGTTTTAAACGGGATTCATTGCCCACATGCCGCTTTACACGCCATTTATTCTCCACATGCCGTTTTAAACGCCACTTGTTGTCCACATGCCGCTTTACACGCCATTTATTCCCCACATGCCGTTTTAAATGCCACTTGTTGTCCACATGCCGTTTTACACGCCATTTATTCCCCACATGCCGTTTTAAACGGCACTTGTTGTCCACATGCCGCTTTACACGCCATTTATTCCCCACATGCCGTTTTAAACGCCACTTGTTGTCCACATGCCGCTTTACACGCCACTTGTTGTCCACATGCCGTTTTAAACGCCACTTGTTGTCCACATGCCGCTTTACACGCCACTTGTTGTCCACATGCCGTTTTAAACGCCACTTGTTGTCCACATGCCGTTTTAAACGCCACTTGTTGTCCACATGCCGCTTTACATGCCATTTATTCCCCACATGCCGTTTTAAACGCCACTTGTTGTCCACATGCCGTTTTAAACACCATTTGTTGTCCACATGCCGCTTTACACGCCATTTATTCCCCACATGCCGTTGTAAACACCATTTATTGCCCACATGCCGCTTTACACGCCATTTATTCCCCACATGCCGTTTTAAACGCCACTTGTTGTCCACATGCCGTTTTAAACGGCATTTGTTGTGTACATGCCACTAATCAGCTGTGGCAGGTGCCGGTGCCACAAAAGGAGCCTGCCCTTACTGTCAAAAATGGCAGATAAAAAGTGTTGATGTTTGAAAACTGGAAAAAAAAATCACAGAAATTCCCACTCACCCCTGGAAAAGAAATTAAATGATTTCTCGATTTCCTTGTGACTGGATTATTTTTCTATCTCATTATCATACACAATTATAAATTCAAGTTACAAAACAAATTTTGCCTTTGAAGCAGGGTGGAAGCACAATGTTACACAATGCAAACAAGAACTCTTTAATATATAGTTGCTTAAACCCTAAAGGCTGAACCTGCATTTCAGCAAACCCAATTAAAAAGTGTCTGTCCCCTATGGAGTTCTATAATGTGTACATTTTTAACCTATACATGCATCGCTTGTGGGCACATGTGCTCAGTGTGTCCTTCTGACAAAGGGTCGAGATAAGGCTGCTATAACCTTCACTGAGAGTCTCTCCTGGCACTATCTGACATTGACTTCACACAATACATTAGCTATCTAAAAGTCTACCTTAATAACAACACAAATATAATGCATCCCACTTTCCATGTAGCAAAACCAGGAGACAACACATGATATAAAGGCTGTAAAAAAACTTTGGTTTGAGGTTTCTTTATGTCAAATATTCACATCAGATACTCGGAGCGTTAAAGAGCAAGGTGTCAAAACCATGTGTGCATTACTGGTGAATATAATTATAAACACTGATTAACAGAAATCTCTTATTATGAAATAAAACTCACCAAGCAAAGCTATGCAAAACATTCACAGTGCATAGTTCAACCAAAATACGGATACACAAGAGTAATAGTGTTAGGGATTCATTTGTTAAAATGTTATTTTGATGAGAAGCTTTTTAGGGTTTCTGTCACAGTTTATTTTGTACAGTTGAAACTCTTAGAATATTGTGCAAAAGTCCATTTACTTCTGTAAATCAACTTAAAATGTGAAACTAATGCACGACCAACTCATTACACGCAACGTGAGAAATATCAAGCCTTTATTACAGTATGTTATTTGTGAGGATTGTGGCTCACAGCTCAACACATCTAAAAAAAAGATTAAAATATTTTGAAGACAATATGTGCATTATATGTTACAATGCACTTTTGAACTATCATTTTCACCTAAATGTGTAATTAATAGATGGATAGGAGAAAGTCAGGCGTCCAGTAGCAGCAGAAACACATGCATTCATACAAACAAAACAAAAAAATACATAATTCTAAAAGTAGCAAACAAAAGTATTAAAATGCAACATAAATAGAAACACACACTGCTCAATACACAACAACTACTGGTCAATACATAGGAACTGCTATGTCTTGCTACAGACTATATATGAACAGTCTCCCAAAATGTCCCACGTAAGCTGCTGGGAGAGCAGGCCATACAGCCAGTGGATGAGGTGTATAGCAGCAGTACTATAGAGCAGTTAGGAGGTGACTTTATGTGAGAGCTCTCTCTTACACACAGCACACAGCGTCTAAAAACTCAATCCAGCCGCCACAACACACAGACAGAGTGGCATCAGCTTCTATTATCTGGTCCCTATGCTGCTAACACAAAAGGCTCCCTGGAACAAAAATCCAATCAGTCCACTCTAGGAGGATTTGCTCCACAGCAGTGCTCGGCAACACTGGTGGCTGCGGCTCTGACAAAGAAATAATCTCAGAGCCCACAGCCTGCTCAGCGCTGTTTACTGCCACCATCACAGCGAACGTTTAGACAGGAGAAGAAGAGAGGCTGTCTCTGTTGTCTTTTACTGTCCACACACACACACACAAGCTCACACAAAACACACACCTGCACATACGCACTCACACACAAATGCATACATGCTGGCTGCTTTTTATGCATGAAAACATGAAACACATGGCTGCCTGTGTGTGCACTCCGTGAAATGACTGCATTTGCGACACAGGAAATATTTACTTTGTGTATTTGTATTATAGCCTTGACAGACGGAAATGTGCAGTCACAGACACATTCTAAATGGGTGGATGATGGTTTTATACCCTTTTCCTGGTTATGTTGCATACAGTAGGTTACTCACACATACATTTTAAAAGCTTTTTACAGGCATTTCAAAATGAGTTTATGCTTTACATTCGATTGTCCCATACTGAAGCAATAAGCAGCAAATTAAAACTGAGAATGATTCAAAAATACTAAACACAATTACTTCTCGTGATAATATTTTGGAGTAGTTATAATTTAGATATGAGATTTTTTTGTTCTAAATATAACAGAAATGTATGCATTTTTATGTATCTGCATTTATTCCTACTGTTCTCTGTGTGCTGCAACACTGACATTTCCACACTGGTTCTGGAATAAATTCTCTCATCATGTTATATAATATCTGTTCATTTGTATTCTGTACAAAATTCTTCAGCAAAATCAAATACTTTACACTTGATATCAAACATGGCCTTGTAATGAAGAGCTAAAATGTGCAAATTGACAGAGAAAATGGCCATAAAAGGACTTTTGTTTTCACAGCTGCCCATTCCAACAAAAGTCTGTTAATGACTAATGAATAATGTTTGTCTCTGTCTGACTTAATTCTTCTCTCTTTGTGTTTGCAAAGTCTGCAGTGAAATCCATCCTAGAGTTTGTCAGAACCAGATAACTGAGCTCACAAGTTTGAGGCCACTAGGAGCCTTCTATCAGAGCAGGTTTTTGTGATCTTCAGGTCAGAGGACTGCTGCTTTGGTTTGGACCAAGGCCTTTTAAGAATATTTGTGAAATAAACAGAATCATTGTAAAGATCCATAGATATCTGCACATTGCTTCACACAGTATGCACTTCCAACATGCACACTAACTAAAGGAATTCTCAAACCTGCTACAGCACCGTGAATATTATTAACCTTTTCTCATCTCAAAGAACCTATACCAGAAATAGAAAATGTATGTAAGCATTATTGAGAGCTGACTGCAGGTATGGAACATTAAAATCAATAGGCAATACAACATTCTCCTCTCCCTTTTTTCCCGTAGACAAACCCCGGTCCAGGGGTTTTTGTGGCACCACAGTGTGTACCTGATGGAGGAACAGTTGCCAAGACTAATCATTATTTAGTTGTGGAGGGTCTACAAAGGTCAGCAGTCTGAAATGTCAGGCTGTGTTCTATAACGCAGCCAGATGCAGCGTACGCCGTTCAAGTGTCCAATTAAAGAGGCTGGTGGAGAGCCACAGCTGTGTGAGGAGAACAGAGGAACAGGAAAGACCAAAGCAGGACAAAGTATGAGGGAATGTAGTTTAGAGCTGGATTAGGAAGATGTCAACAGTAAGAAAAGGCTAAGCGCTACAGATTCATTTATTTGCCATTTGCAGTAAAACCACATCGGAATACATTTGCAAAAGTCCCCAGTGTGCAACAGACAAGTACATACATAAAACAGATAAAAAATACATAACACAGGAAAAAAATGACACTGAGAAATCGACCGACTAAAACAGTTTCAATACAAGTGCAAGATCCTTGCACAGAACAGTGCTCTGTTCAAACTGATAACAGCTTGTGGGAAGAAGCTGTATCATATCGAGATGTCCTGCATCTCAGTGAACAACATCTTCTGCCAGAGGGAAGAAGCTGGAACATGGCTTTTCCAGGGTGGCCAGAAAAGTCATTGATTATTCTAAGAGTTCGGTTTAAAAGTCTGGATTTATAAAGATTCTCCAGAACAGGCAGCTCACAGCTCACAGTCCTCTTTGCAGAGCGGAGCATATTTTAAAGCTGGGGTACCTTAGTTTTTGGTCTCATGAAATCTTTGTTTTGTCCCAACAGAAATATGTTGTTTAAACATTTTGTGAACAAAGTAGACCACGACATGCTGTCTTGATCTTGTTTTTATATCTTTTACACACTGCGATCTTAGTGAGGAATTCTACTGTCTTTTTTTAATTTTACCGAAAAGGTGATGCGACAGAGCTCAAAAATACATGTGGAAACTAGTGTTCAAAGAGTTTCCATTAGTCACGTGGCTTTTATTGTGCATAGTTCATTTTTTGTGGGTTAAAAGTTGGGTACTCCATCTTTGACATATGAAATCTTACCACAGAACTAACCAAGTTCACCTGCCCCACCAGAGAGGAGCACACACTTAGTCACTGTTACAGACAGAGAAGTTCTCAGACACTTTTATAGACCACTCCATGCTTTACCTGATACCCACATATAGAGAGCTGCGGCGAAGTGGACCAACAAGGCAGTGAAGGAGTTTACACATTCAACTCTGAAAGGAGTTAAGAGCTGCCACAGATTGTTTAGACGAGGACACAGATTTTGGTGGTACATTCACAGCTACTGACCAGGACGTCAAGAAGGCCTAGTAGGGCGTGTTTAGACGTTAAAAACGTTAGCCACTTATCTTTTTTTCTCAACGACCAGTGCTGACAACAGACAGTGCCCATCATCCGGGAAGATAGTGCTGAGAAGCCGATTTTTTCAGCAGCATTTTTCATTTCTCCAGGACTCTCATCCTGTTGAGTAGTGGTCCCCAACCACCGGTCCACATACCGGTACCGGGCCCTGGGACATTCAAACCGGCCCGCCGAGGAAAAAATAATTAATTTTTGTTCATCTTATCCGAGTCCAAACAATCTTTTATTTTGAACAAATACCGGATTCACTCCTTACATTTTGGTCATGTGACACAATAGCGCAGAAAAGTAAACTTGCCTGTATATATATTCCCACATTAATGCTCTGAACCGGATCAGGAAATCTTGAACGGCCGTGTTGCACATTCGGCCACGTTCTCAATAATGTCAGTGTGTGGGAAGTGCGTCACGTGGGGGCGGGGGTCTTTTCTTGGATGCCAGTCCGTGCTATTATTGTCTGACGTTAAACCGGTCTGTGGCACTAAAAAGGTTAAAGGTCGCTGCTGTAGAGAACTTGTAGGTTTTTCTCTTTTTGGTGCTTTTATTCAGCTGAGACTGTATTTATCTGGTGACAGCCAGTGAAGTGCGGAAGAAAATAACAGTGAAAGGAGGCATTAAAAGTGTAGTCTGTGTCCTCATCTTAAACAAATAAAGACAAAATGGGATGGTTTAAGATGTTGAAGTGTTTCAAAATCTGAAGAGATGGGATGATTGTGTGAACATGATAGTTGATCATTATTTATAGTGGCTAATGAATGTCATTAGAAACAGAGCCCAGTGGAGCAGAGCGGACAGACTCCTCATCAAATCTCATTCCCACACTCACACAGCCAGTTACTCGAGCCTCTTATTGCTCTCACTGCCTGCGATTGGCCATGCCTGTCCAGCCACAGCACGGCAAAGGATGAATAAAGAGTGGAACAAGAAGAACAAAAGAATATGATAAGCAAAGGGGTTTTAGGCAGACATAAACAGAAACACAAGAAAGAACGAAAGAATAAAGCAGCAGTAAGTTTGTTTCTCTATCAGCTGCAAACATCTTTGTCCATAGAGCCATTTTAATAACTAGTTTGTGTGTGTGTGTGTGTGTGTGTATTCAGCCAATGTGAATATCCATCCATCCATCCATTTTCTACCCTTTAATCCATTTCTGGGTCAGGGGGGTGGCAGTCAGAGATGCCACCCAAGTCTCATAGCACCAGCCCCTCACTGACCCTCTGCAGGTGGTGAGTCCACAGGAGGACGGCTGCTCTCTGAGTGTGAGCATAGCCTTGATCTTTCAGTGGGGGCTTTGGGCAAAGTGGGGTTAAGTGTCTTGCCCAAGGACACAACGACAGCAGTCATCAGTGGGAGTCGGTGGAGAAGGTGCAGAGGTGGGAATTGAACCCACGACCTTCAGGCCTTAAGGCCAATGCTCTACCAACTGAGCTACTGTCGCCCCCCAATGTGAATATTATTGTAGAATTTAAGGCCCAATGACCCACAGTTATTTACCACAGCACACAAAGTTCTGTGCCGGTCAGAGGAGCCAGACAATCATCTGAAAGGCATCTCTAGAGCTCTTTACATGAAAGGAAAGCCAAAACAGTTTCATGCAAACTTTTCAGCAGATTTGAGATCCATAAGTGGAATATTGGAGGAAGTGTTAAAGAGGTTTCAATCACAGAACATATTATTACCACATGTACATTTTTTAACATGATTTTAAGACATTTCCACAGCTGTAATCAGTTCTGCCATTTATTTAAGAGTATATATAGGGACAATTTTATCTTGGTCGTACATTTGAGAGTTGGGAAAATCTGAACCATTTTGTCTTGTGCAAGGTTGTCAAGCTGGACCACGTAGGCTGGCATATAGTCCCTACATGCAAAATAGGTTTACCAAAAATAAGACTTTTAAATGGTTATGCATTATTTTTGGCCAATACAAATGAGAATTTCGCAGAACATTTCTTGTTTTAGAATGTTAAATAATATCTTAGGTAGATCTTAAGAAGAACGATGTAATTGACACGCCCTAGCCCCAAACTATCACCAAATGAAGGTGTAGAATTTGCAAAACAATGCTAAGCAAATGTAAAGCAAATAATTTCACCAAATTTATGGAAAAAAACATTAAGGGCAAAATCTGATCTGAGCAATATCATAGTGGCAGAATGGCATTATACTATTACTAGACTGGAACAGGTGCAGGTGAGGATGTACATATTTGTGGGAAAAGTTCCTTGTAATAGTGTGAATGGCTCAACAACAAAAAAACAAAAAAACATATATACATATTTAACATATTGTTTCTTACTAGATATTCTACTTGAAAATATACTATTTTAAGACGGATGGCCTTTATCTTCACATCAGTGTCATAAGCCTATAACTAAATTGATAATAAACAATGCTTTGTAAAAAATCTTTTTAATTTTCATGAATGGCCAGTTGAAGTGGGAGCTGTCCATGGTGCTTACATCATCAAGGCTATAGAATTAGATACAAGCGTCCGGACAATGACAAAAATGGCGGGGGAAAACAAATCCACAGATGTTTCAATTCTTGTATTTTTGGTCAAGATTCTGCCACCCTCTCTCTCCGCTGCCCACTCCTCTCTTCCCATGCGCCCTCTGTCTACATCTGATGTGCAGGCTCGAGTTTCAGAGCTGCCTTGAGCCTAAACAACAGCTGCTGAGTAAACCTGCTAAATTAACCCATTCTGCACTAGCCTCACTTATGCATTATTCTAATCAAAGCACATTAAATCATGCAGATACGTTACACATATGGGTCTTGGTATCCTATTTGCCATCCCCATCTGTTTTTCCACCCTCTTTTCTTTTAGCGCCATGCATGTCTCTGTGGATCTTTGCCTCACACAGCTGTGGATTCTGGTCCCATCGTGAAACTACTTTGTGATTTCTTTCCCAAAGTTACGAGCCAAGCACCATCTGTGTTGGTGCAAATGTAATATAGAAGGTGCATATTGGACACAATTCAGGAAACACACATGCATGTCAAGCACACTGCAGATAGTGTATACATACTGACAAGTGCAGAAAGGTTGAATGGTATCCATACATTTTATTACCACAACGGAAGTACTTATGGTGTGATACTGTGCGTAAAGTATATGCAGAGTATATGCAGTATACGCAGTGACACTGAACCGGATCTTCTAACAATGTTTTTGTTCAGAAAGTTCACTTACCTGAGTTGGTAATGGTCAGCAGGTCAAGACGCCGCTGTTGCTGTAAGAGAGAGAAAACAAACATGTACTAATACTCTTCAGACTTGTGTCTATGCAAAACAATAACTTTTAGACTTGGATTGTTTTATTGTGTCATTGGGGAAACTCTTCACCACTGTCTTCCATTACTTCCATTTTATGATGTAAGTAAATCAGTGTAATAACATCAGTGTAATAACATTTTTGAGCAAACCATAATTCATAGTTCTATAGTCTCAACTTTGAGTGAATTGCTGTACAGAAAGGACAACATGTTACAGTAGGGAATGGCATATAATTATATAACATAAGGCTCTTGTCAAACAACTTCCACTTCACGTGTCAGCCTTCTATCGCTGTAAGTGCGATGTCTTGCATGAGAAAAGTGTATTCCCGGCATTGAGGTGTGACATACTGTACATGTGGGTGTCATTGCATGTATTTGCAGAGTGATCTAATCTGAACATTGGAGGGAAACATGTATTCTAAAGAGAACACACATTGGGAGAAAAGTGACATGTAAAAAGATAGATGGAAGTAGATACACTTAAAGGGGACAAATCCTGCAAAATCCACTTTTGTTTTGTACACTCTCAAACTTGTTATTTTAGAGCGGTTCATACATGAACACATACACTCCTTTTATGTTTAAAATTGTTTTATATCAACATTGCAGTTTTGTGATAGAGCTCGACAGATGTATGAATACTTTGACGAAATTATAACTGAAGTTTAATGGTGTACAAGCTATTTTCTCTCAAAAGCATTAACTTTGACCTCATTTTTCACATAAAAATATACTAGTATTTTACTAGTATTAATTACCACAATAGCTTATTAGCTTGTTAGAAAAAACTGAAACAATGGGCCTCTGAAAAATGTTATAATGATAGTCTTATGTCATGGATTACCATAGCAAACATTTAAATTATCTACAGAAAGTGTAGGGAAGCTTTTTGTTTTTGTAGCAATTCCCTGATCCATATGAGTGCAGGTGTGACCTCGGGAGCTTTGATGGAGTGTGTTTAAAAGGAGCGTACAATTTTACACTTGATGTCTCCTACAGCTCCAGAGAGGTGCAAGAGAGGTGCAGGCATCGCCCATCTCCTCAGCCCCGTCTCCTCTCGTGCTCCGTAATCAACACCTCAGCGCTCAGTCCCTCAGGAGACTTCTTCACATCCGGGAGAGGGAGGATGAAGGATCTCCTGCTCTGTGTGTGTGTGTGTGTGTGTGTGTGTGTGTGTGTGTGTGTGTGTGTGTGTGTGTGTGTGTGCGTGCGTGTGTGTGTGTGTGTGTGTGTGTGTGTGTGTGTGTGTGTGTGTGTGGCCGTGTGGCCGTGGGCGCGTGCGCGAGGGAGAGGGGAGGTCACAGTCAAAGCTTTTAGGAGCAGACGTTGTTAATATTCAAGCGTGGAACTATGGAAGAAAGGAATTGGCAAAGTGACTCACAGCAGTAAGTCGGAGTCCTCTTGTCCTGATGTAAAGTGTGCCTAATCTATAGTTCAACAGCATGATGTTTGAATATATCACAAACAAATCTACACAACGCTTTACTGTCTTTGGTTCTTACACAAAACAGTACTTTCACATGTATTAAATATTAACAAAAAAGATATAAAACAAGTGCATGCATTTTAAAACAATCTGACTCAAACTATATGATTTTTACACAGTACTTTTTTAAAGAAAGATGAAAGTCGCTCTTTAGCAATACATCTCTTTTTCATCCAGCATTGGGCTTTGAGCCAGAAGGTCATGGGTTCGAGCCCACCTCAAGACTTTCACCATCGACTCCCACTGACTACTGTCGTTGCGTCCTTGGCAAGACACTTAACCTGTGGGAACACCTGATGCCACAGTGGGGCAGCTGTAAAGTGCCAAACTGTCGTTGTGTCGTTAGGCAAGACACTTCACCATCATTGCCTAGCATGAGTCTGGTGTGTGTGAATGGTTGGTGGTGGTCGGAGGGGCTGATGGCACATACTGGTTGCCTCGCTTCTGTCAGTGTGCCCCAGGGCAGCTTCATCCGTTGCCGGGTTGCCGGGGCAGCAGTCTAAGCAAAGACGCCCAGACTTCCCTATACACACACACTTGCTCCAGCTCATCTGAGGGGACCTCAAGGCGTTCCCTGGCCGGCTGAGAGACATGTAGACCCTCCAGTGTTTCCTGGGTCTTCCTCAACTGGTTCTTCTCAATGTGGAGGAGTGCTCCAGCTCCAGCGAGAGTTTGAAAGTGAGTTCCCATGGTCCCTGCAGCAACTTCCCTCTTCCTCAACTGGTTCTTCTCAATGTGGAGGAGTGCTCCAGCTCCAGCTCCAGCGAGAGTTTGAAAGTGAGTTCCCATGGTCCCTGCAGCAACACTTCCCCATAGGCCTATGTATACTCGGGCATCCCTGGGTGCGTTGGACCCGTGGTTGATTATGCAACCACAGTTGTTCGTATACTTGAGCGTACCCCCGCGTGTAGTTTTGAAGAGAATGTTCTCTAGTTCTCTAGTCTACAGCCTCCTTGTATATCAGGCTCGTGGGCCATGAGCCCAAACTGCTTTCCTTAGATTCCTTCAAAGCAATCTGCTCCAAAGTGCCTTGACTATGTTTTCTGGGCCAATCACAACGGACTTTTGCTACGCTGCCTGCTGCGTGGTTAGAAAAATCTGAGGGTGCAAGGACAGTACAAGGATCTTGTGGTGATCCTCGCGTAGGTCATGTGGCATCATTCCGTACATTCCGTACATGCATCAATGCATACATTGATGCATGTACGTCACAAAGGCTGCACTCACAGTGTCTTGTTGTGGGGAAAACTGAAATCGAGCAAGCTGCAGGTTTTTTTCATTATCTAACATCATATTTTGCTCTACAAACCGCAACTGATATGCTTTCACTACAGGCGCCTCCTACAATTGAATTGACGCAGTTTTCACACTATCTGCTGTGTTTTAAACTGATGAGTCAAACTGTTTTGGTTTCTGCACAGAGCTAGTAGCTAGCGCTAGCCTCCGCTGCTCTATTGGCTCTTTCTAATGTTTTTCTGTGTCGGCACCTAGGCCAAATATCATGAGTATGTTTTAGCTGTGCTCCTCCTCGGAACATTTGCATTAGGGCTATCAAAATGATCGCGTTAACGCACGCTAATTGATTTTTTCATTAATCATATAAAAAAATGTATGCATTGATGCATGTACGGAATGACCTGCCCATGATTCCCATAATAACACTCAGAATGCCACGGACACATGCGTGTGTGAGATGGCGACAGAGCAGGTAGGCTCTCTGGGAATTCAAGTTAAAAAGAAAACGCGCGTGACGCACTTGCTGTTGTTTGCTTTGAACTCGGACAAGATTACGCATCCTCCGTGGCCGCAGCGTTTTGACCCAGGGCAGCTGCGGCCGCTCTGGACAGAGGTACCCACCTCTAGCAGCTGTCGCTTTGACAACAACACGGCGAATGGCGCCGCCAGCACCGTGCGTGTCTTTGCGTAACCTGTGCTTACGCTTTAAATACACCTGTGAAGCTGGACTACGGAGCATCAGTCTCCTCCGTGTCTACTCTATGTCTTCTCCCCGAAGAGCACTCGCTAAATTAAAGCTGGGGTACCTAATTTTTCCCTTCCAGGGAAAAGGTTGTGAGCAAATCAAACAGACTTAATGGCATTCTGCATTTCAGAATGTTTTGAAATGTCCCTCATCTGTAACAAACAATAGTTTGGGTCTGAGTCTAAACAGAAAGACAGAATGTTAATAATGTTAATTCCATTTTATGTGGATTTATTGTTATAACAAACAAATACTGTACATATGTACACTATGTAGTCATGTATCTTTCCATTCAAACAACCATTTACAGAAAAATATGGCATCTTTTTAGATAATTTCAGATTATGCGATTGATTACGATTAATTAATTTTTAAACTGTAATTAAAGCTGCACTAACTGACTTTGGGATTTTGAAGCCGCGGACTCGCTGGCCTTGCTCTTTCTGCTCCCCTCCCCGCACCCACGAAGCTATCGCCCCCCACACACACACAGTGTTGAGACGGAGCTAGCGTCTCCCAATATGGATAATACATGGATATGGATTTTCACATGGATGGCGTGACCATAGAACGATAGAACCGGGAAGCGCGGAGGAATGGGACTTTCATTTGGATGGCTGTTTTGCTGTGTAAGCAGTAACCGGTGACGAAGACGGGAAAGTTTCAGGTTAGCTCCGCCGCTTGTTGTGCTAACTCAGCCGTCTGTGCTAACGGACCTGGAGATTTCTCACGAAAGTGGGGGCTAGTGGTGCGCTGTGATTGGTCACAATCTGCGACCCGAAACACATTCTCTTCCTTGTTTCATCAAAACTCGATCGAAAATATAATGTCAGGCCAGCACAAATCTGCGCTACTTTTTCTTCAAAAGGACGTGTATCCCAATGCACTACATGGACATGGATAGCATTTTCGTAATTAATACGAAAATAAAGTCAGTTAGTGCAGCTTTAACTCGATTAAAAAATTTAATCGTTTGACAGCCCTAGTTTGCATACATTAGATTTTTGTTTTGATTGCATGCACAAAGCTAGATTAATATTTGCATTATTGTTTATGGTGCATTGTTTTGAGAATGAGTTCTCTGACAGATTGAATGATTGTGCATGTACAGTATATGAGACCTTTTATTATGTGATGATATATTGCTGACTAATGCTGACTTGAACTCGACTCGGGACTTGCCGGTCTTGACTTGGGACTTGACTTGGGACTTGACTTGAGACTTGACTTGGGACTTGACTTGGGACTTGACTTGGGACTTGACTTGGGACTTGACTTGGGACTTGACTTGGGACTTGACTTGGGACTTGACTTGGGACTTGACTTGGGACTTCAGGGCTAGGGATATAAAAAACTATGAATTTTCATGACCGACTACCGAGCCTCATTAACCGGTTGAAACCGGTTAAACGCATAGTTTAAAATATTCCACGTTCTTTGAAATAACAGCCATTTCGAGCCACGTACTTCTCATAAGTGCAGCTCTGCGTTCTACTGGATCAGAGCCGAGACAGCGGCGGCAAAACCCGCAACAGCTTCGGCACCTTTGCGCACAGAGAACTGCTTTTTTAATCTTCCCATTCTTCTGTGCTGCGGGTTAAACCTTTTTAGCAGCAAACAACGGCTCGTCCACATGGTCAGAGCAGCGAGTGACGAGCCGCGTCTCCTCTAAAGTTTAAATACAAATGATGTGTGTGGAGCTGATCTACTGACAAGGACCACCAGCACAAACATGTTCCATGTGGTTTGACGGAAGCCGCGTATTTGCGAGGATCAGTTGAGCTGTGTGACACAGAGGAGCGCGACAGACCGGTATGTGTGTGTGTATACTGCATGTGTGTGTGTGTGCTTGTATGTGTATGTGTATAAATGTAAGCTCCAATGTAGTTCTGACCCGCACCAGTGTGCAACTTTGGCGGTAACAGAGGGGAGAGATGATGCGTGTGGATGTTACGTATCAATGGAGGGGAGGAAGTGTGGGTGTGTGTGTGTGTGCGCGCTCGCATGCGTGTGCATGTGTGCGTGCATATGTGGCACATGCGGCATGAGAGTCGTCCCGGAGTTTACTGATACATTGGCGCACACAGCTAGAGCCGGACCCGCTCGTCACACCGTGCAAATAGGGCTTAAAATAGCGTTATTAAGAGACCTCCCCTCTCCCCCTTTTCTTATTTTTAACCGACAGCTTTGACCGGTTAACGCTGTGACGGTCAACCACCGGTTAAACGGTCACTGATTTACATCCCTATTCAGGGAAATGAATTGGGACTAACTTGTGACTGGCCAAACAGTGACTTTGTCCCACCTCTGCCACATGCTGACCTGTGCAAAAGTGCAAAAAAAGTACAGTATACATGGAGGGCCAAACATACCTCAGCAAGATATGTAATGCAAAAATCCAACATTCAACTGACTATTGGTGCCATTACCAGTAAAGGGGTGGGTACCTGGCCCTCAAAAAAGGGGACAGATTGTACTATTGGGAAATATCAAAATTTACAGCCCTCCGGCTCTTTCCAAATTCTATATTTAGTAAAATTACAGCACATAAATGCCCCACCTTTCTACGGTTGTGCAGCGCGTTGTGGCGTCATTTACCTATATTTGCGTTGCATTCTTTTAGTGTCCTAAGATATTTATCTAAAACTAACATGACACAAAATGACTGAGGCCAAGCGAAGAAAGTGCTGATGCAGGAGGAGGAATAAAATTCACTCCAGCACTCACACAATAAACAATGCTTGTGTGAAGAGTGAAGATGGGAGGTCATCTCTCACAAAACCTACAGCGACACTATACTCCAGCCTTCAAGCACTGCAGAGGTTTGCAAGGAGTGACTGGTGATCATGTAAGCAGCAGAAGTCACTGTGACAGCACCACACACAGAAGGCCGTTTCACCGCCGTTTTCCAGTTATATATACGGTACAGCGCATGTACAGAAGAGATTTACAGACCCACACCCAGCTTCGGACTGCACCGCGACAGACTGCTGACTCTCACTCTCACGCGCGGACACGAGGGGCAGTGGCAGTGATCAATAACCATGGCAGACATTTACACCCCCAGAGCAACTGCTGTACAGCTGGAGAAACACTCCTAGACTAAATGCACGCAAACAGGAATGGTGTAGACAGAATGTGTTCTAAAAGCTCCTTTAACAATCTACAAAAACTGAATCTTTTATATCATATTTGCATTAGGGATATATTTTAGATTATATGTTACTTTTTATTGTTGTATGTGTCTGTCTGTGTTTTCTGTTGTCTCAAAAGTTCTTTGCACTGTCTGTATCAGCTACCGTTTGTACCTTGAAGTTCCTCTCGTGGGATAAATCCTAACAATTATAATCGGAATAGATACATTAATAAAGCTAATATAAATATAAACATTCACATTTTGAGTTTTTATTTCCTTTCAACCCTAAAAGAAGTTTAAATAAATGCTTAGAATATCATGTTTGAGTAAACTTCAGATTCGAGATCTGGGATTGCACAGCCCCCTCTACTGGATCTACTGTCTACTGCAGCTAATTGAAGCCTCGGATGAAATACAAAAATACTACTACTCATTGCTTTAGATTTTGTTTCTTGCAACTGTTAGAGGATTTTTTTTCTCCCATTTGAAATATACATAATTTAGTTTTGGATTGGTCACGTTTCATCATTCTAAAACTTATATGATCAGACTTTTAGAATGACAGTTTCTATACATTCAGCTATAGATCATTATAAAAGAAGGAAAAAAGAGAATGTGTTAGTAATCCCCCGCTGCTCAGTAATGAATCCGTGCAGGAGAATTACACGAGGGCAGAGCTCTGTCCTCCTGCCGCCGGTCTTTAACATGGCTAAGGTGCTTACGCTTCCTTAGGAGGCCCACAGACAGAGAAGCAGGGGAATCCGCCACACTGAGAATTACATTAGCAAAAGCATTTCAGGGCAGAAAATAGGATTGAATTAATCTTCATCAAACAGAGCCAAGAGCAAGGGATCACACCCCCAGTGGAGCCAGCCTGGCCGCAGCACTGCCCGCACTTAGGGTGAAAAATGCTTAGGAGGTGTTTCAGAGCCACAAGGTCAGATATATTTGTGAATTTGTTTTATTGTTGAAATTGGCAAAAAACAATAGAACATTTTCAGTTAATTACTGTTTGTTTTCAACAGTTCAAAGGGCACAATTTATACAATATAATATAATATTAAAAAATATGAACTTCTTTACTAATCATGTTTTGTTCATTTATAATTAACAACTCAATTAACTACCATTGGGGGGACAGTGCACGGATTGTTTTAAGTATTGTTGACGTCAAATACTTTTTCCTTATTTTTTAAGTCTTCTTGCTGCTCATGTATTCAGATGTGTCATATATCATTGAGAAAAAAAGATAATTGTTGGTTGTTGGCAAAGGATTTCAATGTCACTTCCGGAGTTCCCTTCTCAGACACACTCCAGATTTGCTCATTCATTACAATCCCACTTGTCACCAGCACAGGTGACATCATACCCAGATATAAATGAGTGTGTGTTTGTGAGTGTAACTCCGGGACAAGCAGATACAAATTAGCCCAAGGCTACAATCCGTGCATTGTCCCAACCAAACAAACAATAAATAAAATACATGAAATAAACAACAATTAATAACATACACAAATAGCAAGCAGATATGGGCCAAAATTTGCAGAAATGTGGTTCTAATGGCATTACGAGGGGCTGCATTCGGTGTACTATGAATAGCCTAAGAAAAAACTACAATCAGTGACACGTACAAGCTAATATGTGGCAGTTCTGGAACAGGTGATGGATGAGACGGATGTCAACCAGTTGTGTCTTACTGGTTGACACACAGAGATGGGACCCCGCTCCCATCTCTGTGTGGAGTGAGAGGACAAGTGCCCAAAAAAAAAAAAACAAAAAAAATAACAATTGTAAACCGCTTTGTGACTCTGGTCTGTGAAAGGCGGTATATAAATAAAAGCTTACTTACTTACTTACTTACTAAAGGTGGCTCAAATATGGCATTTCAAAAACAGGCTTTTTTTTTTTCTAAGTTGAGAAATTATAAACATTCCAAAGAGCAACATTTTGAGGCCCAGATAAAGCCCAATTAACATAAGTGTTGATTTGGCCACAAACCGGGCCACATCTGAACCTTATGAGTGCCACAGGTTAACCAGATATTTACAAGATCAAAACAGGCATGGGCTACTGACGGTTCAGTGATGACCTCCACTATGCTCAGTCTCACTCTACTAAAAGCAGCTACATTGTAGTGGCCCCGATTTGGCACACGACACAGGCATCGATTTTGCCTGTGGGATTTGAAAATATGTTTTCTTTTGAATACTGTTTCTTACTAAGAAACAGCCCTGTGACTTTGGGATGAAAGCTGATTGGCTGAATTAGGGTGTTCCTCTCTTTTCCACATTTCTGTCTGATCTAAAGATGTGACAGAGGCCAAAAAGATGTTCATGTGGAAACCAGTGATAGAGTCAAACTGTTTTAGAGCCAGGGACAAGTCACATTGTATTTATTCATTTTTTAATTCCAGTTTTTGTGGATTGAAAGTTGAGCAGGTTTATGGTGGCTGAAATAAGCAATAGTATACACAAAATAAATGCCTATATGGCATTTATAGCCTTTGCCTATAAGGAGTGTGGAAGTAATTGTACGCCACATGCCTTGATGTGTATGTGATTTCATCGAATACACATACAAGTTCCCCACTGTGGGACCAATAAAGGACTATTTTCTTCTTCTTCTTAAACAAATAAATTAGGGGAAATAATTTCAACTCTTAGGGTATCCCTCAGATTTTGTTGGGTGGCAGCTGATTGTCATACCCCCAACCCAGATACAGACAAAGGGGAAGTAAATGGATGGATGGAGAATCATATACTCATAGCATTCTTTTTCTTTATGGCCTTTCATCAAGAATATGTTGATACAAGACTTTATACATGTGTGTGCTGCCATTTGTTTGGGTGGTGATGTCTAATGTAGACTGTACTATATTGTAACCATTCCAATTTCATTTTCTATCAGTTTTATAATATATTGCAGCCCAATGGAAAGACAAATGCCGTACCTGTCCCAGTGGTCAGTGGATCAAGGCCAACAAATTGATCAATAGGATAAAACACATTAGCATAATGATTGTAATGACACACAGAAAAAAACATCAAATATTGACTTATAAGTCGCTGTTGTGTGTGTAGTTATACATCAATGTAGCTGCCCGCATATTGGAGATAATTAATGAAAGTGGCCTCTTCCCTCCTGCTCAGACACAGCAAGGGTTAAATGAGGATGTGGAAAAAGCGGCATGGCCCCGGCTCCACAGATGTGTCCCGCGGGCGCGAGGGGAGCGGACCTGCCAGTTTACGTGTTATTAGGTCAATAAACAAGAAAGCAGCAGGGCGCCAGAGGTGAGGCCGCTGCAGCTGTCACTGTCCTCCCAGCCAGATCCACTCTCCACAATAAACAACGGAAAAATACCACTGGGATGGAGAGCCTCAAACACAAACATTTTATATATCTATAGTGCAAAAGGTGAGGAAAACTTTGTATTTATTTATTTGGATGAGGAAATGTGTATTAATCAACAGCAGCAGCTGTAAATACACCAGGTTTAAGCATGTAGCTGTTCTCCATCTGTACACACCACCACACTCACAAACACAATCGTTCAACCCTCACCTATAGTTCATGTTTTTACTGGTACATGTCTGGGTCTACGCAGACATGGGGAGAACATGCAAACTCTACACAGAAAGGCCCTGTGCTGGAGGCACTATTTCATCTAGCCATTATGTTAAAAGAGTGAATTTTGCACGTTCTTTCCACAACTGGGAGGACCATGGTTAGGGACTGTTCAGACCAGAAACTTAATTAATTCATAAAAAGCTAAAACAAACTTTTAGCTTTTTATTTGTTCTCTTGTAAATTGCCTTTGTTGTATTTATAAATACGTGACATTCTAAAACCATGTGTTTTATGACCTAGCTAACCTCTAAGTGGGAGGCCAGTCCTTCTTATTTTATTTTAGGTGTCTTCTTGTGCCAGCAACTGGACAACAGATGGATTCTCCTGTTTGGATTTCAACCCCCTAGTCTTGGCCTGCTGACTTCTGCACTTTTCAACCTCACTCCATCAGGAGTCTGGCAGACGGAGGAAAAGGCTGGACCCTAGACCGGAAGCTGGCTGATAGGACACTCCCCTCCTTCCTGTTCTTTATATATGCTCTGGCTTGGGAAGACACAAAAAGATCAGCCGAGGGCCAGGAGAGGGACATATTAGTTTTAGGAGCACTCTTTTGTTGAATATCCTGTATCTGATTGTAAAGATAATTAAATGCAGATGTTAACCTTTGAGAATCTTTTTGTCTGATTTCTGTATCAAATTGTGGACACGTCAGCCAAAGGGAATTATTGGCTTCACCTTGGAGTGTCAAAAAAGCGCTATATAAGTACAATGTAATATTATTATAGGTGGATATCTTCCCAGATGTGAATAGTGTATTAATGCATGTGCCTGTGTTCCCATAAAGATTAAGATAAAACTGGTCTGGACCAGAATGGTCCAAGCACAAAAAGCGGATTCATTGTCCCAGTTTTGACACATCACTCACTGTACGGACTGATATTGGTCATCCAAACAGCATCTTTGAACTTATTAGCCGTATTAGGTTGAAAGATGTGCTTTTGCTTCACACTAATATAGAATTGACATTCTGACTAAAAGACAAACGGCTGCATCTTTCAGTAAAAACTCTTTTTCACACTGAGCTTCCCTTGAGTCCATCTTGGTTCACACAAAAATGGCTCTCATATTAGTCCCCTGACAAGTCCATCCCTCGCAGTAAGAAATCCATACGCTTGTAATCAGTATAAATATGGTCATTAACTGAACCAATCAGGATTCTGGCCTAAGTCTTAATCAGAAGAGACAGAGTAGGAGGGGTCAGTACAATGACAGCAAACGAAAACCATTCCGTCCTGACCGCTGTAATATTAGCAAATTAAATATTCATACACAATCTACCCAAAGCCCATTTGCCAACATTTCCTCTAGAATTTACTTTTCATATTTGCTGATTGTAATCACAAAAGAAGAGACAGAGGGACCAAGGGAAGCGCTGTAGGGGGAGGCTCAAGTCCCCCAGCACACATCATTTTGTAGCTCATTTCAAATTAATTTAAAGTCAATATGGCAAAATTGCATGACCTTACTCACTTTCCAACTAGTTTTCACATTTGTGCATGCATTGGAGAGTGCAAGAGAAAGATTATTAATTTGGAATTCCATTATAGAAAATGCAGGCAATTGCAGTTATTATGGTCTGTGCAAATAAAAGTGACCACAGAATCAAGATGTAAACAGCTTTGCAAGGCTATACATATTGTTTGCTTAGTTGGCACAGAAAGACTATTGACACAGCTGAATGATGAAGAGCAAATGGTGTGTGTTTATTAGAGTTGGTAAAATAATTACATGTCTACTTGCAGCACAAAGGAGTAATGCTGGAGACGCTTTTATATATTTACGTACAGTCTATGGTATGAACTGCGCTATTCAAATACATTTGCCTTGCCACAAAAGGAGAGACAGGTATCTGAGTCATAAATAATCTTACTTGAAAGAAAGAGCCCTAGGAGTCACTATATGACTGAGCACACATGAAAACTAGTCCTGTTTTAGAGATAGGAATAGTTACATTGATCTCACTACATGGATATTTTTTTGTGAATTCAAAAGTTAGGTACCTCAGCTTTTTTTATGACTAAAAACCTGGATACTTTTAATGCAGTCGTTTCTCTTGTCCGCAGATGTGGCTTGTATCTCGCTGGTCCCAAATGCAGATTGTGAGGTTTTTTGATAAAAAATCTATTTAGACCAGGGCTGTTTGGGACCAAACTTATAAACATTTATTATACATATTTTTTACGTCATGAAGGTTTTTGAGAAATTATGTTTTTCACATACGATCTGCATTCATACTTTATTTTTAGTATGAATACAGACCGTGAAAGCGTGGCCTCACGATCCTTCTGACTTTTGGGGTTTAAAAGCGACACTCATTAAGTTTTACTCTCATCGAGCATTGAGATCATGTATTGCACTCAACTTCCTAGCGCCAAAAGTACGGTAGCCTTTGAAGGACAATATGTTGTCTTTTGACAGTGGTCCCCAACACCCGGTCATTCGAACTGGGAAAGATTACATATTTTCCGTATATATTATACAAGTCTAAAAAATCATTTAGATTGATAAATTACCGGATCTCTCCATATGCCTTGGTCACTTGACACGTTAGCGCAAAAATGTAAACAAATGTGCCTCCAATGTAAAGAAAGATGTCTGAAATGTAAAAAAAAGTCTGCGTTCTGAAGCGGCTCCCACACCCTGCACAGAGGCTCTAATGAAGTTTTACAAAAGTGTAAAGAGAAGAGATGTGTGGAGGAATGTCTGTGGGAGTCTGTGGGAGCTTAAAACCACGATGACCAGAGGGCTTGGACATGGGCATACACAGGGACATGGGCAAAAAATTCAGATTATCAACAGCAAACCTGCAGAGCTTTAGGCTATGTCTCACACAACATTCAAACTCATGCTGTTGTTAAACTGTATTTTGGCGATTGTTTTGCGGAGATTCTGTGTGTTTTGCATATTTGATGCTTGTCCCCTGAATAAGTTTAGTTGAAACTTGTGACATAGTAGTTGGATTAATGCTTGGAATGGGTCAGAACATCCTGAGACCTGTGTTGCAGATTCTGCCTTGTTCTCATTACTGTCGGTGTGACGAAATGTACGTATTGTGCATGTGTACAAATGCGATGTGCCTCCTATTGTTTTAACTCTGCCTTTCGGGGGAGTGTGTGGTTTGCGACGTTGACACGTTTGCTGTAACGCCAGTTTCTAGATATTTGCATCCTTTTCACATTTGTCACATTTGTCTAATGTATTTCAAGATGGTGCATTGACAGTGAGCGTCATGCATATTTATAGGTCAAATTCTAAGCCAACAATTCAAAATTACGGTGGAGGAGAATATTTCACGTTGCCACATTTGTGACTGTAAATCAAAAATGTGCAACTGTAAATCTTATGCAGTGTACCTGTAAGATGTAGGAAGGGGAGAATGGCAGACTCAAAATCCTACAGTGTGAACCAGGCAAGTCTTAAAAACCATAATTTTCAGTCAGTCATGCTTGAAAAGCTGTGGGTTAATGCTTCATGGCCTTGATCTTGAGAAGCAATTTAACACTTTGTGTACCACACTTTTGTCAGTCACAGCATCTTTTCAAAAAGCTTGAGCCGTTTACAACAAAATCAAACATATCTGAGCACATGTTTGGCTAAATGTTCTGAAAGATAATGTTGTCCATGAAATAAACGGTAAAACTGGCATCATTTACATTCTATCTGAATTTACTGTGAGTGGCACAGCCAGTAGTAAAAAGGCCAATGTCATATTACATTGTTTTTTAGACAAACATTTAATACAACTCCAAGTCCCTCCTTTGTCTGTTGATCTTTAGAGCTCCAGAGATGCATCAATTATTACTGTGCTGGTTTAGCCCCCTGCTCTCCTGATGAGGTCATTCTGTAGACAGGAAGGCAGCATCTGCATCTAATATCACCAATCTCCCCTGAGACCACTAAAACGAAAATAAAAGGCCTATCAAATTTCCAAGACAAAAAAAAATATTGTTTTGGGCAACCCAGGCACCTCTTTAAAGCAAAAGCTTGCCCAGAGTTGCACACATTATGCATGTAGAGACTATAGAGATGAAAAGCAGCTGTATTTCCATGTCTTTCTATCTTAGTCATGGTCCCCCAGTGAGGGTGAGGTAAGGATGAGCTCATGGGTGAGCTTTACAGGTTTGTGCGTGGCTGTCTAGCCCAGTAATATCGAAGACATAATGCTGTCATACTGAGAAATACAGGGTGCTGAGGTGTAAAGCAAGCTGGGGAAGTGTAAATTAAGGAGGCTCAGGATAAAAGGAAATACATTACATTCATTATTTACATTTTCCACACAAAAAAAGACTTCATTATCATGATTTTTTGGTGATTATTACGCTAATTGTGCTATTTTTGGAGAAATAATATCTTATACAAAAAGTGGTATGCCCAAAAATGCTTCTTTAACATTGTGGAGATAACATGTTGTTGTATAGAGATGAGGAAAGCAAAGGGAAAAGGTGGCTTTGATGCGTGACCAGGCGTCCTTGGTTAAAAATACAACAAACCAAGAATAAAAGATTCATAGGTTGTGAGAGTAAGGCGAGGGACAGCTCAGGCCACCTGCTGAGGTCTCAGCAACACTACCACCACAGCAGTAACGTGATCAGGCCTCCTCTAAAGGCACTTTCATAAAAACGAAACACAAGAACATGTCTGCATACCTTGCTTATTTAAAACCAATAAAAAGGATTGCATTAAAGGGGGTTGTCATTAAATATTCATGTGAGCCAATCCATATCGTGAGAAATCTGTCTATCCTGGTCAGATCAACTCAAGGCAGAGTATTTTTAAGAGTCACTCTGACATTACAGAAGCCATAACGACATAAAAGGGTGACTGTATTAGATTGCAGGTTGTACCTAATATATGCACAGTGTGTACAGTAGTATACATCTACCAATGTGAATTGACAGTATCAAATATCCTTTATTTTTATTGTGCAGCCCAATTTGAATGCTCCTTTGTAAGGAAAGGTTCTACTTAAAAACCATAGGGAAGAATCAATGGCACATAGTAGGGTTCAGACAGTAGCCACAGTGAGCTGCAACACATTGTGAAGCACAGTTTCCTCAGGTGTCCTATCATTACTGTCCCATTGGGCTGTGATTGACCCATGACTGATGGAGTGCAGGTGAAGTGACCCAGTATTTACCACACATCTCAGAGTCAATAGACTCCTGCTGTCAGCAGCACTGGACATGCCATCAGAGTGCACAGCATCACTGTATACACACATAAGCTCTGTAATGAGTGATTATATTAGTCTTCAGAGTGAGGAGAAGATGTTTTATTCGGTTTGAGAACTTCTTAACACGTGTGTGTGCAACAATAGTATAGGTGAATATTGACTGGTATGTCATTCACGTCCTTCCTGCGCAGAACTGAGTATCAATAGAAATGCCGTAAAGTTGAAAAGTTCAGCATCTGTTCTCTGGTCTAATTGGAGCTGAAGGTCAGGAGACGTGTATGTCACTTTATTGTCTTTATGGATCCAACAGTAACATTGTGGAGCTTTTGAAAATGTAGCATGTCCTATTTCTTAACAGAAAATATTCTATAGGTCAGAAATGGATGAATTAACTACAACTTTAATTATTATTTCTTATTTATTTATTTTACCTTATATCACCAATTTACGTATCTTGTTTTATGTGTTCCTATTCTGTTTTTTTGACTCCACCATTGGACATAAAGGGGGGACATTTATGTAAACTCATCAAAAGGGATAATTTAATGCAGCGTTCACTTACTTCTCTTAATTGCAAGGCCACATTTTATTTAAAGGTGGGGCATTAATTCTACTCGTCGGGCCTAGTCGATGTAAGCTTGTAAATAAAATAAAACTAAAGCAGTGAGAGTGTGACGATACATTCTCTTTTTTCATGAGCATGACACCTTCCCAGACAGTGAAAATGATATACCAGCCGCTCCTTTATATGGAAACACCTGCCACCTTCAAACAAGCAGACAGTGACAAACATATTAGAAGCCAAATTAAACGGAAATAGCTCGCTTCAATCAGACTTGGGAGCTAAGCGGTGCAGGTTGGGCCACCACTGGTAATTAAACGGGACAATAATTAGCTGTTATAGTGGAGGACAGACAGAGAGGCGAAAGTGAGTTTGACAGAGATGCAATATAAGCAAACAAAAACACAAAGACACACGCACACCCACATGCAATTAAAGCTCTCAGAATGAAAGATCCTCTGCCGCTGCAGTCACAACAGCCACCGCCCTCTCCAGATGTGGTGTGCTCAGCAGATGGGAGCACTGTTGGCTAACTTCTAATCACAGATGAGTGTCAGAGCAGGAGGAGTCGAGAACAGAGAGATCGCACAATAACAATGATGAGGCAAATGTTCAAAACTTCACTAAGGATATAAAGTTGATAGCCTTCAACTAAAGTGCATTAAAGGAGACATATTATGCAAAATCTACTTTTTTTTAGGCTTTTATATATGTTGCAAGTATTCAAAAATATACCTGGAGTTGATTCACGCTAATATCAGGAACTTCTACATCTTCTAGCTCCGCCCCTTCTGTCTAAAAGCCGTGATGCCATTGTACCAGTGTGACATCCCACTAAGAGCAGATTGCTACCTTTCATAACATCCCCTTTTATTATTTCAATTCTGTGGGGGGGGGGGGGGGGGGGGGGGGGGGGGGGGGCTGGTAGCACCAGCCCCTCACTGATCCCCCTGCAGGTGGTGGGTCCACGGAAGGATGGCTGCTCCGTCAGTGATGACACAGCCTGGCAGAATGGGGTTAATTCGTTCTGGAGAGACTCGAACAGACAAGACATGGGTATTAGAATTGTATGTTGTTTGGCAAGTAATCTGATACTACATTAATCGCACATATGACACTGAAGACAATATTTTCAAGATTACATTTATTGTGCTTTAAAGAATGCGGTTAGGATTTGGCCACCCCCAGGGCCTAGACCCTAGTGGTGGTGGCTAGGAGAAAATTGAAGGAGCAGGCCTAGGGCGGAGATGGGGAGGAGGAGGGTTGTGGTGGGAATTAAGCTTCTGCTTGGATGGAGCTTCTGCGCGATAGCTGCCAGGTGAGGATTTGCGTGTGGCGCTTCGCAGCTGAGTGTGTTTGAATGATTGCTGTTCTCCTGTCTTCCATTCTGAATTTCGGCTTAAGCTTCATGTTTCGTGCACAGGGACACAATGACAGCAGACATCGGGTGGATGAATAGGTCACACACAGGGACACAATCGACAGCAGTAAAAAAAGATTTTAGACGGTAATTTTCAAAACAACTATTGAGATATTATTACACTCTCTATAATAAGGTACATGTAAAGAGTGTCATTATAATTTCTGGTGGCTAAAAATAAGGCCAAATATTCTTCTTCTACTGCTGCTTGTCTGTGAGTAACTTCTACAATAGTTCTAGCTTATAAAAGTCAGAACTAGTGCAAGCTTCCTCTGCTCTGCTCTCCAGTCTCTAGGCCGCCAACTTATCACTGCATTGTTCCAAATGTTCAGAACCATTTACACCACTGTCCCAGTCAAGGTCTCAGCACTCTCTAGAGGATAATTTCTCTCCCGAGACAAAACAAACAAGAAAACTGTTGTTTGATGCATCTGTAATCACTTTAGCTATATCCACTGGAACCAAGCGCTTTTAATTTGCTGTGCTTTTAATTTGTTTTCACAGCAGTTTCAAGCAAATTGAATTTGTTAATTAAAGCAGCAAAATGAAATGCTGAGCGTTATTGATGAGATGCTAATTGGGTTAGTGTGCAAATGGAAGGTTGGGTGAGGAGATGGGGCAGGGGCTAACGAGGGCTAAGAGGGGCAGGCCGGAGCAGTTTGGGGTATCACTCAGGACCAATCGTATCACCAATCTCAACTGAGTATAAGCTAAAACACCTTTTGGTTTTAGTTTGAAAAGCCGAAAGTCTCCCCAGGCCTTCTCCAGCAGTGAACAGACCAGTTAGACATGCTGTACTCAAAGCAAACAGGCCTTAAACAAGCGTTTTTACAGACGCACATACTGTGGTAGTCCTGTAAAAGAGTAAAAGATTGCAATGCTCCTGCTATGGATTTTGTTGCAATTGTTCAAGATCCAATGTCTTGTCATTGGGACAGACAGCATAAAAATTAAGTTTAAAACATAAAAAAAAAATGTAAATATTGAATAGAAAGTCTAAAGGCGCGTTCAGACCGCCGACACTGGAATGCACATTCTCAAATTTTCAGACGCAGGGGTCTTCACACCAGAAGTCCTGGGCTGCGTTGGCGCCCGCCGGAAGTGGCGGAAGTAGCAGGCGGACTTTGATGCTAAAGGAGTTAAGCTAGCAGCTTTTTGTGTAAAGTTCTTCTCCAATAATGCAGCTCAGCAGCGTCTCTGTGTCCAGAGACCTTCCAGAGACTTTACATAACAGCAGTATGTGTTCACAAAGGTGCGCCATATGTTTATTTTATTATTAAACGGTACTTCCGCATCGGCGAACACACTCGAAGCAGTTGCATAAAGTCACGGGAGCACGGGTGCATCCCGAGACGCACATGCAGTTCCACGCTCAAACGCGTGTCACCATTGGCTTCGCATTGAAAGTCGACGCAACGCATGATACGGTCTGAACGCGGCTTAAGTAGTTCCTGGTTTGTTCTATCACTAGTTTTCACATGCATGTATTTTTGTCTCTCTTACAGCTTTAAAGGCACACCGTGTAACTCTTGGCCACTAGGGGCGCTAGACCTGCAACTTTCACGTTTAGCGCCCCTAGTGGCCACAAGCAACTCAGCACTGTCGCAAAAGTCAACAAACAGTCAGCCGGTGTCTTTTGAGTGTGTATTCAGACAGCATGCACTGGTGTGTGTGTTCAAACTGTAGAGACAGACATGCCTACAGATATTGAGAGACTCTGCTGTGGTCAGCCTCCAGACCGCTGCATTAGTAATCTACCACACATGGACTTCTATATCCTGGATGAGGGAGTTCTGCGTCTAGCTCGTGCTGCGTGGAATGACATCTTTGCAGTCGATGACATCCAGGAACCAGGTGAACAGCAGCGCTCATACAGACATGCAGCTTACAGCACGATCCCTTTCGCGTTTCCTCTTTTTAGCCTCCTCCGAAGGTTTAAAATTTTTCCTTGCCTCAGCCATGACCAGGAGTCGAGCAGGTGAAAAATGAGTAGCAAAAGCCTTAGCTCCATGAGTATATCAGCGCCTGTAGCCGTAAAGCAAGTGTTTCTTCCAAGTCACGTGACCTGGTGGCAGACGGTCCGTCTGCTCGAAAGTTACATGGGCGGTATTTCAAGAGGGCAGCCCCGCTCGGAGCATTGCAAGTGTCAAGCGCTGTATATTGGCCCAAGTATTCATATAAAATAACTCATATGTGTCAACTCTTTAGGTCACAAAGTCCGCGGTGTGCCTTTAAATCAGTTTTTTCAGACAAAAGTGAAAAATAGCATCCCCCCTTGCTCGGCTAATCAGTTCTCAGCCCTAAAATATCAATTAATGACTCACACATCTATTTCTTACAAGTATGCAAAAGATAACATGTTTTCTAATGAGATGAAAAAATCTGATTGATTCACAAAAATCTTGACTCTGTTCTGACCAAAAACACATATTATTTATGAAACAGAAAAAGCCACGTACCCCAGCCTAAAAGGGATCACTTAAAAAAGCATGCAAGTTTATTGTGCTTACAGTTTAAAGACTGTTTCTTTTTTTCTTCATTGCCTCATTGCATAGAAATGAGGATTAAAATTGCCTTTATACTTTCTTTAATACTCTGATGACTCAGAAAGTTCTTCTTTTTGCCCCATTAGGCTTTTTCAACATTGGTGGCTAAAACCGATGCTATTTAAAAGTCCAATCATGATCATTAGTGCCGCGACCGTTGGCTCATACATATGTAACGGTACAGGTTCCTGGTCACCTTATATGGGTGACGAAAGTAATAAACCCCGGTCTTGTCTGAATAACAGCGCGGTATTAAACATTAGCTTTAACCAGCTCATTGACCCCTTTGGAGCTTTGCTGAGCTGTTCACTTGCGGCTCTCCCACTGGCCCCAACACACGCTAATGAAACAAATTCACTCATTTGACTTGAGATCCACGTCGGCAAAGAACAGAAGAGGCCTGGTAAAGGGAGAACTGTGTCGTAATAGGAGAGAGAGAAGGAGTGAATGAGAGAAGAGAGAGAGCCAGTGGGCTGGTTGAATTAGAGAGGTTATTATAGCACTAATTACCGACACGCTACTCCATTGATAAGGTCCCAGCCTGCACCTGACAAGACCTACCACCACATTGCTCGGCAAAAAGAACGTAATAGAGAATAGAGGTTGAGTGAGAGGTAATAGATGTACAATTTTAAAGTTTGTCATAGTCCATCTCAACTAATTTAAACAGCATCATTCCCTTGGCAATAAACCGTGTAATGGCATTCATGACCTCTTGCCAACCTCTTGTTTACTCGTTTTTTCGTAAGGTGTGTGTTTACTGAATGACTTGGCAAGGGTTTTTTATTGGGTACTACCTGTACATTTTGTCCATGTGCTAGCTTGACCCGAAGTAGCATCACAGAGTTTGATGTATTCTCTGGAGGATTTCAGGATCCAGCCACCCTGGAGTTAAGTCAATCTGACGTACTGCCCTGCTATAGCAAAAAGTGGTGGGCGAGCTTTGATGCTACAAGTTTAAGACAGCGGCTTTTTGTGTAAAGTTTTCATCCACGAGTGCAGCTCCACAGCATGTCTGCGTCCCGAGACACTCCAGAGACACCAGATTATTGCATTGCCGTGTTATATTTTTAACCGGTACCTCCGCATCAGCGAACACGTTAGCAGCACATGTTTACAGTGATAGTAGAATGTCCACACAGGGTGAAGACATACAGTGTGTCCCCCATTGGTTTAATCCTGATTTTCGAATTTGTTTTGGTTGTTTTGGCGTCTTCGTCTTCCTGTTTTGACCGGCTTGTGTCACCGTGACCATTTTGCTCCTCTCTGATTGGTTGCCACATGTGCGTGGAGCAAGGAAGCCCCAATACCCACCACCTCTGCCAAGCCACAAAAACTACAACTCAACTAACTAATACTCTTCAGATGTAAACCACTAACAGTGGGCCTCATTCATGAAACAATGCTTAAGCTGTTTTATGATAAATAACAACAGAACAAGGGCGACAGTAGCTCTTCAGGCGCCTTTGGGCCTGAAGGTCGTGGGTTCGAGCCCACCGTAAGACCTACTTCACGACTCCCACTGATGACTGCTGTCGTTGTGTCCTTGGGCAAGACACTTAACCCCACTTTGCCCAAAGCCCCAACTGAAAGATCTCAGCTCCTGTGGACTCACCACCTGCAGGAGGATCAGTGAGGGGCTGGTGCTAAGTGTACTGGGTGCAGCTCTGACTGCCACCCCCCCGACCCAAAAATGGATTAAGGGGAAGAAAATGGATGGATGGATGGAACAACAGAACAATCCTCAGAATGGATTTCTCTTTTTTTGAATGCACTTTTATAACACACATATTGTCTTCCATCAATTCCATCAATTCAATTCATTTGATCTTGCATTCTAATTAAGTAGCTGATTTTAAAACCATAACAATTCAAACAATGTAATAAAATCTATATCGTTTGTGCATATGTTGCACTTTGTCCAAAAGTCTCATCACAACAATCTCAGACCATCTTTCCCATTAACAGTATGCAGAGTTAAAAAGTCACATGCATTTTCTATAAGCTCCCTGGTTTCCTGTTCAAATCATGCTCACATTAAATACCATTCACTCAAGACCCCATTTCCATTTGCGCTGTCAAGCCAGCGCATGCATTCTGGTCGCGAGGTGTAAATGAAATGAGCATAATCCTCCACAAAAATGCAAACCAGCACATTTTTGCCATCCAGTGATCAGGCAGCACACTTTTATGCAGAACAGCTAATTCACAAAGTAAAATGTGTTTTGCTTTCTGATCTTTCCAGCTTGTTTTGTGCATAGTTGATTTGATCGTCCCTCATCCAAGCCTCTCCCGCGAGGTTACCCCAGTGTCCTTGACCGCTGTGACAAACAAATTGAACGTAGCGCACACATTTCTACAAGGCCTCCATTCCTCCTAATCCAATCACACAATATTATACCTATTTAGAGCTGGGCGAATTTGAATGCCGCACATGCTTCCACCCAATGTCCTCATCTAGGAGAGTGCACTCAGAAATGCGAAACAACCTGAAAAGGCGACTGGATTGTTTTCCGCCGCTGTATTTTACCCTGCCAGTAAATATATCTGTCTTGTTCATAACCATTTGCAGCTTTGTGTTTTCTAATCATAAAAAGGATAAGTTTTGGGGGGTAGATAGGAGAGATGTTCTTTTGAGAGCACTGATTACGGTCAGCGCCATCTGCGTGGGGCGAACACAGCTGCCTGCCTCATCAGAATCCCTAATATTCCTATGGTGGGACCCTAAGTACCTGGCAGACCCAAGTAGGTAGATAACAAAGAGGCTATTAAATAAGTGACAAAGTGGCCTGTGAAGGTAGGGCAGTAGCGGTGTGTGTGCTGGGAATTGGTCTTTTAGCTCCATACCCACAGCCAGATGAGATAGCCCCGAGTTCTAATTAAAATTCTCGTTCCCATCTAAGGTGGTAATTCTGATCTCAGGAACAGAGGGAAGTTTCATGTCATGCAGACAGCCAGAGCGTTCCCTGGTTTTTCTAGACGTGCACACACACTCACATACACACACACACACACACACACACACACACACACACACACACACACACACACACACATACGCACACACACATACACACACACACATACACACACACACACACACACACACACACACTATAACAAGCCATTTTCTCCTCCCTGATCCAAATCAATGCTATCTGCCCCACCTGATAACTCTGTCTTGCCCTTGCTCGGCTTCAAAGTCATGTTTGAATTATCTCATTTACAAGAAATCTATCCACCAGACACTCAAGTAGAAGTAAAAACATGAGATTGGGATTGACCACAGAAAAAACAGTCTCATTCTTGACTTCCAGAAATATGTGCCGTTAGTATTTTTGCGATATGAAAATATAAAGACCCCTTTAATGAACCTAAACAATGTCGGATGCTTGCTTAACCAGTTTGCAAAAATTAGATTACGATATGAGAAGGATAACAATATCATTCAGGATAATGATATTCTTCAAAACTGTGCAACTTTATATAAAATACAATATAATACAGCTGTCTTATTGCTCTCTTTTTGGCTCCATCACTGATTTTCGCGTATTTTTGGACTCAAGTCAAATCTTTATAAACCAGCTTTTTAGAAAGACAAGCTTTCAGGGTGTAAAAGATTAAATGTTTTCTAATAAGATAAACACAGCATGTTGTTCACAAGTGTTGTTTTTACAAGTCTCTATCTAGGAAAAAGCCAAATGTACCAGCTTTAATCCAGCCACATCATTAACCTCAGCAGAGCAGGTCCGCAGACTTCAGGCTCACGTGGCTCCTGGACTTGCATTTCGGTGTATAAAATGTGTGGTGAAGGGTTTTACCTTAAAAGAGCTTAAGCAGACACGGATGAGATGCTGGAAAAGCTCACATTGTTGACACGGTAATGTGGTAACCCACGGAGAACACACCAGCTTTTTAAATTGAAACGGTTAATAACATCACCACGTTTTGTGGAGGTTACCGCTTACACTGATTACTGTGACAACCCTAGTCACAAGGAGGGAAGCTTCTTTCTGAGTTCCTCTGCCACAGCTCTGATGCCACCGTCGTTTCTCCACACACTCAGACCAAAGACATCAGCGCATATTTACAAATGCTATTGTGGTGTTTCAGTTTCATACCGTCATTAAAATTATACTGGCATTACCGTTTGCCCAACAACATTGGTGAATGGGAATTGTCTTGATTCTCAGGTGCGTAGTTAAGTGACAATTGCCTGAACTTCAGTGTCTGGACATCCACTAAAATGTACGTGGTTACGGTGGTGGCAGTCTGACCTCGAGAGACAGTAACCGGCTCGACAGGCTAATCCGGAAATGTGTCTCTGTGATGGGGAGAAATGTGGACTCTGTGGGAGCTGTGCTGGAGAGAAGGATGAGGGCTCTAATGCAGGGCATCCTGGGTAACTCCAGACACCCTCTGCATGACACTATGGCTGCTCAGAGAAGTAATCGAAGCAACAGGGTCTTATCACTGTGCTGCTGAACGGAACGTTTCAGGAAATCCTTTGTTCCTTCAGCTGTCAGACTGTACAACAAACCTGGATGAGTTTTCTGCTGCTGGGCACCTGAATTTCTCCTACGGGGGATCAATAAAGTATCTATCTATCTATGTGTAGGATATGCACTTCGACCAACACAACTGTACTTTTTGACCTCTAAAATGTCCACCCAACCCCCTGTTACACCTGACAGCACTTTAACCGCATACCAATTTCCAAAACATTAGACAGTATAAATGGTTAACACCACTTTGTTGCTAAATCAGGACTAGGCTGAATCAGTCAGACATGTAAATGGCCTTGTTTAATTATGTGCTTTATTGCTCGATGATTGCAGAAGTGGAAGAAGTGGTGCATACAAGGATTGGACAGCACAGAGGTGGCCCATATACATGAGTGCTTTAGAATTGCAGCGTTTTATCAGTTTATAACGGTGTCCTCTACTTTCTTCTTATATTAGTGACACTCTTCTCATTTGATTCACAGCCCTACTTTCCAGCTCATTACTCCTAAACAATTACATATTGGTGGAAAGGCTGGCAGTCAGTTCCAGTGCATGGATCAAGGTTACAACAAACCAGATTAATTTAGTTTCTCATGTTATTTCTAGGTGTTTAGTTTTGAGTAAAAGTCTATTTTTTCACATGAGCAGGTTGCCTAAAGTAAGTGGCCATGACTCTCAGAAAGCTGAAAGGTAATTTAACCGGGTAATTGGATACTGATATATGATCAAATGCCTGATGTGTGACTGTAGGACCATGCTAAGAACAAGGTCAAGTTTAACGAACCAGCCATTCAAATTTGCAGAAGATGAGATACAACTAAGACTTCATGGCTCCGCATTTGATCCATCCTACAATGACACTAAAAGACAACCTGTCAGGAGCATTGATACTCAGCTCGGTCAGGACTAGAGTTGGAGGATCTTACCTACTGTACTTATTTTGTGTGGTGTTTGCCAATGCCTCACAGAAAAAGTGTGTTATATGTGGACAGTCAGAATAGAATTGAGGATCAAGAATAGAGCTTGCAAAATTCATGGAAATCCATGTTTAACCACTGAAATTTCACTTCAATTCATTCATACCTCCGATGACACGCTGATACATATTTGCTTTGGTCCAGCTGAGAGAAAATGTCAAATCTATAGATTTGGAACTGCTTGAGTATTTAAATCAATTACTTATTTTGATGATAATTAAAGGAACAATATGTAAAAATCTGGCCAAAAGTGGTACTGCAGTCACAGTCAATATTTTGTAGTCCTCTCCCACTCTCCCTGACTCAGGTTGCCAGATTCACACCAAATCAAGCAGCAAACACAGGGAATTATTTTACCAGTTGTTTGTCCGTCTCCATTCACATTGCCATGACAGCCGTGCTAATGCTGAATGAATGTTTTGATTCATGTTTTTTTATTATTATTATTTGGACATTTGAGATAAAAAACAAAAACAAAATAAAAGCAATGTAATTATACATAGTTTATGCAAAATACATAAGCAATTGATGTCCAAAATAGATGTGGGAAGAATGGATGTTGGAACGTATTTCTTCAGCGTATCAACATCAGGGTTTGCTCAAGAGGATATCACCTTTCAATTTTATTTATTCCCTATTTTTTAGACAAACATGTAAAAGTCCCACATCAAAAAGAGACTAACATTATTTTAATTGGGGTACATGTGGTCTTAAATGATTATTTTTACAATTAAGCTATAATCTGCAAAAAAACGTCTTGACCTTCATCTTTTACCGTTTTTAGAGCAATCTGTCATAGAATGTGATAACATGCAATAAATACAAAAAGACATAGCCCGGAATCGAACCCGGGTTCCTGCATCGTAAGCACACAGTTTTGACCACTAGACCACCGATTCACACGAATGAGACACTGTGAAGAACGGACTCAAAGTAGCAAATTCTGCATCACACGTGAACTTTTATCAGTTGTCTCAATTGTTCAAAGGCATCCCGATATAAATCCTCGTTTTAGTCTTTGTTTTGTCATTAATGATTTAAGAGTCATAACAAGACCTTTTTTAGTTCTGCGCCACATGTTATTTTACCTCTGAGATTAGTGAGCCGCACGGAGTTCTGGCAACCCGATCACGGACTTACATGACACTTCCTGATTGGCGAAACGGCGGAGGATAGGACATCAAAATCAAAACAATAACAACTTTTACGGGTCGTAAAACTAATTTTGATATTCAAATATCTCGGATGAACTACTGTTATCAGTTAAAGATGTGTTTGAAAAGAACATGATTTATTAATGCCTTTTGAAATATTCGGGTCATTTAATGATGACTTGACATGCAAATATTACATATTGCTCCTTTAACTATTAATCATTATAAAAAAATGTATTCATCCAGGTCTGAACTCTGCACTAACTAACATGTTTTTATGCCAGGCTTGAATACATCAATAAAGTCCTCATTAAAATGTGTTTCATTGCACTGTGCTAACTTCAGACTGCACTGTTGGTACTTACAGCATGGACAGTCTTACACATTGCTGCAATAGAAGATCGTAATTGTCTTAATATACTGTCTAATTAAAAGGATAGTGATCCCGTGATGTTTCCCCAACCTGCCCACACACGCATAGGACTGAGCTGAAAGAGCAGATTTACATTATGGCTATAGTACTAGTTAATTGCCAGCGTTTAGGAGTGAGGGGGCTACAGCAGCAGATGGCGGTTCCTTGGGGATGGGCTTCACTCTCTCCTTGTGCTGTTTGCAGACACGAAGCAGAAACATCACAGTGAGGTGGCTACATTCAGCCGTGTGGAGCAGAAGTGCTATGATCAGACTGTCAAATGAGCCATGAGGATGAGCCTGCTGATACATGGCACTGTCGACAGGCCGGTCCGCTGAGGGTTCGCTTCATCAATCCAGCCTCCCCCTCCTATCTGTCCTACAACTCCCAACTCTCCTGCCTGGAAACACTGACGGACCATTTCAAACTGGACTCTCTACAACTAACTGAGAGACATAGAGAGCAGATATTAGAGTTGTCCTGGTGCAACACAAGAATTGTGGGGCTCAACATAAGAAATTATAGATTTTTCCTTTAAATGATAGCATGATAGTTAGTTAAATAGATACAAGAGATTTTTTTTACTGTTTGATTTTTTTATTTGAAACAGGACATGACATATTTGAAAACTCACACTGCAAATATTGAGGAGAGGGACACATTTTGATTTCTGATTGTTGATCCTTTTCTCTGTGTTTCAATAGGTTTGAGGCACTAGCATGTTTTCTAGCTTGTTGTGCTCAGGCATTTTCAGACCGATAGGAATATGTTTTTTGGCATTAAAGAGTTTATATTGTGTCTGTGAATTTTACACACACCATTTCATTAAATTTTTCATTTATTCAGTAATTTCAAATCTGCAGGTGTACACAAGCGGGAAAACAGATATAGAAAGCCTGCTTGGTTTGAAAGGGGGATGATGGAAGCTTACGCAAATCATTCATCATTCAACACAACACAAGCACACACACAGGCCCGATACAATATAACCAATACCAATACCAATCAAGTATTTGTGAATTTCAGTTGTGTAGGCCCTGGGAGGTCATAGAAAACTACTAGATATAAGCCTTCCACAATAAAATAAGCTATTTATAAAGTTGAGCCGTTTTTAGCAACAGTACAGTATATTGACTTGCGTAACACATGTTTTATGTAACCCTATTCAGATGTTGTAATAAGGCCCTTGTTGCAAAAATTCAGAGGAAAAATAGAAATTAAATATACATTTTGTATATTTGTATTGTGTACAATCGTGTATGACATAATTGTTGGTTATCTTAAAGAGTGAGAGCTCAACTTATGTATCTCTAATGATAAATGTCTCATTTTTCAAAGGTTTGGAACTGCTTCTATGTTTCTACATTATATTAATTTAGTTTATATTCTAAATTTTAAAGATTGAGGATGGATTAACATACTCCAAAGTATGATCATTTAAGCCAATTAAAATACACAATGATAAAACATGTGGCAAGCACATACACACCTATCCATGCCAGACACCTGCTCCCATCCCCCTTGATAAACACTGGAGAGATCCATGGAATGGTGTTTTTGGCTCGTCTCATATAGATCTACCACTGTTTCGAATGTCGATTACCTACTCCAAACTTGGTATGTCTGGCTCCCGTAGGCTTTCAAAATGTGAAATTGCATGGGGGCACTATCAAAACAGCATGTATCGGACGGTCTTGAGACTATCATTTTATACTTTTTTTTCTGTAGAAAAACAAAAAATTAAGCCCCCATATGAGACTTTGTCTTCAGGGTAAAACATGTCTTCAGAAGAAAAAAATAAATTAAGTATCTTGAATCAAAGTAGTTCATTCAAATTGGCTTGGGCTCCCTGACCCTCTATTGACTAGGAATGTTTTGAACATATAGTACACAAAAAAACATTCAGGACTTTTAAACAATTTTGTTTGTTTTGTTCCATTTCATATTGAATTGGATTAGGGTGTTATACAAGCGTAAAAGATGAACTGCTACATACTGTAATCTTAACTATAGCAGACTCAAATGAAATCCTTTAGAATCTTAAATTCTGTTTAGCAAATTTGTTTTCCATTCTATACAGAGCATTTAAAAGCGACCTTGACGTCCATCATAAACAAATGCATTGGCCCTTCTGTTTTAGACGCTTCATTGACAACATTCAAACAGATTACTGCTGCCACAGCCGACTGCCTGAATGCAAAGTCCAAGTCGGGAACACTTGGCTGCAGTGACTGATGGCTTCCTCCAACAGTGGATGTGTGCATGAGTGATGGTGACACGGCTTGTTACCATCTCGCTTCCTTCCCTTTTGCACCTCTCTCCCCCAGTTGCCGTGGAAACAAGCGGGAAAGATTTGAGGTAACTGTCACCTATTGTTACCCAGGAGTTAACTTTAGTGGCCACATTTCAAAAGAGAGGCTTTGAAGCTGAGGGATGGCCAGCAATAGTACTTTGAGATGTTCACTCTGCACAGAATAGAGATTTGTTTTCTACCTCTGTGTTAGAAGTGTTGTCTATTCACTTTCCAAATGGCAAAGGAAAAAAGACGACAAGAGTGCACAATAGAGATAGCACTTGAAAAGGGAATAACATTTTCCTGCTTGGGTCTTTTTGGCTGTTCCCAAGTGTCAAGCTGCCTTGCTTCCAATTCATGAGGCTCCAAAGATTCAACAATGTGTTGACTAGTGTCCATCTTCTCTCATTTATGGATCAATAGTTGCTCTGATTTTGTATTCCAGTCTCTCTTCCTTGCATTTGTTTTCTGACAGAGCAGCCCTAAATGTCTGCTTTAAATAGCTGCTCAGAGCCCTCCTCAAAACACATTTACATACACATCAATCATGCTGTCTAAGGTAAAGGCATGACGGCGTGTAAAAAGCAGAATTGGATTATGGCCCTGTCTGATCGCTGACACTGACTGCTGTGCGTCTTGGCTGACTGGACTGTTGATGTACAAGTTAAGGAGCTTCACTTTTAATGGTCCCCGTCTTCCCTGGAGATTTGAGTATAGTCAAGGTCAGGTGTGGTATACTCATTTACTCACTTAAGGGTTGCCCAATTGAATATAAATAAATGTAGGAAAATGTGGTTCCAGTGGGTATTATTTCTGACAATTTAATCAGACTTCTTAAAAGGTGCTACTCTGAACTATTCATATTTTACTGAAAATGTGTAAACATAAAGCCTGGTCTGTATTAAACTGTGGTTTTTATTGCTTTGTGTATGTATTTGTGCTACACAAATTGTTTTGATTTGTCAGAAGTTGGAACAGTGGTAGAGTGGTTAGCACTCCTGGGTTCAAATTCCGGTGGGAAGTGGAGTTTGCATTTTTTCTCCATGTCTGCATAGGTTTCCTCCGGGTGCTTCTAATTTCCCTACCACTAAAAACATGTACAATAATTTAAATCCTCCTGCTCAGGGTGCTACACAGCTAATCATAGAGGCCCTAGTGGCATTAGAAGATGGGTCAAAAGAACCACCATTACCATCATGATTTGAAACCATGTTTTCTCTTTGTGATTGGAAAAAGAGCCAACATTGTTTCAATTACTGTGTGCTACTTGCAAAGGCATTTGATTTATAGCAAAATAATAAACAAAAAATGAACCAAAAACGAAGAATGAGAGTTCTCCAACTTATTATGATGTTGATAAATAGATCTATTCCACGATGACCAATGAAATGCAAGAAAAAATCCCTCGCAGTGGACCCTCTACCCTCTGCTATGACTCTGATGGAGAGTGGGCCGCAATCCCTTTCAATTTGGCGAGTGCGCCCCAGTCCTGTTAAAGTCAATCGTCTGGCTCAACACAGGCACTACATCACAATATGCAGGTGAGCGGAGGAGAAGCGGGAGACATGGCACCTAAGGAGAGAGCACCAGACTGGGGCATCCATCTCTCTCACAGTTAGGCTCAACCCTGGGCCCCATACACACACAGACACAAACAGACACACAAACACACACTTGACTGGCTTAAGTCCAGGCAGAGCGACCAGGCGAGAGTCCAGAGACACCGAGAAATTCCAGTCATATTTCCTTCAAAATGGACAGCATGGAAGAATGCTTATTTCTTAGCTACATAAGAAAAGTTGTTGTGGACTGAATGTGCGTGTAGGCGTAGGGAGGCGGGTTGCTTGGCTGGGATCGTTTGTTATCAAGGGACAGCAGAACTCCGGGGGGCGTCAGGAGGTGCTGGCCCGCATCAGAAGGGCTGTGCCTGGAGGGAAGGACCAGTTAAGAGTCTCTGCTTGGTGATGGGTGAGAAGCCACTAGACTGGAGAGCTGAAGAGAGTTACAAGTACTCAATAGAAGATCAAGTTTACCCATGTAAGTTCATTGAAATTGCGTGACATTTCGCATTTGGGTTATAATTAAGCAGGCTATTTTCACAAGCCTTCTCTAAGTCATGTCACGTGGGATGGATGTAAGCTCTTCAGGGCAGCGTGGAGAACATCGGTAAGTGCAGGACTCCAGATAGTTTCTCTCTCTGCATAAAGCATTCATAGCGTCTCATCCACTTGAGAGCATCCGTGATTGGAGCGTCAGAGAGAGCTTGTGTTTGGGTCAAGGACTTCATACCATGCAAAGTCTGATGTGGTTCATTAAACATTCTCGTCATGCACAACTGTTGAGTGCTGAGGTATATAACTGTAGGCTGACGGATAACGCGGCAGTGCAGTCTGGAATCACTGTGTTTAAGCTGGATCTGTCAGTCATGCCTGGCTCCGGGCTCCATGGCTTATCACTAAACAGATTGGCTTGGATCAATTCGCTGTATCTGGAATTCAAAGTCATTTAACCCTGCAGAAATGTACAGGCAGTGAATTAGCTCCCAGCCATGCAATAAACTAGTGCATTGGAGAAAGCAGAGCCAAGGTATTGCTCCAAATAAAATCCAAGTACAGAAAGAGTCCATTAAAAGCAAAATGTTGTGATCAAATTAAATAAACACGCTGTCTTCATCTTATGAGAAATCATGTTATCTTACATGCACTTGACGCTTTGGACTAAGAGCTAATTGGGTGAGTGAGAGAAGTCCTCCTCCTTCCAAATATACGTGCATGATAGGACTTATTAACAGCGAGGAACAAGTTACATACATTTTATGAAATTGTTAATGTTTTCTAGTTTGGAAGTTAGATTCCCCAGCTTTAAGCTCGGTGGCTGATTTTTTAAAACCTGGCAAGAACTAATATGCTGTACGAGCTTGTTTAGATGTTGGAAACCGTCATTAACAACACCTAAGTACGATTACATATTTAGAACCAGGAGTACTGTTGGACATACAAAGCAAAGTGTCCTGTACCTGCATAATCCCAAAGTAACATTCAAGTCTCTGAAGCCTCGGAGCCCTAATGGAAACACTGTCTGACACGCCTCTTTTCAAACACACACCTGAGCGAGGCAAACTTTATTTGCTACGTGTAACTTTTGACAAGTTGCTCTACACGTCCTGGAGTTGTATGGCAATGTGCTATGAGGGAGCGCTGGAGAGCAGTCATGTAGAAAGAGAATGCTGTTACTCGAGTTATTAACAGGCTCCTGTGTTCCCCTCCTCTCAGCTGAGCTATTCAGAGCATGGCGTCCTCATCTGCCATAAGCACACACCCCAACAGATAGACCGACAGGCGGGCGGGCGTAGGACACACAGCGGCCCAATACGTGTCGCACCCTAATATGTTTTTTGCCCATTTACAACAAATTAAGTTTCCCTCAAAGTGAATTTCAAGCATGGCTGCCTTTAGAGGACGAGCAACTCTCTTTTCATTAATTTTCATTCTTTCCCCCCCGAACAAACGATCTACTGTACAAGCCCGTTCTCCATGTCTGTTGTTTTTCTCCCTCTTGTACGCTCTTATCCCTGCTCGATGTGAAACTTAGGCTTTTTGGAAAAGGGAAAGCAATTACACTGTCACAAAGCTGTATTCTGATTTATTAAAAGCCCTGAACGCTGTCGGTTTTGTCGCTCCTTTGTGCACGTCTGGGAAACAGAGTGCTGACACCCAAATGAGATGGACTGAGTGCTTCCTGCACAGAGCTCCATCCTCACAGCCATCTCTGAAGTCGAGGTGGTAAATATCCTGTGGCAGAGCAGCACAGATATACGAGCAGGAAAGCGGCCGCCATTGAGAAATTAGCCTTGGAAAACTGAAAGGTAGGCAAGATATCAACCAATACAACTCAAAAGTATAGGCCAGAAAATGAGCAGACTGTAATTGTGCAATGAACAGTATGTACACACAGCACAATGGTAAAAACCAGGGGTGTTAAACCGGTTCAGTAAGGGCCGGTGTGCCTGCAGGTTTTAGTTCCAACCTATGCAGGAGCACACCAGACCCCACCTATTTCCTCAAATCTTCAGGTTAAACCTGGACTCACCTAAGTGGCGTTCACACCGGAGCATGCGTTGCGTTGACTTTCAATGCAATGTCAATGGTAACGTATGTCTGTGTGAATACTTGCATGTGAGATGCAACACGTAGGTTTGTCCGGCACGGCAGACGAGTTGTTGGGGCGCGGCAGAGGCGCTGGGTACTTGATGCATGCGGCAAGAAAATGTTTGAACTTTTTCCACCGAACGCAAGCAAAGTGGTCACGGGGGACACAAGCCGGTCGGAGCAAGAAGACGAAGACACACGAAAACAGGCAGAACAAGAGCTAAACCAGATTAAACCAGGACTAAACAAGGGTTAAACGAGGTCTGACAATGAGGGACACAGTGCTTGTGAACATATGCCTCCAGCCTGGGTTCTCATCCTACCGTGACTGTAAACAAGTGCTGCTAATGTGTTTGTCAATATGAAAAACTGCTAGCTTAAACTCCTCAAAGCCCGCCTACCACTCCTGTCCTGTGTTCACGTGGAACAGACTTCACATGGATCTTATGGAGCAAAGAAAAGTAGCACATTGTTCCTGTGAACATTAAAAACAAATCAAACAGCCCTTAACTTTTTATTGCATCAGTTTTTGCCTTAAATGTGTACAAAAGCAGGCTGGAAGGAGGTAAATATTTAGAGTAGGAAAATAATGTGAATATTAACATTGTGGAAATACTGTAAAGATCAATAGCAAGATCATTTTTTTTCAGACTTTGTGGTTTCACAACAACCACATTGACATTATTATTATACATACAGTACAATACTATTATTAATGAACATATCATAAAAACAGGTCAACAAAAACCTGTGAAAAAGCTAACAAACTAAAGCTTTGAACGCCATAATTCCCAGCAGATGTGAAGACTGTGGTGAGAGAGATTTCACTTGTAAAGGCTCGGTTAAATCATAATTTTTCTTCCTTTTAATTTTTCTAAAGCTTTTTAACGACCCAGCAGCTGGTGAAATGAACAGTACAGAACTTTTATCTATTCATGCAAAGCCACAGATGAGGATGAGACTGAAGGAGAATAGAGACAGTGAGACGAACCCATTAAGTGTGAATAAGTTCCAATTTTCTAAATAAATATTATCTCTGTCTGACTAACCCAAAATGTGTGCCGGTATTGTGCCAACATTATAATAGGGGTCGACGCCTTGTGAACAATCCATTTTGGAAAGCTTCACCTGTGACTTTTTAATCTATTTATCTGCATACTTGGGCACAGACGGTTGACCTGAGCCATGTTGAATAGAGTTAAGTTAAAAACCACAGGCTGGCAGACAACCTTTCTCTTTCCCATTAACAAACCATACCCAATCCATTCTGCCCACCTCGCCCTCATTACCCCATGGTTGATAGGCAGAAAGATAGGATAAACGCATAGGTGCACTTGTAATAAAGCATTCAGTTTCCTTGGGGGACTATCGGTTGGAGATAAGAGCTTTTCCACCACTGTAACGTGCAGGCATAGATCATAAACCTGCTTATCTGCCTCTCCCGCATGACCAGGCCTTCTTCAACTCTATAGGCCAAAGATTCCTGCATTAAAGATGATACAAAGTATATAAAGGGCCACATACTAATGAGGAAAATAGATAGACACGTAAGAACTGCAAGTGTTGCCAAGAAACCCGCAAAGGTACAATAGTGACCTTTCCTTCTTTGAGAACGTCTCCCGGAGTTATGTCGTCTCAGTAATGAAGGTGATGATTAACATATTAAGCAAAATATACACTTTTAATTTAGATAGCTGTAAGTTGTGGACAATGGAAAGCAGGCAAAACATTCTGAGACCAACTAAAAACTATGAATTAGCAAACTAGAAACAAACAATTATTAGTGTATTAATTACAAAGACATACAATGTTAAAGTGGTATGGGGTCAAAAAGGCACTGGTTTGAACAGTTGACAAATGTTATGTAAAATAAACAGCTAAAACGGGGGCTCCATTGGCTTTTCTTCATGAAAACAGATTATCTTCATTCTTTTTTATTTATGATAATGCCTTGTGTTACTTCTATCTTGTTTTGTTAAGCAATTTGAGTTGCCTTAAGTATTAACTCTGCTATGCTTCAGTCTTTCAACCTTTGTTACACCTAAGTGTACCACTTTACTATATATCGTGGATTAAACACTTTCTTTGGTACAGTAGCCTGGGCTAGCCAAGCCAATGGCTGCTGCTGTCTCTCTGGCCTCTCATTCAAGGCCAGGCTTAAAACAGCCCTCTTCAATTGAGCATATGGTCAGGTTGGTGAGACCCAGACTCTTAGATTGTCAGTCAAGCTGCGTATGGAGTCAGTTTGCTGGGAGAGGTATGGTACTTTAGCACTATCCTCTCCTCCTTCCTACTTTATCTGTCTGCATTATTAGGATTTTGACTGTTTTCTGTTCCTTGCTTTTCACCCGTTGTGCCATCTACATTTTATGGACATTCATCAACAATCATGGGCATTGGTCTCTCCCTTTGGACCAATACATATGTGTTCTATATTTTTTAGTGTCTTATCTGTTAATTTTCTGATCTGTGTTGACGATTTTAACGGTTTTGTTAAGCCCTCTGAAATGACTACTGTTGTGATTTAGGGCTATACAAGAATCAATTTAATTGAATTAAATTTAATTTAATAAAATTGCTTTGCCTTGATGGCCTAAACTGTTGAGATGATAGCAAATGCCAACATAACTCAACCAAGAAGTTATTTTAATATATTTTATCTGAGAACATCTAAAGATGTGTGAGTAGTCTATTGGCCACAGCCTCCAGACCCATGCGAAGGTGTTGCAGGCAGGACAGAACTAAAGCAGTGAAAACAACAAGAAACTTTATTAGAAGTGAGTTACGGAAGGAGAGCCAGAGAAAATTGAATTTTCCAGTCACTGATGTAGCGGTTTGCATTTTTCTTTTACATTTCCTTATTTAAATGGTGTTTTTGACTGTTTAATGTTCAGGCTAGGGCTAATGCATTCATGAACAGTCTGCCACTTTAAAGACAAAATGTAGTCTTATCAGGAGCTGTTTACCTCTGCTGAGGGAAAAGCAGTTTCCTCACTCAAGTGTTGCCAGCTCTCGCCTGTCTGTCATTACTACAGGCTTGAGAAAGACCAACGCAGAAACAGCAAACTAACATTTACTGTATAATCTCAATAGTGATCATGGATTTGCAATGATAAGACACATAGGAACTCATTGGCTATTAACACAGTAAAGGTTTAGCCTGAAGGAAAATTGTGAGATTAAAATTGTGAGATTAAATCCCAGCCCATCAGACCAATTATTTAATAGCAATTATTCACTGCATGTCTTGTTTAAAATTATTTTTCATCTATGAATTATGTTTTATATGCAGAATCTATCAGCAATAAAAAGAGCAGCTATAATTGAAATCCATCCATTTGATCATGTCCCTTGCCAGTGTTTACCTTCTTCTGAATTGCAGAAAGCTTGTTCATGCATTTCACGGAGATTCCATGTGAAGAGTCCTCCTAGCCAATCTAATTTGTAATTCACAATATAGCATCAGTGTCAAGAAGACTAGACAGCCATTCACTAGTTTATTGAATTAAAAGGGCCACTTGTTAGCATTGTCCATCTGAATACTGTAAAGTCTGGCACGCCCCTCAGTCCTTCTGATGGACATACAACTAATATAAATCCACAGCGTATTAAATGTAAAAAGTTAATTTTGATGTCTTATGTTTAAGGCTTAGGAGGTTATTTTAAAAAGTCAAAAAAATGTAAGAGTATGTTTTGGACATATACCGCCAAAACATGTTAGGTAATTATTAAGTTCTAGCCTCTTTACCTTTTTTTATCTTATTAAAAGAACCTCCTAAGCTTTGATATAAATCCAATTTCAAAATATTTCTTGCATTTTGTGGATTTGGCCAATACAGGTACAGACTGGTATTTGTTCCAACAGTTGTTTACAAACATACTGCACCTCATGAACTCCTATAATTTGGAAAATTTGGCTGTACAAAGCAGAAAAAGTTCACAAGTGAAATACCAAACGTTATCACAAAAAGCCCATGTTTAAAGGGCTCTGTGCGCACACCTCCATGCTGACCGCCTCACGCGGGTCTCCATTAGTTTGCCTATAGCCGGTCGGTCAGTGTGGCTCCTGACCTTCTCTCCATGGCTCGAGTGGCTATTGATTGGATCTTGGCACACAGTGTACAAACACTGAGATAAGGAGAGAGGGAGCGAGGGAGAGAGCGAGGCTGCAGTGCCCACTCCACTTCCTCCTCCTACGGTCCAACAAGAAAACACAAGTTTGGTGACTCCGCTCCCACACACAGTACCTGAACATTCAACCATATCGTTTTTTAGTCTCTAAAGAAAACTCACCATTTGGTAAAATATCTTATATAATCAGTAAAATATTTTATATGATCAGTAAAATATGAGTAAAATAATCTTAGATGATTATAAAAGATAACAGATCTGGGTCTGAACTGTTTTATACAGTGGTCCCTTGTTTATAGCAAAGTTTCTAACCAGCTGCTGAAGTGCGATCATGGATATATCAATCCTGTGTGTTGTAGGTCTGTGCGCAGCTGTAAAATACAGCTGTAGAGGACTGGGGGCAAGAGAAGGACTGGGGGTGACAAGAAGTTTTTAATGAACTAAATAACTTTTTAATAAAACAATCATTATGTTGGATTTGCATAATATTTGTTCTAAGTCATGTGTTAATAAAGGCTTTTAAGGAGTGCCTTGGATTTCTTTTCCCAGCATTATTTGGATGAAAGAATCATCCACCTCCAAAGAGCACATGACCATTTTGACAAGTGAGAACCCGGAAAGCTCTGCCTATTCTTCTTTTCACATTCTATTTTGTTCTTATTCTCATTTCAGCACCTTGGACAGAGCCAAGCTGACAGGCGTCTCTATCCTTGGTGCCACCACTAGAAAGAGTTCAGCTGGCAGTGCACCTCTCAGTCAAAACTAAATTTGAATGTAATTTTCATAAAATTGGGAAGAAATAGAAAAGTATTCAATAAGGACAAAGCCGCAGCTTGATGCTTGTACAAAGAGGCAACACAACATTCTTTGATCGAGGTTAGCAAATATGACAAACAGTCTTCAGGTGACATCGTGTGAATTCAACAGAAATGTGATGAGTGTGTGTCTTCAAAGGTGACAAATTAGGTTTTTTATTTTTTTAAGTTTTTAACCATGTTTCAACATTGTTCCTCACCAGCTTTAACCACACTACAATCAGGAACTTCTTGCATAGCTCCATCCCTTTTGTCAAACTCGCAACTTCTTTCGGGTCAAATATCTTTCATTAATTTAAACTTTTTTACAAAAGGTCTCCATTGTTTTCATTGGAGATAGCTCATTTCTGTTATCTGGGGATACTTTTTTATATTTATTCTATACACTATATATGAAACCATTTTGACCAATGTATTACTTTTATTTTGCATACTCATACTCTTTTCTGGTTGATGTTTTGGAACAAAATTAATTTGGTTACATTTTGATTGAGCAAGGCAGACTCAAGCCAAAAAAGATACTATGTATTCATATTCATGGTTAAATTTGCATGGTTAAAATAATTTATAACAAATAGGGCCATTGAGCCAGAAATGGACCAATAAAGGGGATGTAAATGAATGAATGATTTATAACATTGCTCATGTGCATAATATTACTTTTTGCATACTTTTGAGATGTTGACAATATGACTAATTCCTTAATCGTGCACAAGCCTAAAGTTGGCTTTAGGTGAAGTTTTATGTAATGTCCCTAACTGGCCAGTGCACCGGTGTGTCCACGGAGGTCTGCTGTCTCCACTCTTCCCATCTGCTCCACAGACGGGGGCCTGGTCGTGTCAGAAGTGACTAATAGTGTCACAGCCTTGCCCTTCCCACATCGCAGGGAAACCTCAAAGTGCTTCCTCTGCAACTTCAGCATAGACAGGCAAGGAGACAAATGAAAAGAAAAGAAAAAACTCGCTTTGCCAAGATTTTGAGGTTGCCAAACAAGGAGCCTTCAAAGACATGTGGCAAGATGTCACCAGACAACTGCACTGACACAATGAAAGCAGAAAGTCATCTTTTCACACAGCGCTGTTTGTTTCAGTGTGTACAGATGTGGTTTTGTGTGGGTCTCGGTGGACAGTAGAAGCCTCGGGGGAAAGGAGAGAGAGAATCTGTCAGAGCGGTGCAGACAGACAAGAGACCAGAGGAATAGGAGCAAAGACATGAACCCGGCGCACAGGGACTAAAGCTTCCCTTGTGATGCCACGGCTCAAGAAGTGTTTGCACTGCTGAATGCCACTTTGGAGGAATACAATGTGGAGGACACTTTTTTTTTTGTTTTATGAAAATGTCTATTCTTGTTATAATTGTGTATTAGTTTTAATACTACATTGCATAAATATCTTATCTGAGAAATCTAATATTATATAGATTATATAGCCACAAGTCAATTTGATAAAATAAGATACAATAAAAGAAATCTGAAAGCACTGTAGGCTTGATAAGTAAATACAGTTGTTTAAAAAGGGGAATCCAGAAGTAAAGTGCCTATGAGGTCGTTGGCTATAAAATGTCCCTTAGTTAAGAACAGGCAAACTTCTCAACATAAAATCTTTGGAGCAAACTCATTACCAATCACTGCAAAAACGCAGATCCTCAAAGTTAAATCAAACAAAACCTGTCTGCTCATTTCTTGTTATGAATGATAGATGAGATGGTAGCTGACGATCACAAAAAACCAGCATGTTTTTCCTTCCTCCCCCACTTTCCCTTGCAGATCGCAGAGTTTCCTGAACAGGTGAAATCCAGTCTGGCTCTAAAGTCTCAATCGGCTGTGGAAAATGAGTGGAGAGAATTGAGAGGCTGATGTGGAAATGATATTCAAATCCTTTTGGTTTGCCCTTTTCATTCAGCACAGAACGGTTTCATCTCTCCTATCTCCTCCGTCCCTCCAAATCTACAGTTTTCCTTCCCACTCATTTAAAAAAAGGACTTCTGCAGTGCTAATTAGTTCTGCTTTTAGGTAAGTTAATGAAAAATGTTCTTCAATAATTGTCGCTGCTCTCATTATGACAGAGAGGAAAGACATTGACCTTTTTTACAGTATCTGAACCTGCCAGAGCCGGCTGTATAATGGAGATTTGGAATACATTACAGAAAACAAATTAGTCAGCATGATAGAAGAATGCCAGCGCAAATGGCCCGGTCTATTTTTTCCATCCCTGTGAGATTATTATAGTCATCAGAAGGTTAAAGCTATTGTCCCCTGCATAACACACCAAAACAGCAGCTATACGCCTGTGAAAAGTTTTATATGGTCTGAAAGCTTGTCTCTGTGATGGGGAGAGGGTACCAGCGTGAATACCAGCGAGGCATTGAGAGATATAGCCGCAGAGATGGAGGGTGGGCTGTCTGCCACGGAGGCCCAGAGAACATAAAGAGAAAAATATGACCATAAAAGCTGCATACAACTATGCATACTAATTCTGTGAGTCAGATGTGTCCGTCGCGTTTTTGTCACACAGGGAGGAGCGTGGCATTTGAATTAGGATGAAATATGACGTTTTAGGGGGTTATGTTAGAACTGGAAATGTTTCTGTGAATGGATTAAAAACCGTCTGGGAAAAATCTTCCAGTCGAGTTTTAAACTAGCTGTGAGTAACTATGCAACTACCGGTACTAGTTGTGGGTAACTACAGAACTATTAATGTTCTATAAAAATAGGTGTTGATGATAATGACTGAACTGATATCATCACCCGATCCAACAAAATTTCAGTTTTGTAAGGGAGCATTCCTATAGCCTGTTTTAAAGGTCCATTCAAGATTTAATCCAAACATTATTTTAGATTTAAGCTAGAGAGTAAGTATAACGACCCAGAAATGGTATAAGATCCATTGAGGACACATTTGTAAAAACTCTTTTAGCAGTATTATTTGAACACATTTTTTTTTGACATTACATCACGCATGTTATTAAGGCCTCACTTTTATCTGGCTTTGTTCCGGCAAACTTTAAACAAGCTGTAGTTCAGCCACTTCTTCAGAAGCCCACCTTGGACAACATTCTTCTTGCTAATTATAAGACCATTTCGAAGCTGCCTTTTTTGGCCAAAGAAAATTGTCCTTAACCAACTTCATTTGTATCTTGACACAAATGGCATTGTTGACACACTTCAATCAGGTTTTAAAGCTCTACATAGGACAGATTCAGCACTGCTCAGAGATTTAATGATCTGCTTTTAACAGCTGACTCAGGATCCCCTGCCATGTCCTTTTAGTTCTTTTAGATTTGACAGCTGCTTTTGATACTGTTGATTTCAATTTCACGTTTGGAGCGATATGCTGGTTTTAAAGGCACAGCTTTAAACTGTTTCAGGTCTTACCGTAGTCACAGGTGTTTTTCTGTCCACTCTGGCCTTACAAGTCTGGTCTGGCACCCCCCAATTGTGGTGTTCCACAGGGCTCCATTTTAGGCTCTGCCCTCTTTTCTTTGTACATGCTGCCACTTGGCCACAGAGAAAAGAAACACAATGTTTCTTTTCACACTTAAGCTGATGACCTACAAATCTACCTGCCTTTAAAACCCACCTCAGTGTCATTTACAACGCTGCTAAACTGTCTCCTGGAAGTTCAAACTTAGCTGGCCCAAATGCTTTTAATTCTCAACGAGAATAACACTGAAATTGTTGTTTTTAGCTCCTGCTCCCCTGTTGATCTGAGCGATGCTCTTAGTGCGCTCTCTTTTTATGTCCACCCCTCTGCCAGAAATTTAGAACTTTCAGGATAAACAAGAAAATGAATTCAGTTATTAAAGTACGCTTCTCCCAGCTCTGTGTCTTAAGCAAAGTGAAGGCCTATAATTCACCAACTCACTTTGAGCGAGATATTTACCTTTTTAATTTCTACAACTTGTAGAAATTAAGATTAGATGATTGTAACTCCCTGTACTATGGTCCGGACACGCAAGAAAGAGCACATCACCCCTGTGTTGGCCTCACTACACTGGCCTCCTGTCACATTCACAGTTGATTTTTCAGATTCTGATGCTTGTTTTATAATTTTTAAATGGTTTAGCCCCTGTATATCTGACAGAACAGTTATCTCTGTATGCTCCTGTCAGAGCAATGAGGTCAGAAAACCAGCTTTTGTTGAATGTGCCCAGGTTTTTGCTGTTGCTGCTCCCAAACTGTGGAATAGTCTACCTTTGTATATTAGAATAGCTCCTTCATTGGAGATTTAAAATCAAGTCTAAAGACACGTTTCTACGCCTTGGCTTATAATACCAACTGAGTTTCACTGTTTTACATTTTACATGTATTTGTGCAGTATTATATGCTGTTTTCCTTTCTTTTTTATTTTGTGCCCGTGAAGTACTTTGGGCAGCTGGTGTTACTGTAAATGTGATATTTATTTATTTATTTATTTAGGCATTTATTTAAAGAGGAATAACCCCATGAGATGCATCATCTCGTTTTCGTGGGGGTCCTCTATCAATGTCAAATAAAGCTGACATTGATATTTAAATTGACAAGAGTTTTTCATGCTCTCTACTTTTCAGACTCGTGTATTTTCTCATCAGTTGCCTTTCATAAATACCGCTAGTTTCATGGTGCATGCTGCGTGCTGCATGCTTTCCCTGACGGATGTTGGGGGACAGAAGAAAAAGTCGTAATCTCTCAAGCATTTCTAATGAGTTTTTCTCCGACAATTATTTGATAAGAGCAGACAGGACTGGAGGCAGCGTACATGATACACTAGCTCCTACTGCCGAGGTGAGAGCTGTGCTGATTACACACATAGCATTAGCACTCACACAGCCCGGAGCTTACAGTCCGTCATCTCAGGGTGCTACACTTCTATAAAGAACATGAGAGGCTCAAGTCATCACCGGCAGGCACACCTAGCTCCTCACACCGAACAGGCCAATGTGTAGCACGTGACCTTTTGTCAACTTATTCAGAACACAAGCCAAAAATAAAATTGAAAATAAATTAGCAATTAGCACTGATGTACAGCAGAATTGCGTCTTGTGCTCCTGAATCCAAGACACCTTCTATACAGCGACCTGGCTTTAAATGTTCCCCTACATTTAAAGCCATTGCATTTAATGTCATAGTTTTTAGTCCTCTACCTCTTGTAAAGTGTGAGCTCTAGTTGTTGTCTGTTTCCAATAAATTTTCTGAAAAAACTCAAGGGCTATCACATCACATAAATCTAATAAAATGTACCAGCAGCTGACCTAAATGACATGTTTGTTATTTTTCAAGGTAAAACATATTTTTCTTTAGTTTAGCCGAAAAAAGAATAAACACAAACACAGAGATACACCACAAAAGGAATAGGGTGAAATAAAACGCTAATCCCAATCCCCTCTCACTCATTCAACACAAAACACTACCATAAAATACAGGCACTGTCCTCCACTCACCACACTGAGGCCCAGCTGCTCCCTCTTCAGGTAGGGCAGGTTCCTCCGCTCCAGACTGCCCAGATAGTGCTGCAGTCGGGAGTACGTGTAGGGGTAGCAGTAGGCGAACTGGTAAACATCATCCTCACGGTCGAAGCAAAAGGCAAAGGACATCACATAGTTGCGGCGGTGGTCGGGGCAGCGGTAGTAATAGACATTTTTGGGAGGAAGCCGCTGCCTGGAACAACAGATAAGAAGTGTATAAATATGAGTACATTTTCCACCAACATAACAACAAAAACTGCTGACTATGTGCCATTCACCTAGTATTATAATGTGAAATTACATTTTACAATGTGTCCACTAGCAATTCATTTGTCACTTTATCTGCTATTATTCTGTCCATATCCTGATGCTGTTGCTACATACAGTACACAGTCATGGCAACATACAGTGCCTTGCGAAAGTATTCGGGCCCCCTTGAACCTTTCAACATTTCGCCATATTTCAGGCTTCAAACATAAAGATATAAAATTTAAATTTTTTGTCATGAATCAACAACAAGTGGGACACAATCGTGAAGTGGAATGAAATTTGTTGAATAATTTAAACTTTTTTAACAAATAAAAAACTGAAAAGTGGGGCGTGCAATATTATTCGGCCCCTTTACTTTCAGTGCAGCAAACTCACTCCAGGCACTGTAGTAAATATTCCTCTCGAGCCCAGACTGCTTGCAAAAGTAACTTGAATATTTGCAAATTTTTTGAAAGACGACGAGTAAAAACAATGATCACACATGTTTTATTTTACATTAGAAATGATTATGAGACTATTTTGTAATTTCTTGTTTCAGAATGCAAAACAATATCTTCAGCACAATACATACAGTATGGTGGAAGAAGTATCAAGGGTAAACAATGCTATTGGCCTGCCTATGCTACCACCAGTCAGAGGTGTTGAAAATTTGGACAAAGCTGCAACCACTACCATGAGGTAAAGAACATCATTGCAATTACCAAAACTAATCCACAGGCGGCAAAAAACTGCTGTGATAGCGATTAAATGACATACTTTTACAGGGCTGAAACAGGAACTTTATAGACAGAAGGGGCAGAGATACATGTTCCATCAGGTCTGCTTTTGATGATGGAACAATGTTGTAGCATGATCTAAAGCTTAAAAAGTCAATTTTACATAATGTGACTCCTTTAAAAGCTGACCAACACAGATAAGAAGTTGATTCTGCCCTGTTTTCCTGTTTCTTCAAACTCATCCTTTTCTTGTCAGTCAGTGCGTTGGCTCTGACAGTTAATCAGGAGAAGACCAGGCTCTGGGAACAAGAGCCCTGCCATGGCATCTTTGGCACATGCACAGAGCCGGATAAAAGGTGGCTGCCGATGATGAGTGATTGGTGTGTTTGAGGCGCTGGGAGTCCGGAGAAAGGTGGAATAAGGAGATAAGACAGAGATGAGAAAGCACAGCAATGGCAGATCTGGCTCTGATAAGGGTATACGGGAAGGTGTGGCGGACTCTGTGGGCAACTGTCGTGCGTAGGCAACAGTGGCTAGTGAGCCTGCATCCCCGGCGAAAGATCAGATGAAGATTGTATCGGTGCTCTGATAGGAATGGGACTAGATAATCAACAAACAGGGGACTCTGCTCTGCTGTTAGTCTGATGGAATGAACCTCTCCTTCTGAGTCACCCTGGAAACATAGGACTTGTATGTGTTTGCACAGACTCCTAATGCACCGTCTCCTGCTATAGCCCTGCATCTGAATACTACTATAAACTCTTTGAAAATGCTCCAACAATAACTGTATAATGAATGAATGAATGAAGCCGTTATACACTATTACTATAACAAATACTAAACAAATATGTTTTGATATACTATGGATGGTCAACTGAATGTGGTCAAGCTAATTTCTCTTTAGATTAAAGCTTCAGCCTATTTACATCTGTCAAAGTATTTTAACATTACCAAGACAAGAAGATGTGCTTAATCTGATTCAAAATGACCCACAGAGGACACAGTAGATTTCCAATGACAGTGGGACATAAAGCCACCCACACACTTAGTGCAGGGCTGGTGCCAGGCCTCTGAGGTGTGGGGTAATTAAAATAAGATGACACCTCACCTTTTTACATATCTGTACTTGGCTCTCTCCATCCATGCAATCCCAGGCCTCCCCTCTTCTCCCTCCCTTTGGTTTTCTGGTGCTGACCTTGCCGCAGACTGAAAAAGTTCTGGCTATTGATTTTAATTACTACCCGCATGTTCCATCACAACCTTATGGTTAAAGGCATGTGAGAGAAGTTTAGAGGCTAAACCTGGAGTTGCACAGAAGCACTCAGGAATTAACATTCACCCTATCCCCAGCACATGCAAAATAATGCACATATTCCCATTGGTTTTTATCTGTGCTGTGGCTGCTCCAGCTCGGCAGCTGGCAATTTGTTTTATCTAAATAGTACCTCCCAATGCCTCTCTCCCCTGCTCATCTCTAGACGTGGTACAGTGCTGTCGTTCCCAAACAGAATTATCACTGCGTGGGACCGAAGGGAAAAATGCAGAAGCTTCCCCCACATGATAATGTGTTCACACATGGTTTTACAATTCAGTGATTACAGAAACACAGACAGGGCAATATGCAAAGAATCTGAGCCTGAAAGAGAAGAGCAGACAGTGTGTCAGCCGCATCAAGGTCATTGCTTTTGACATTGAGCACTGGGACAAGTAAACTTCTAAAGCTCCTCACTGCGGCTTAGAGAAGAAAGAGGCATCAAGGATAGTCTAGACCATGCTGACAAACAGACAAAGAGCCAGGTAAAAGCACAAAAGTAAGCTGCTTCATGTGCTAGAAGCCTTAAGCGGGGTGTCACTTTGCGGTTTCTACTTCTGAACCATTGGTCACTACACAAACTTGGGCTCTGATTCTGATGGCGCCAGCATCTCTCTGAAGTTGCGAGATGAAGGCTTGTAAATTGGTAGCTTTCATACATGCGACACCTTGTCTATATTTTTAAATCAATCAAGCGTAGAGGACACGCCAATCACATCTGCTCTCTCACACGGAGACACACAAGCCCAAGTGCGCTTGGAGACCTATTGCTCATGCACACGCCAGCACTGCCCTCCTTTTATTTTGTGTTGTTGTTCCTCTCGGCTTGTCAAATGCTCATGCTGCCGACTGTTACGAAGGTTAAATGTCTTCCAATATGCTCACACAGCTGTCAGGCAACACACCGCCTCATTTAAAGTAAATATTCAGCGTGCTAAGCAAACATTTCTCACAAAGGCGTACTTCTCCCCTTTCAGTGCTACGACACCCATGATAGACACAATATTTTGAAGCAATCCAAAATGATCGTATAGGCTCATTGTTCTAATGTCCTCTCGCTTTGCAAATGGGTAACATTTGACAAAAGATTGTCAGGCATGTGCGCAAACTGAGGTACGAGTAAATCACCACATCTTTAAAATACTAAAAGAACATTATTAAAATGCAAATAAAGAGGCAATGGGATGGTATAGTCTATCGCCGTAACATGCCCTTTTGTAGCTGTGGTACCTAACTTTCAAACTGTAAAAAAATGAACTCACAGCCATCGATTAAACGTTTTTCAGACTAAAATATCATCCTCACTCAGCCAATCAGCTCTTAGCCCAAAGTGTCAAATAGGGACTCACAGGGCTCTCTCTAAGAATACAGAAGGTGTTCTAAAGACAGCAGGTTATTGACTCTTTCAGAAGGGAAAAACCTGATTGATTATTTAAGAAACCAAAAAAATCAGGAACTCCAGTTTAAAGTCAAATAATGTTTAGACTCATTTGAAATAAGTAATAATAATAATAACTAATAATAAAAATAAATAATTTTTTCAGAACACTCTTCCTGATGCTATAATCGGCAGTCTGTAGTTGTACAGCATCGCTTTTCTGTGCAAATGTTTACAGCGAGTCTGAGTCCTTGAAATATGAACTTTTCTTGTGTGTGGAGAGACGTGGGCTGGACCCCTGTGGAGACAACAAGCCGTTAGCAGCCTAGGACAGTCAGAAGCAACTTTGTGATGAGGCTGATACATGACACACCAGGACACTTAAACATTAGAACAAACCAGGAGGAACCCATACATCAAACAAAACCTCACTCCTACAGCTAACTCTCAAGAATTTCTGTTTGTTTACCCAAAAATCCAACAAAAGAGATGTTATCTATGATGAAACAGGGCCAGTAACATGTAAACATTTTGTTGCTGTCCAACTGTCCACAAGAAAAGATATTTACAACCCTAACCCAATTAATGTGAGTTTTCCCTGCATAAAACTCACTGCCGTCTTTTAAGCAGAACATGGAGTAATATTTTTCTTACATGCAAATGTTATCCTCTAAATACTGCTGTAGTGCATGCACAATTCGTGGCTGTATCCGGAAGCACTAATCTGTTCCTTTGTGGATCTGATAAAAAGGTGGCAGATGTACAAGCCTCGTACATTCACATGAAGGCTTTTTATCACACATGAGGCGCCACCAATGGAAAACCAAGTGTACGGTTTTAGAATTTGAACTTCTTTAGATGTGCTTGAAAAACCTCTTGAGTCCAGTTTATGGAATGGAATTAGAGCCACATTATGTAAATATTGTTTACGTTGAGAAAGATAGAATGAAAAAACATGTAAAATAAAAATGGTTTGCTTGTACCACGTTGAATGAATTGAGCATGAAAATATTGCCTCATGGTTTGTTACCTCTAAATATACTTTATTTTGCAAAACAAAGTGTTGTGTTTTTAGCCCATAAACATTTCATGTTCATGCTTTAGAAAGAGTAAATGAGGTATATCTAGTGGTACAGTATAAGTGGGAAATTACATTTTGAGTCTAAGATTTCTCGTTTAACATAATGAAAGATGTAGTTGTGCACAAACAGAGCAGTGAGCAGTCAACATAAGAGGGCCCACTTGGGCCGTCACATTGTAAAGAGTATCATTTCAGTAGAGACATCCCAAGAGTAATTTTTATGAAACTTTTTGAGTGAAGTAACATTTTAGTCAATAAGATAACACACACACAGTGTGTTCCTTTTTTGTTCATTACAGACACCACCCAAAAACGTCTACAGGTGAAAAATGTGGCTGGGTTCACATTATTTTTACTCAGAAAAAAATTAATGAATTGAGGCAATCAAAATGTGTTCAAAGCTATTTTGTAACCACCTAATTTGATGAACTCCAATTATTGTTTATTTCCTTTTGTATGCGGTGTTTTTCTAACAACCACCCATGGGTGACCCCTGAGCTTAAAGCCCTCCTGAACCTCAAGAAAAGGGCTTTCATCTCAGGGGACAGGGAGGAGCAGAAGAGGATCCAGCACGAGCTCCAGTGGAGGATCAGGAGGGCCAAGAAGGACTATGGGAAAAAGCTGGAGCAGAAGCTGGCCCAGGGAAACGCCCGTGACGTGTGGAGAGGCCTAAAGAACATCTCCGGCTTTGGACAGAGTGCCAGAGGAACAGCAGATGGAGACCAGCACCGGGCGGACGAATTTAACCAGTACTTCAACCGGTTTGATTGTCCCCCCTCTCCATCTGCCCCCCCTCCCGCCCCCACCTCTTCACACGTCCCCAGCCCAGTGGACACCGCCCAGTGGACACTGCCTCCGGCTGCCCCGGGCCCTCCTGCCCCCGCATCCCCAGCCCCCACCTCGGACAGTACACCCCAGTCCCCCCCCCCTCTCCATCACACCGGACCAGGTGAGGAGTCAGCTCCAGCGCCTGAAGCTGAGGAAATCCGCAGGACCGGACGGGATCAGTCCCAGGCTGCTGAGGACCTGTGCAGACCAGCTCTCTGGGGTCCTCAGCTACATGTACAACCTGAGCCTCAGCCTGGAGAAGGTCCCTGTCCTGTGGAAGACCTCCTGTGTGATCCCGGTCCCAAAAACAGCACACGCCAAGGAACCGGCTCACTACAGACCAGTCGCACTGACCTCCCACCTGATGAAGACCATGGAGCGGCTCATCCTCACCCATCTCCGCTCCGTGGTCAGCCCCACCCTGGACCCGCTGCAGTTCGCCTACAGATCCAACATCGGAGTAGAGGACGCCGTCATCTACTTCCTGCAGCGGACGCTCTCCCACCTGGAGCCCGCCGGGAGCGCTGTGAGGGTCATGTTTTTCGACTTCTCCAGTGCTTTCAATACCATCAGGCCGGCACTGCTGCGGGGGAAGATGGAGGACGCGGGAGTGGACAGTAGCCTCACTGCATGGACCATCAACTACCTCTCAGACCGACCACAGTACGTGCGGCTGCGCAGCTGTGAGTCTGAGGTGGTAGTCTGCAGCACTGGGGCCCCTCAGGGCACTGTTCTCTCACCGTTTCTCTTCACCATCTACACCTCAGACTTCACACACGACACACACAGCTGTCACCTGCAGAAGTTCTCCGACGACTCCGCCATCGTGGGCTGTGTGTCTGAGGGGAACGAACTGGAATATCGGTCGGTTATCAAGGACTTTGTCGACTGGTGTGAGCGCAACCACTTGTGCTTGAACACCAGTAAGACCAAGGAGATGGTCATCGACTTCAGGAGAAAACCACTTACCCACACGCTGCTGAACATCCAGGGGGAGGACATTGAGCTGGTGGACAGCTTCAAGTACCTGGGTGTTCACATTAACAATAAACTGGACTGGTCCCATAATACAAACGCCCTGCACAAGAAGGGCCAAAGTCGCCTCTTCCTTCTGAGGAGGCTGAGGTCCTTCGGAGTGAGCAGGCCTCTGCTCAGGACTTTTTATGACTCTGTGGTAGCTTCTGCCGTTTACTACGCTGCCGTGTGCTGGGCCCCGGGAAGCACAGAGCGGGACAGAAACAGACTGAACAAGCTGGTCAGGAGGGCCAGCTCCACTCTGGGCTGCTCCCTGGACTCTGTGGAGGAGGTGAGGGACAGGAGGGTGCTAGCCAAAGCCACCTCCATCATGAACAATACCTCCCACCCACTGCACAGGACTGTAGAGGAGCTGAGGAGCTCCTTCAGTGGAAGACTGAGGCACCCTCAGTGTAGGAAGGAGCGCTACCGCAGGGCCTTTATCCCCACCGCTGTCAGACTGTACAATAAGTCACTTTAAATGTTCACTGTGTGAAAACCTGCACTACTATTGACACTGTTTCCAATTGACACTTGTCACTTTTGTTGTACATAATTATTGTCACTTTATTGTACATATATATCCTGCATGTAACATGTTTGCACATTTCCTCCCTTTGCACAATCTGAGTGTCTCTATCCATGCCAAATGTGACATGTAAATTTCTCCTCTGTGAGATAAATAAAAGCAATCTTATCTTATCTTATCTTATTTGTTTATTTATATGGATACCAAGAGCTGATTTAGAAACAACAGATAATAAAATATTGTGAAAAAATCAGACCACAACATGCTGTCTTTGTGAACAAATCAGACCACAGCATGGAATCTGTTGCATACTTGTAAGAATAGCCCTGTGAAACACTGATTGGCTGAGAGGGCGGTGGTCTCTTTTTCACTCTTCTGTCTGAAAAAAATATGTGTGCGAAAACTAGAGAAAGAAATGTGGTTTTTTTTGTGTAGGTAAAAAGTGGCCCCACTTATTCCATTCCCCTGTATGGTTATCAATAAAATAAAGCTAAATATGTTTTTAATGTTGTGAAGTGAAAGTGAGTCTGATCATAGAACTCTTTGCTTGGTGGCGCCACTGGCACAGACACTGAGTGAGTTAATGAAATGATGACATCAGCTTTGTGCCCCTGCTGTGCCCATTGCCGTTATAGAACAGCCTCTAATGTGCCAAGTGCATGATGCTGCATCTCCCATAGTGCAACCGTATACTCCCATCACACTACCAGTCTGTGTCAATTAGCACACTGAATAGATAGACTGGCGCCAGACTGCTTGTAATCTACACCAAGACAATAACAAAATCAAAACTCATACTGCTACTGTATGTATCACTGTGTGACAAGGGGAAGTCGAGGAGCCGGACATAACAGGTAGATGTCTCTTTGTGAGGATCTGTCTTTGTTGAGATGTAATTAACTTTCAGCAGGATTTCACGCTTGGTTGACTCATCGCTGCTACATCAATATGAAATATGGTTGTATGATGCAGTTGGTGACCACAGCGACAGCCCTGATTTCATCCTTTAAGTGCATGACATTCTTTAAAATGCGAGGTCATGGCTGCATCCGTGTCTGACTAAACTAATGTATGAGTCAACATTCTGAGCTCACTCTGTTTGACCATAGCTTTTTACATTGAGAGTGAGCACAGAGTAAGGTCAACTGCACCAGATGAGATCATTGCCTGTAAATGTTCACAAGGGAAGGCAACATGGCAGACTTGACACAATATGAGATCACCGTTTTATTCAATTCCACACGTATGACCTCATATTTTATTCCACATACGAGTAAAGCATTTGAATTTGAATTTCAGTAGCCTGTAAACTGTAACAGAGAGAATGCATGCAACAGTCAAACGATGTACTAAAACTTGTAATATAACTTGCCTGTCGATTGCTTGTCGTAATCGACAACTCCCAGGTGCAGATTGTAGAGGAGTGCAAGTTTCTGGGTTTAACTCTGTCTAACGACCTGAAATGGGTTAAAAACACTGACCGAGTCGTTAAGAAAGCTCGTCAGCGTCTCTACTTTCTGCGTAAACTTAGAGAATTTACCACTAACTCTAAGATTCTGCTTAACTTTTATTGCTGCACCATTGAGAGTTTACTTGTCGGTTCTGTGTCTGTGTGGTTTGGAAACATCACAGATAAAGAAAAGAGAGCTTTAAACAAGGTGCTCCGCTCTGCAAAGAGGACCGTGGGCTGTGAGCTTCCTGTTCTGGAGGTTCTTTATAAATCCAGACTTTTAAACAAAGCTCTTAGGATTGTCAATGACTCTTCTGGTCACCCTGGGAAAGCCATGTTCCAGCTTCTTCCCTCTGGCAGAAGATATCGCTCTCTGAGATGCAGGACATCTCGTTACGCTAACAGTTTTTATCCACAAGCTGTTATCAGTGTGAACAGAAAACTTTAATGATTTGCACTTGTTTTGAAACTGTTTTAGTCGATCGATTTCACAGTGACATTTGTTTACTGTTTTATTTGTTTTATTTTTGTCTTTTAATGTTGTTTTATGTCTGTATTTGTCTGTGCACACTGGAGACTTCTGCTAATGTATTCCAATGTGTTTTTTTTTTACTGCAAATGGCAAATAATTTGAATCTGAATTTGTATAAGTTTTCACAAGAGTACAAGGTCACCATGAGGCCAGTCTGGGGCTTGCGTGCTGAGCCGAGTTGTCCTGGTTGAATACTGTGCTCCCACATGTGTCTCCATTCCCCTCAGCACCTTCTCATTCCCTGCGGGCCTTGGTGGCCTTGGTGTGGAGATGCCAGCCTGTCTGCTTGCATATCCCTTGGCACAGGGTTGGCAGCTGGGGGCCTGGCTGCCCTGTCTGCCTCATACTCCTTGCTCTATCACACACATGCAGTTTCTCCATTCACAGCTTGCAGCCAGACTGGTGTCAGTGTGCGTGTGCCAGGGGTAGCATGCTTCACAGGAGGGAGAGGTGCGGGTCGGGAGGGGAGGGGAGTGGGCTCTCAGACAGCCAGATGCTGCCAATTAACTTCTCCGGCCGCCACAGGGCTGTAGGGACTGAGTCTGGCACCTGTGCCTCCAGCCCCTCCCAAAACTCACATGTTTGGCACACACAAGCTCTTATGGCGAATGACAGTTGCCGACGGGAGAGGGATCAGCCCCTCAAGCACACACATCCCAGAACTGATGACCTTTCTTAAATAAAGGGCAGTTTTCAGAATAAACAGCAACAGGTTGACTACATAAAGATGGCAGTGTGTGGACACGCTTTCCTGGCCAGCCTGTATTGATGATTATACTAGACACAAGGAATTACTGGTAATTACAGAGAGAGCCGGTGGCAACTGCATCTGCACCAGCCACACATCCTTTTAAGGCGTGAAGCGACCACAGTGCACTTCAGCTGGTCAAATATGGCGATAGTACTGGGAGCAACACGGGGGGCAAAACTGTGGTGCAGCGGTTAGAGTTTTTGCTAGGGTCTCACTTCCTGAGCCAGACGGGCCTCTCTGTGTGGAGTTTGTATATTTTCCCCATGTGTGCTCCAGAAAACCTTGCTTTTGCCATTTCAGCTCCATAAACCTATTAACCCTCCTGTCCAGCAATAACGATGGGCTTTGCAAATGTGGAATTGCTTATATGCTTTTTTGGGATTTCTATGACTCTTATTTGTCATGGTAACGTATTGCCCTTATACGTAGATATACAGTGTATACACTGTATATAGATAGATAGATACACGGATAAATACTTTTTTGATCCCTCGAAGGAGAAATTCTGGTATCCAGTAGCAGCAGAAACACATCCATCCATTCAAACAAATCAAATAAATAGATCTAAAAATTGCTAACAATAGTATTAAAGTGAAAGAAGCTTGAAAGAAGCAATTTAGGTCCCAGCAGCAGAGGTGGAGTAGCCGCTTGGTTTGGAGAATTTTCTCTGCTCTAGTCCAAAGTAAGATGCTGAATGCTTTGTTAGCATTCCTCCAGTAGATTTTCACCTGATCCGCTTGTTTCTGACAATGAATCCTCTCCGCTCCGGACCAGTGCAAAACCATGAACACTGTACAGCAGCAACATCTCAGGTAGAAAGAAGAAAGAAAAATAAGAGTTGTAAAGCACAAACAACAACTGTTTCAGAGCTATTTAGGACTTTCAGCCGTTTCCAGCACATTCAAAAGTAAACACATTCAAAAAAGTTATTGATGCATTTCGGATAGTCTATTTTTGGGGGGGATGATTTAGTTAAAACTTGCTGCTGACATTTGTCAAAGTATCTTTCTAAATCCAGCTAAGGGGTCTCTACAACATTAATTTAAAACAAAGAGGTTGATAAAGCAATTATGGAAAGTTCATAGTAAACAAACCAGTTCAATGCAAGTAATCCGTTTTACTAAAAGTGCAATGACACACTCCACCCTTAGTTGTGGTCACAATCTCACTAGTCTCTTTGGCCTATGTGACTGGAAAGAGTCTAGAAAAAACATCTGTCTTCCACACAGTTCATTTTAAGAGAATCAATATTTGATACAGCCTCTCACAAACAAATAGCCTAGACTTGTGACACAAAGTGAAAAGAAAACTAAACTTAATTTGGCTTTTGGGAAGAGAATGGATGTGTCGCCTCCTGCCAGATAATTGTCAATACAAAGTCTGATAAGACAAATATTCCTGCAGTAAAAATATTTTGTAAACTCATGAAGAGAGTCAGTTTCTGTCCAAAAGTAACTTTGCATTACAAAAATCAACCATTGGTTCTCTGTTACCTTCCTAGTTGGTGATGCACGCTTAACATCAACAAATGGAGCTTTCGCGAAAGTTCACCGTGGTAGACCCGGCTGCTGCTGCCAGGCCACAGGCTGCTCTTCCTCGACTCATCAATACCAGCAACGCCCACACCCAGTCAACCAATAACCACCAGGACAGCAAGTTAAAAGCCGGAGACGCCCACTTCCCGGTCTTCTGAAGTCTGCAAACTTCTGAAGCCTGCAAGGTGCATGTCGCTAACGCACCTGTTCGCAAATGCATGCGTTGTTCTGGAGGGGTTGCTTTCTGCTCACGTGTTGCTCGTGCGCGTGGCCCGGCTGTTCTCAGTCTGGCTGCTCATGGTCTGCTCCTCCTCCGCGTCCCTGCACCTGCTGTGGTTCGCATATCCCCACTGCTCTCCTCCTCTGCGGGCTCTTCTGCGGGCTGCTCCGCGGGGCCCCTCCGCGGTTCTGTGCTGCTCGTTCCTCGTGGTCTGCTGCCGCGCGCAGACGGTCTGGCGGTGCCGTGCGTGTCCCTGCCTCCGATTGGCGGTGCCGCGTCGTCCCGTTGCTTTCCCAAGTCTCCTGGCATGTGAGTACAGTGAGTGTGCCGACCGCGGACAGTTTAATCCCGGAGTCTAGGCTGCAGGCGGCTGGTTTTTGCCCTACGCACTTGACTGCAGGCGTCAGTCTTCGCCCGTGCTTGGTCTGCAGGCTCCGTTTTACACGTGTTGAGCTAACTGAGGGACAATGCATCTTAAATGGCATCAATCTCCAATGTCTGAGGGATATAAGAGGAGCAATGTGCATTAATTCAGATTCATGTTCTGCCACTTGCAGTAAAACCACGTTGGAAAAAATGTGCAAAGACTACCCCATCGTGCTCCAGACGGCACACACAGAGCTCTTGCATGGCGCCATCTTTACAGCATCAATCTCATTACTCGCAAGTCACTATTGTTAAATGATGTATTTAAATTCGTCTATCTGCAGGAGGAAGGAGGGGCCATGCATTTAAATAGCTAGGTCACTAGTATTAAACTGGGTAACTAAACTGCAGTTGTTGCATTTCGAAAGTGCAGCAGAAAGAAAAGGGGCCCAATGTGAATATGCAATGGGTTTGAAGTGGAGCTGGAGCTAATGAACGCATGGATCAGTGATCGTTCATGCGTATCTGCCATAACCAAAGCAGCAAGATGGCTCCAGGGGACATCTGTTTCTCGCATGGGAATGTTTCGGATTCGGGTTGATTTATTTCCTCAGGCTCTTAAACAACCGTGGGCATGGTTCTCTGACCGCCGCTGCTGCGGTCCCTGCTGCCGTTCCTACTGATGCCTGATCCCGCTGCTGCCTATTCCTGCTGCTGCCTGGCCCTGCTGCCTGCTCCTGCTGCTCCTACTACTACATGTGCCGCTGCTGCTGTTCCTGCCGCTGCCGCTCCGCAGGCTCCCAGGCTGCACCTGTCTCTACGGCTCGGCTCTTCAGACACGTACGTAACCTGGCTCACGGAGACAAGCGGCGCACGCTGGCGTGACACGTCTGTTGTTCGTATGAATCGCATTGTGCTGCTGCTGCTTGCTGCTTCTGCTGCCGCTACTGCTGCTATTGCTGCCGCTGCTGCTTCATATTGCTACCGCTTCCGTGCTGCTGCTGCTTCTTTACTTTGACACCTCTCTTCACTGCGCATCTCTTTTACTGAAACACTAAACAGCTTCAACTATATTCTACTGCGGTGGCTTGATACAGGATTATTGCTGTTATTATCTACGGATGCTGCAACCGCTGCTGCTGCTGCTGCTTCATGCTGCTACCGTTACTGCTGCTACTGCTGCCGCTGCTGCTTCAATACTGCATCTGCTGCCGTGCTGCTGCTGCTTCATGTACTTGACATCTCTCTTCACTTGGCATCTCTTTTACTGAAACACTAAACAGCTACAACAATATTCTACTGCTCTGGCTTTGATACAGGATTATTGCTGTTATTATCTACGGATGCTGCAACCGCTGCTGCTTCATACTGCTACTGCTGCTACTGCTAATGCTGCTTCTGCTGCTTCATACTGCTACCGTTACTGCTGCTGCTACTGCTGCGCTGCTGCTGCTGCTTCATGTACTTTGACATCCCTCTTCACTTCGCATCTCTTTTACTGAAACACTAAACAGCTACAACAATATTCTACTGCTCTGGCTTTGATACAGGATTATTGCTGCTATTATCGACGGATGCTGCAGCTGCTGCTGCTTCATACTGCTACTGCTGCTGCTGCTTCATACTGCTACTGCTACTGCTGCTGCTTCATACGGCTACTGCTGCTACTACTGCTGCTGCTGCTTCATTTACTTTGCCATCTCTCTTCACTTCGCATCTCTTTTACTGAAACCCTGAACAGCTACAACAACATTCTACTGCTGTGGCTTTGATACAGAATTATTACTGTTATTTTCTAAGGACGCTGCTGCTGCTGCTGCTGCTGCTGCTGACTGCTGCTGCCGCGGCTTGATACAGGACTTTTGCTGTTATTATCTGAGGCTACTGCTGCTGCCGCTGCTGCTACTGCTACTGCAACCCACTCTCTCAGAAGCTTATCCTGCTTCTAATGGATGCAGCCCGGCTGAGTATGCCGCGCTGCGCCGGACTCGCACCTATGCTCCCAGGGTCGCTTCGGCGGTCGTGCTTCATCTCTCTACTGAATCTTCTGATTCTATCAGATGCAGCTGGCCAAGTAGCTGCGCTGAGCCGTCAATCGGACTCCTAATCAAAGGCATCCATACCTGTTTCTTCACTCTTCTGATCACAGGCTCCCCATCATGCTGCCCATCCTGCAGCGGCTCTGAGCGGCACTGAACTCCGGCTCATCTTCCAAGTACATGTCTGCCCTCCTCGCAGCATCTTCTGCTCGCCTTCTGTGGCTTCTCTGCTAAGCGTTTCACCACTGCTCACTCAACCTTCAATGCGGTCCGAGACACGGCTTTTCCCGTCCTATCCTACTGGCCTAATTATCTACTCTCCAACCCAAGATTCTAAGCGTAAGGGCGCCTGCAACATCAATGGCCCTCTCCGGTGTGTCTCTCTGCCCCTACAGGTCTCCGCTTCTACACGGACGCTGCCCCTTCCGTGGGTTTTTGGGGGATTCTTCCAGGACCAGTGGTTCGCCGGCCGTGGCCCGCTACTTTCCCCGGAGCATTTCCTCTGCCCTACACGAGACATTCCCAGTGGTCGTGGCCTGCGCGCTGCGGAATCACACGTGGCAGAGAAAGAGGATCTCTGTCATGCGTGATCATCTCGACGTAGTGGAAGCATTAAACAAAGGTCGCTCTTCTCACCCAACATAATGTCCCCTGACCATTCAACCTTCATCTCAAACATTCAAAGATCAGAAGCGCCTGCAACACAATAATAGCTCGCTTCGACACATCTCTCTGCCCCTACAGGTCCATGATGCGTTACACTCGCCTCCGCGGCAAAAAGGAGATTTTAACGGACCTCTAATTCTCACTCCAGTCAACCTTCCCATAACAGCAACCTGGTTCAGAGCTCAGCTAAGATCCCTACTGCTCCTCTGCAATTTGTCTCCCCAGCTCTATACAGCCCACTCCTTCAGGATAGGCGCTGCCACGCGCGCGACCTCGCTGGGGCTCCCCCACTCTTCCTCTGCAACAGCTGGGGCGCTGGTCCTCTTCGGCTTCTCCACCTACATCAGGCCAGATGCGACCGCTATCATGGCAGCACAACGTCTACCGGCTTCCTCGTAAGCTCCCAGCAAAGCAAGTAAGCAATAAGATTCTGGTGGCGGCACGCACTTTCCTCAAACGCTCAAAGATTCCTTGCTTCAGCGTCTGGCTGAATATGAGCGTGCGCGCATGTTCTCAGCTCGCTCAAAGATTCCTCTGCTGCGGCTGGCTGAACATGCGCGTGCGCGCATGTTCTCAGCTCGCTCAAAGATTCCCCTGCTGCGGCTGGCTGAGCATGCGCGTGCGCGCATGTTCTCAGCTCGCTCAAAGATTCCTCTGCTACAGCGGCTGGCTGAACATGCGCGTGCGCGCATGTTCTCAGCTCGCTCAAAGATTCCTCTGCTACAGCGGCTGGCTGAACATGCGCGTGCGCGCATGTTCTCAGCTCGCTCATGCTCTCAGGCCCGCGCAGTGCGTCCTGCTATCCCAATCGCAGGCCCGCTTTTTGGGGATCATGCACGCGAGCAAGCGCCGTGCTCAGCAGCATCCCGCCCGGGCCTAGGGCGCCAAACATGCTCAATCAATAAACATGCTTAAATCTAATAAGTCTAATGCGTTTCCTCATGGGTCTCTCCAAGGTGAAATGGAGCTTTCGCGAAAGTTCACCGTGGTAGACCCGGCTGCTGCTGCCAGGCCACAGGCTGCTCTTCCTCGACTCATCAATACCAGCAACGCCCACACCCAGTCAACCAATAACCACCAGGACAGCAAGTTAAAAGCCGGAGACGCCCACTTCCCGGTCTTCTGAAGTCTGCAAGCCGCCGCCGCCCCACCTCCTCCTTCTCTCATGAAGCGTGCTTGCCTACTGCCTCTGCCGTCACCAGTGCCTAGGCCCCGGGGGGATCATGCACGCGAGCAAGCGCCGTGCTCAGCAGCATCTCGCCCGGGCCTAGGGCGCCAAACATGCTGTAAGTTGCATTATACTGGTTTACATGAAAAAAACCCTATTAAGTTGCATTATACTGGTTTACATGGAAAAATCCCTATTAAGTTGCATTATACTGGTTTACATGGAAAAATCCCTATTAAGTTGCATTATACTGGTTTACATGGAAAAATCCCTATTAAGTTGCATTAATACTGGTTTACATGGAAAAATCCCCATTAAGTTGCATTATACTGGTTTACATGTAAAAAACCCTATTAAGTTGCATTATACTGGTTTACATGGAAAAATCCCTATTAAGTTGCATTGTACTGGTTTACATGGAAAAAACCCTATTAAGTTGCATTATACTGGTTTACATGGAAAAAACCCTATTAAGTTGCATTATACTGGTTTACATGTAAAAACCCCTATTAAGTTGCATTATACTGGTTTACATGGAAAAATCCCCATTAAGTTGCATTATACTGGTTTACATGAAAAAAACCATTAAGTTGCATTATACTGGTTTACATGAAAAAAAACCCTATTAAGTTGCATTATACTGGTTTACATGAAAAAACCCTATTAAGTTGCATTATACTGGTTTACATGGAAAAATCCCTATTAAGTTGCATTATACTGGTTTACATGGAAAAATCCCTATTAGGTTGCATGATTACACTGAAGTCCTTGAAACTGCTGAAGTCCTTGAAACTGCTGAAGTCCTTGAAACTGCTGAAGTCCTTGAAACTGTTGAAGTCCTTGAAACTCTTGAAATCTTGAAACTGCTGAAATCCTTGAAACTGTTGAATCCTTGAAACTCGTTGAATCATTGAAACTGTAGAAATGTCTGAAAGAGCTGAAGTCCTATTAAAATGCATGGGCCTATTAAAATGCATTGCAGAATTCTCAATGCAGATTTTTGTCCGATTGCGGAAAAACCGGAAATCGCTGAAGTCCCAAAAGTAATAGCAATAATCTCCCAAACATGTGGAACGTTTTGATGTATAACTTGTGGAAATTGTTGAAAATGTGAAAGCTGTGAAACGTGTCAAAAAAAATGACGGAATAAAGAAATACAAAACCAATGGTTGACTGCGGAAGGTTCCGCAGTCAATCAATAACTGCAATGAAATATTGACCGATATCTCACATTTCTCTCCATTTCACACTTTTATACGGTCTGGAGTTTTGACAGATGTTTATGATAACATTTCGTCGGGTATAAAACACAGCACCCAATTTAAACAGAAGACAGAGAAGATCCGCCACCTGCTCGAAAATGTATTGAATTATATCACAGCGGGGATATGAAGATTAATCATGCTAACATTTCATAAACCGGATATCAAAAGCTTTGTGACCAAACAGGAGGTCTTGGCTCCATTTTAGTCAACATCCGAACCAACAAAGTTTTGAATATATACGCGTGTCCATTAGTGTCCATAAGCTGAAAGCAAATGATGACATTAGGAGGGTCATATAGCATCCGCAGTTTTAAACATAAATGCTCCGAATGCATGTGTCCAAGTTGATGAAACTCCAGTTGGATATTTCAATTCAAAAATATTTACATTATTACCATTTAAACAAAAGAACTCAACGGCTATCTACTTCACAAGAAATCTCGCCCGCGAAAATTCAATTTGGTAGAACGTTAACCAAAATTTACCCCCTCTCAGGCCGGCTCTAATACCCCAGCCTATTGCTCAGCAACGCCCCCTCCCAATCATCTGTACCGACTCCGCACCAGCAAATAAAAAAAATGAGCAACTCCCACTGAGACCGGCCTCCTGAAGCCTCGCAGGCCCTTCACCTCGCAAAGAATCGTCTGGAGGAATCGCTTTGTCTACTCACGCTTTCTCGGCGTGTCCCTGCAGCCTCTGTCTTGCTGACGTGTGTCTGCCTCCTCCTCTCAGCAACCTGCTGCGTTCTCGTCTGGTCCGTGTCTTTGCCGCTCTCCTCCTTTGCGGGCTCTTCCCGGGTTTGCCGCTGCTCGTCTCGTCGCGGCCTGCCTGCTGCATACGCCGGTCCTAGCCCGGTGCGGTGGAGCCGTGCGCATCCCTGCCTCCTTGGCCAGGTACGGTGTGGTCACCGTTGTGTTGGCCAGGTTCCTGTGTCTTCTGGCGCCGTGGGTAATAGGAAATCCGCGGACGGTTATTCCCCTCGGCATAGTTCTGCAGGCTCAGTTGGGGCCCCGTGCTGGTGGGCAGGCTTCAGTTTAAAGCCCTCGCATTGGTCTGCAGCTCTCTTTAACCAAGCCTCCGTTAATCTTCAAATCTGACTGCAAGCTCCTTATATCCTCACCGTTGACTGCAAGACCTCAGTTATAATCCCTCTCATTGGACCGCATCTCTCAGTTTTAATCCCTCACTTGGCCTGCAGCTCTGTTTAAATCCCTCTCCTGGACTGCAAGCCGCTGTTTAAATCCCTCACATTGGACTACATGCTCTCAAGTTTTAATCCCTCACTTTTGGCCTGCAGCTCTGTTTAAATCCCTCCCCTGGACTACGAGCTCGTTTAAATCCTCACTTGTGGACTGCAACGGCTGTTGTAAATCGCAATCTCGACTGGCGGCTCCCAAAATGGAATATCCCTTAACATTGGTCGTGAGCTCTCAGTTAATCCCCTCCGGAACTGCGACATCTGGAAATCCTAATCAGGAATATGCCTATATCTGGAAATGCCTATATCTGGTAGTACATATAGCTGGAAATGCTTATACCTGGAACAACTTATATCTGGAAACTGCTGTACCGTATCTGGAACGGCTTTCATATGGGAACTGCTTAATATATGGGAACCCGCTATAATTGAACGGCCATAGGTACGGTTATACCTGGAACTGTTATGCAGTACATTGAACTGCAATATATGGACTGCCTTATCTGGAACGCTAATTTAGTAAAAATAAATAAATTAATACATATAAATCAATATAAATAAACATAAATAACATAAATAAATAATGAATACAATTTAAAAAAAAAATAAATAAAAAAAATAAAAAATGAAAAAAATAAAAAAAAATAGTTTATTCTCCTCACTTGGACTGCGGCTCATCATCCCTCACTATGACCGTAAAACCTTTAAATCATTGGACCGTAAAAAACCTGTTAAATCCCTCCCACTGGAACAGCTACAACAACATTTCTAACTGTCCGTGGCTTTGATACAGGATCATTGCTGTTATTATCTACGGACGCAGCCAGCGGCTGCTGCTGCTATACTGCTGCTAGCTGTTCATACGGCGACGACTCGCTGCTGCTGCTGCGCACCATACTGCTACTAGCCTACTACGCTGCTCTCATTTACTTGCACGTCCTCTTCACTTGCATTCTCTTTTACTGAAACCGATCAACTACGACAACATTCTACGCAGTGGCTTGATACAGATTATTACTGTAATTCTCTAAGGATGCTGCTACTGCTGCTAGCTGCTAGCTGCCGGCGGCTTGTAACAGGTATATCCCGTTATTTATCTGAGGTACTGCGTGCGGCCGCTGCTATGCTTCACGCTACAACTAATGCTACCTCCAGCTACTCGCTGCAACCCACTCTCTCCAGAAGCTTATCCTGTTTCTAAAAGGATGCTGCCCAGGCAGTGTATGCGCGCAGCGCTGGGCCTCGTACCTATGCTCCGCCAGGTCGCATCGGCGGTCATAGCTTCATCTCTCTCTTGCCTGAATCGTCTGATTCTAATCAATGCAGCTTGCCGAGGTAGCTGCGCTGAGCCGTCAATCGTACTCCTAATCAAGGCATCCATACCTGTATTCTTCAACTCTTTCTGATCGCAGATCCCCCGTCGTGCAGCCCAACCTGCAGACGGCTCTGAGCGCACGAACTCGGCCTCGTCTCCAAGTACATGTCTGCCTCCTCGCAGCAACGTTCCTGCTCGCCTTCCAAGACTTCTCTGCATAAGCGTTCACTACTGCTCCGCTCAACCTTCATGCGTCCGAACGCGGCTTCCGACATCCTACTGATCCTGATTATCTACTCTCCCAACCCAGATTTCTAAGCGTAAGGGCGCCTGCAACATCAATGGCCTCTCCGACATGAGAGTCTCTGCCCCTACATGTCTCCGCTCTACACGGTACGTGCCCCTTCCGTGGTTTGGGGGATTCTTACCAGGACCATTGGTTGCCGGGCCGTGCCGCTACTTTCCACCGGAGCATCTCCCTCTGCCCTATCACAGATATTCCCAGTGGTCGTAGGCCTGCGCGCACGTGAAAACACGACTGCAGAGAAAGAGGATCTATGTCATGCGCGATAATCTCGACGTAGTGGAAGCATCACACAAAGGTCGATCTTTTTCACCCAACAATAATGTCCCCTGACCCGTTCAACCTCAATCTCAAACATTCAAAGACCCAAGCGCCTGCAACATAAGAATAGCTTTCGCTCCAGACACATCACCTCCAACAACCTTCCATTGACAGCAACCTGGTCAAGCTCAACTAAGATCACCAACTGCTCCTCTCAAGCGTCTCCCCAGCTCTATACAGCCCACTCCTTCAGGATAAGGCGCTGCCACCGCAGCGGCACTCGCTGGGGCTCCCCCACCGATCCCAACAGCTGGGGCTGGGTCCTCTTCGCTGTTCTCCGCCTACATCAGCCCAGACGCTCCGCCATCCTGCTGCACAACGCCTACTGGCTCCTTCTCGCAGCTCCACAAAGCATTACAAGCAAGTTAAGTGAAGCAATAAGATTCCTGTGGCGGCGCGCCTTCTCAAACACTCTCCGCTGCCGCAGAGTCTGACGAATGTGATGCGTACGCTCACAGTTCCCATCGCGCACAAAATAACCACCTTCATGTATTATCTGGTGTTTCTCAAGAAACTTTTCAAGCAGAGAGTTAAAAAGCTTTTCAAGAATTTTTGAAAATTGAGGCAATAAAGAGATTGGTCTATAGTTTGTGTAACTGTGTTTATTATTATTTTTGAAGAGTGGTACTACTTTTGCAATTTTCATTTTTTGTGGAAAACAACCAGACTGGAAGGATAAGTTGCAGATATAAGTTAGTGGTTTTACAATATTGAACACGACCTTCTTAACTACCATCATGCTGATATCATGACAGTCAGTAGATGTCTTGCTTTTACATTTTGAAACAATGCTAATTATCTCCAGCTCATCTGTAGCAGATAAGAAAAAAGACTGCGGATTCTGATTGATTGTTGAAAAACATTCCTCAGTTCTATAGTCTGGAATTCCAGCAGCTAACTCAGGCCCTACATTAACAAAAAAATTATTAAATTGATTAACTATATCATTCATATTGTAGTTGTCTCCATTATTGTCAGTGAAGTAATCAGGATATGACGACTTTGATGATCCTTGTTCGATTAAACTATTCAGTGTATCCCAAGTTCCTCTTATATTGTTTGTATTTTCATATATCTTTTGTTTATAATACAACTGTTTGCTACTTCTTATGATGTCAGTTAATTTATTCCGGTAAGTCTTATATATTTGTTCCGCCTCTTTTGTTTTTACTTTGATGAACGATTTATAGAGATTATTTTTCTTTTTACAAGCATTTAGTATTCCTTTATACATGGAAGGTGGTATAGGTCGGTACCTTTCTTTGGTGGGAGGGGCGTCTGCCGTGTGAATACGATGCTGAACCAAGTCAGTCCTCCCAAAATCCTCTTCATTTGTAGCAAAAACCTTTCTCCACTTCTGGAGCAGAGCCTGGAGCTCCAGCTGTTGTTGATGGGTCAAATGAGGGCAGTCAACGAGCTTGTTCACCCCCTCTTCGGTGTGTTCCTCTTTGGAGTCCGGAGTGTCCACTAGGCCAACCTCTACAACACCATCCGGACCCATGGTCAGGCTCAGGTCACGGGCTCCCTGAACATCAGCCTCCTCCACGTGGTATAACCGGCCCAGCTTCTGATAGCGTCCTATATAGACTGGGTACAATTGTGGGTTACAGACACGGACAGGGACCCTCCCGCCTCGCACCACAGATAGGGTTCTGGCTATTCCCCATGCTTCCGCTTCAGGCATAGCCTCTAGAACTGCAGCATAATCAGCCCCACACGGCCCACTGGTCGTCCGGCCCCACACAAGAATCTCACTTTTTGGTGGTACCCGAACCGGTCGCCGGCCTGCAGGTCGGACGTAGCCCAAAAACCCATCTCCCGGTGGTGGCGCGATGGTCCTCCGGCACACAGCATACGCTTCTCGCCACACCTGCTGGGACTCCCATCTCTTGGGGGAAAGAGCTGGCTTCCCCTGCTTAAAAACAGCATCCCAACATGCACCAATCACATTCATTCCAATGAGCAGTGGATGAGTAGAGCAGTCATCCTTGACAATAACACCCTTCTCTGGGATCTTTACGCCTTCCACTTCAAAGTCCATTATTGCATAACCAGAATATGGTATGCTAAGGCCATTTGCCGCCCGGAGCGTTAACACCAAGGGGGCTGTACCCTCCTCAACCTGAGAAAAATGCTGTTTCATAACTTTTTGTTGAATTAGTGTAACTTGTGAGCCTGTGTCTAATAGCCCCATCATTTTCACCCCACCAACACAAACTTCAATGGTTGGGCATTTTCCAACAAATTGAGTGGTGGCCCCCTGATGGTTAGCATCAGGGGCCATCCCTACTGCTTGGGCCTCAGCAGCAGGGGGGGCTAGTTTAAAGATTGTGTATTAGAGGAATTTCTGCAAAATCTTGACATATGTCCTGCCTGTTTGCACTGCCTGCATATTGGTTTGCCATCGGTTGTCCATTCATTAGAATTACTCCGACCTCCTTGCCTTGGTCTGGGTTGATAGCGCCTAGGGGAAAGGTCTAGCCCAGAGTGTTGTACAAGCGGTTTTATTTCATTAATGATTTCTTGAGCAAGTCCTTTCATCTGGTCCTTAACATCGCTCAGAATTTCTGGTTTTAGGGCTTCCCTCCAACTAGGTGTAGGCGGTGTGAAATGTCGAGACTCACCCACAGCAGCGGCGCATGTCGTATCAATACCTCCTTGTCCACGCTGTTCTTGTTCCAGAAGCAAGGCCTCATTGTGTATGGCAGTAAAATCCAGGTCAGGATTTCGGCGTACATATGTTCGGAGGGTTTGAGACAGCGGCCCTTCTCTTAGTCCCAGAAGCATTTGGTCCTGCAGATTGCTTTCGGAGGGTGCGTCATCAGGGCTGTGCCGCCGCAGCTTACAATACAATTCCCTTAAACGAAGGGTGAAAGATTTAACAGACTCAGTAGGTTTCTGTATGCAACCAAAAAATGTAGACCTAAGTGCAGCAATTGAAGTATTATCACCATACAGCGAGTCGAGGTACGTAAAAATTTTCACACTCGTGTCCCGCTCTCCAACATCTAATACATTAATCTGTGATTTGGCCTCTCCAGCTAAAGCTCCTAGAAGTCCAGTTTTCCTAGGTTCAGTCAGATCCTGTGCATTTAAAATGCCACACATTTGTTCCTTCCAGTCCCCATACTTAATGTCACTGTTTGGCCCATGAAACTTTGGTAACCATGGTGCACCGGGATAGATTGGCATCATCATCATTTTACCACCAATAGACTACAAAACCTACAACAAAACAGTTTTTTGATTGTTACACTGCTCGTGCTTGAATCCTGCCAGCAGCGCCAAATTATGTCAGGTGGCACAGGTTTAAAACCGACAACGCCACCTATAGGAATCCTCTAAAAACACTTAAAACAAGGCAAGCAGTGTAACCAATCAAAAAAACCCTTAGGATGATCTTAAGAAATAATTTATTACAAAAACTAAAAAACAGTGGATAATGATGCCAATAAGAAAATAAAATAGGAGCTCGTTAAAACTGGTGGGGGTGTGGACGGCCAGCTTGCACGTGGGCTGGTTCCAGCTGTGTTGTGGCGGAGTCTCTGTGGGGCAAACAAAGCAAGAGGCAGTAACGCGTTCCTTTTATCGAATAGGGCTCAGAGTCATGCAAAGTGTATCCCGCCAGAGTATTAGAGCGTTACTTACACGCAGGGGCAGAGTTACTCTGCCCGCCTGCTGTGATCAGCGTCGTGCCCTGGCTTCACCGGTGCTGCCGTCTTCGATCAGTCGCTCCTCCTGCTCTCCGTAGTCCTGCCCGTGCCCTCGTCAGCCAGACCGTTCTCCCTTCATGCCCCGCTCCTCGTGCTCTTAATGTCTCACTGTCCAATAAAATCCACCCCCCACGCCACCAGCACCCCAGCTCATTGGGTAAAACTAGGTTAACAAGGTCTGTCACAGGTGCGAGGGTCCAGGCAATTCAAACAGGAAGTAAAAAGCACAACAATATACAAATAGTAAAACACTTCAAAATAAAAGTACAAACACACAGCAACGTCAAATGTGCAAATTTATCATCCTGTGACATCAAGTCACACTTATTCACCACTATACGTTGTGAAATGAATAGAAAATAGAGCCAAGACATTGACAAGGTTGGAAATAATGATTTGATTATTTGACGAATAAGATTTGTTTTACATCCAACAGGGGCGACAGTAGCTCAGTTGGTAGAGCATTGGCCTTTGGGCCTGAAGGTCATGGGTTCAAGCCCACCATAAAACCTACTTCACGACTCCCACTGATTACTGCAAGACACTTAACCCCACTTTGCCTGAAGCTCCCACTGAAAGACCTCAGCTCCTGTGGACTCACCACCTGCAGGAGGATCAGTGAGGGGCTGGTGCTATATGTGTACTGGGTGCAGCTCTGACTGCCACCCCCCGACCCAGAAATGGATTAAGGGGAAGAAAATGGATGGATGTTTTACATCCAACTTTCCTTTCGTCAAAGAATCCTCCATTTGCAGCAAATTACAACATTGCACCAAAAACCAGACATTTGCAGCTAGAATAGTCATTTACCACATAAGCAATGTATAGAGTGTATTTCTTTACAGTTAAGACTAGTTTAAAGTTATCTACAGTGCTTTTCCTTCAAAAATAAGGACATTTCAATGTGACCCCAAACTTTTGAACGGTAGTGTATGTATTGACTCACAATGTATTCATTCAAGATCATGTATTAAAGTGGACATATCGTGTTTTCAAATAATTGATTTTTACATCTAAATCATTAATTTGTGGTCTATATAAAGCGTAACTGCAATGCCTGGGTCTGAGTCTCATTATTTGTAGCTCCACGGGCCTTTCTTTTACACCTGTTCTGAGGTGCGTCTGAGAGCAACCTGTTTTGGTGCTGTCTCTTTAAATGCAAATGAGGCGCTTTTGACCACGCCCCCATCCAGGTGACACAGGTTCAACTCCACCCCGAGCGGCCATTTTTGTAGTTACTAAGCACAGATACAATTATCTCATAGAAACTTCTCATTACATCGCAAACATGAAGCAGGCCTTCCTCATTGACTGAAAGCAAATGTTAATTTTCATTCTTAGTCCACTCTTATTATCGACTCTTCTCTTTTTAGCTTTGGGATCCATGCACACAGTCAAGGCAAGGAAAGGAAAGTTATTTATATAGCACAATTCATACACAAGGCAATTCAAAGTGCTGAACAAAATATGAAAACATTGAAATCATAAATAATCACAGAACATTAAAAAGAAAGATAAAAATATAAAATCCCACAGTTGTATGCACAGCTAATCAGAACTGTTTTTAACCTGGTTTTAAACATTGTCAGAGAGGAGGCCTGTCTCACATCTTCAGGAAGACTGTTCCAGATTTTAGCAGCATGAATCTGAAAAGCCTCCCCATGTTTAGTCCTGACTCTGGGCACTAACAGGAGTCCAGTCCCTGTGCTCCTCAGAGTCCGGGCTGGTTCGTATGGTACTAACATGTCACTAATATATTTTGGAGCGAGGCCATGGAGAGACTTGTAACAAGCAGAGCTCACATGCCGGTTTGTTTACAACAGCGGCCGCCTGGCGCGGGCCTACGTCGCAGGATAAGACGCACTACTGTTAGGATTTAGCAGACAGAGACGGATCGTGGTGTGCCAAACTCTGGAAGTTTATTTAAGTTTCTCTCAAGTTCCACTGGTTTACTCTGTTTCTTTCTCTCAGACAGAATAAAGGCAGTACACAGTTTATATAGTCATTGTCACGTCACACATCGAAAGACATACGTGTCACAAAGAGACAGTCACATCATAGTCATAACATGGAGTCCTTGTACAGTCCTGCACGTAGGCCATATTTCTATCTAATACTAACACCCTCCCCTTTGATCACATAATCACATGTGATCATTCAATTTGATCAATCAATAAAGTGGAAAAAGAAAAAAAAAATTCTAAAAAAAAACTTTTAAAAATTATTAAAAACAAAGAAAATGTATGCATTAAACTCATAATCATCAAATCAATATCAGTGGATTTTATCCTCTATCCTGGGAAAAAATAAACAAACAAACAAAAACAAATCAAAAAATAAAAACAAACAAAAAACAAAAACAAATATAAAAACAACAAACACTATTGGACACACAAGAACTCAGCAGATTCAGTCAAAACACAGACAAAAACGAGCTGAGTCTCAAATTTGAAGCTAATTTCACTTTTATTACTCTATACTTTTATTCTAATGCTGATTGTTTACACTTCACTCAATCTTATTTCACTGTATTATTATCACTAATTCTAATCTTAGACTGTGTACTTTACTTTTACTATTCACTATAGTTTAAAACTATTCTAATCTATTCACAAATGTTTGTATATTTGCTTCTATTGAGCCATATTCTTAAACATACATTTTAATCTAATAAATCTCTCTGTGGTATTATACTCTTATTATCAGTGGCATATTATCAGTGGGATTTTGCTCTATGTCTACTCTCATTCTCAGGAATAAAACTGTGAACACAGTAAGGCAAATGGTCAACATTTACACTTCTAAAGTGGTCAGGGATTTATTACTTTTTATTATCTAAAGATATTATTGTCAGGCAGTTTGGGATGAATGAACATCATTAATCAAATTAGTATTATCCTTACAAGAGCTAATCTATTTTAGCAGGTTTGGGGTTGGGGTCAGTTATTCTACAATGGTGTTTGTGGATTGTTCACATGAATGTATATAAAGTTTCGTCTATCTGCAGGAGGGAGGAGGGGCCATGCATTAAATAGCTAGTCACTAGTAGTAAATTGGGTAACTAAACCAGTTGTTGCATTTCGAAGTGCAGCCAGAAAGAAAAGGGGCCCCGAATGTGAAGACTGCAATTGGTTTGAAGTGAGGTGGAGCTATGAACGAATGGAAAAGTGATGTTCATGCGTATCTGGCCATAACCAAAGCAGAAGATGGCTCCAGGGACATCTGTTTTCGCGTGGGAATGTTCGGATTCGGTTTGATTTATTCCTCAAGGCTCTTAAACAACCATGGGGCACGGTTTCTCTGACCGCCGCTGCTGCGGTCCCTGCTGGCCGTTCCGACTGATGCCTGATCCCGCAGATGCTGTTCCCGCTGCTGCCTGCTGCTGCCGCTCCTCTAGCTGCCTGTCCTTTTTGTTGTGTTTGTTTGTTTCTGCTGCCTGCTCCTCTGCTCCTCTACTACATGTACCCGCTGCGCATGTTTCTCTGCCGCTGGCCGCTCCGCGGGCTCCCGGGCGGCATGTACTTTGGACATCCCTCTTCATTCGCATCTCTTTTGTACTGAAATGCACTAAACAGCTACAAAACACTATATTTCTATGCTTGGCTTTGATACAGGATTATTGCTGCTCATTATCGACGGATGCTCAACCTGCTGCTGTGCTGCTGCTGCTTCATACTGCTACTGCGCTCCTCCCTAATGCTGCTGCTGCTGCTTCATACTGCTACTGCTACTGCTGCTGCTTCATACGGCTACTGCTGCTACTACTGCTGCTGCTGCTTCATTTACTTTGCCATCTCTCTTCACTTCGCATCTCTTTTACTGAAACCCTGAACAGCTACAACAACATTCTACTGCTGTGGCTTTGATACAGAATTATTACTGTTATTTTTCTAAGGACGCTGCTGCTGCTGCTGCTGCTGCTGCTACTGCTGCTGCCGCGGCTTGATACAGGACTTTTGCTGTTATTATCTGAGGCTACTGCTGCTGCCGCTGCTGCTACTGCTACTGCAACCCACTCTCTCAGAAGCTTATCCTGCTTCTAATGGATGCAGCCCGGCTGAGTATGCCGCGCTGCGCCGGACTCGCACCTATGCTCCCAGGGTCGCTTCGGCGGTCGTGCTTTCATCTCTCTACTGAATCTTCTGATTCTATCAGATGCAGCTGGCCAAGTAGCTGCGCTGAGCCGTCAATCGGACTCCTAATCAAAGGCAATCCATACCTGTTTCTTCCCTCTTCTGATCACAGGCTTTTGGCAGGGCTCTGAGCTGATTCTCTTCCAAGTACCAGCCCTCCTCGCAGCATCTCTGCTCGCCTTCTGTGGCTTCTCTGCTACCAGTGGTTTTCCCGCCGGCCTAAATTATCTACTCTCCAACCAAGTGGCCCTGCAACATCAATGGCCCTCTTTCCCCGGTCCTCCGCTTCTACACGCATTTCCGTGGGTTTTTGGGGGATTCTGCCAGGACCTACACTTTCGAGCATTTCCTCTTCCCCAGTGGTCGTGGCCTGCGCGCTGCGAATCACACGTGGCAGAGAAAGAGGATCTCTGTCATGCGTGATCATCTCGACGTAGTGGAAGCATTAAACAAAGGTCGCTCTTCTCACCCAACATAATGTCCCCTGACCATTCAACCTTCATCTCAAACATTCAAAGATCAGAGGCGCCTGCAACACAATAATAGCTCGCTTCGACACATCTCTCTGCCCCTACAGGTCCATGATGCGTTACACTCGCCTCCGCGGCAAAAAGGAGATTTTAACGGACCTCTAATTCTCACTCCAGTCAACCTTCCCATAACAGCAACCTGGTTCAGAGCTCAGCTAAGATCCCTACTGCTCCTCTGCAATTTGTCTCCCCAGCTCTATACAGCCCACTCCTTCAGGATAGGCGCTGCCACGCGCGCGACCTCGCTGGGGCGCTCCCCCACTCTTCCTCTGCAACAGCTGGGGCGCTGGTCCTCTTCGGCTTCTCCACCTACATCAGGCCAGATGCGACCGCTATCATGGCAGCACAACGTCTACCGGCTTCCTCGTAAGCTCCCAGCAAAGCAAGTAAGCAATAAGATTCTGGTGGCGGCACGCACTTTCCTCAAACGCTCAAAGATTCCTTGCTTCAGCGTCTGGCTGACTATGAGCGTGCGCGCATGTTCTCAGCTCGCTCAAAGATTCCCTGCTGCGGCTGGCTGAACATGCGCGTGAATGTTTCAGCTCCTCAAAGATTCCCCTGCTACGGCTGGCTGACATGCGCGGCATGTTCTCGCGCATGTTCGCAGCTCTGCTCAAAGATTCCCCTCACGTGGCTGATGCTGTTCAGCTCGCTCAAAGATTCCTCTGCTGCGGCTGGCTGAACATGCGCGTGCGCGCATGTTCTCAGCTCGCTCAAAGATTCCTCTGCTGCGGCTGGCTGAGCATGCGCGTGCGCGCATGTTCTCAGCTCGCTCAAAGATTCCTCTGCTACAGCGGCTGGCTGAACATGCGCGTGCGCGCATGTTCTCAGCTCGCTCAAAGATTCCTCTGCTACAGCGGCTGGCTGAACATGCGCGTGCGCGCATGTTCTCAGCTCGCTCATGCTCTCAGGCCCGCGCAGTGCGTCCTGCTATCCCAATCGCAGGCCCGCTTTTTGGGGATCATGCACGCGAGCAAGCGCCGTGCTCAGCAGCATCCCGCCCGGGCCTAGGGCGCCAAACATGCTCAATCAATAAACATGCTTAAATCTAATAAGTCTAATGCGTTTCCTCATGGGTCTCTCCAAGGTGAAATGGAGCTTTCGCGAAAGTTCACCGTGGTAGACCCGGCTGCTGCTGCCAGGCCACAGGCTGCTCTTCCTCGACTCATCAATACCAGCAACGCCCACACCCAGTCAACCAATAACCACCAGGACAGCAAGTTAAAAGCCGGAGACGCCCACTTCCCGGTCTTCTGAAGTCTGCAAGCCGCCGCCGCCCCACCTCCTCCTTCTCTCATGAAGCGTGCTTGCCTACTGCCTCTGCCGTCACCAGTGCCTAGGCCCCGGGGGGATCATGCACGCGAGCAAGCGCCGTGCTCAGCAGCATCTCGCCCGGGCCTAGGGCGCCAAACATGCTCAATCAATAAACATGCTTAAATCTAATAAGTCTAATGCGTTTCCTCATGGGTCTCTCCAAGGTGAAATGACAGACACATGCTCATCCATAGTGACATACTGGCTCATTTGGGAACCTGTCAGTCAGATGTGGAGCCCCATCATTGGTTTGAGTGGCAGATGACTTATTACTGAATAAATGACAGAATATTCTAGTGTAAATTGAAGAAATTGCCTATCTAGTCTCTCTGTGTGTGCATCTACTTTGCTTATTTGAGGTGATTTTGTGTGTGAACTCGGCACTGAATGTGGCGTTATTACATAAGAAATAACGGTTTGCTACACACATATTTTAGGTGCGCTTTGCACACAAATAGGTTCTCTAAACCCAAAACACAGATTCAAGGCAAGACCAAAATTCACTGATTGGCTTTAATTGAATAGAGGAAACTATGGGAACAAATATAGATTCTGACCTTTTAGTTGTCTGGATACACCGGGAACTAATGACACATTCACATTGTATTATATCCACCAAAATTGTCTAAATGTATCAAACGCTATTTCTTGTAGGAGCCATATGCAAATGTTCACAGGGGGAGAAAAACAAACCCAACACATAATTGACTAGCCTTGCCATGTTTTTGTCAGTGAATGGCAATTTTCACTCTCCTGTCGAGTGCATGCTGATTATTCTATCAGACAAACAGAGGAGCGCGTACGATGAAAAGATTGGCAGCGTCTCACATGCCGGTGCTGAGAAATGGCCTGTCCGTCTGTCTTTTTGTTTTCCACATTTTCTCCTCTTCCTTCATCTGTGGCTGCGTGTTGGAGTCAAATACCACTTGTCAGGAGAGTGTTTGGACTGACATGAGATAAGAACCAAGCAACCGAGTTATTCCTCAACACTGCAACTGTGAAAGAACTATACAGGAACAGAAGAATCTAAACGGGGCCCATACTTTTTTTACAGAACATTGAATATAATAAAAGAGCATTCCATTTTGTTTCAAACCAGGCCTGAAACAAAATGAAATGGTGAACTAATAATAATGAATGCATCGGTTTTATATAGCGCTTTTTTGGACACTCAAAGACGCTTTACATGCCATTATTCTTTCACTCCATACACGGTTATGATAAACTACAACTGTAGCCACAGCTGCCCTGGGGCACACTGACAGAAGCGAGGCAACCAGTATATGCCATCGGCCCCGCCGACCACCACCAACCCTTCACACACACACACCAGACTCATTCTAGGCAATGGGGGTGAAGTGTCTTGCCTAAGGACACAACGGCAGTTTGGCACTTTACAGCTGCAGCCGCCCCACTGTGGCATCAGGTGTTCCCAGAGGTTAAGTGTCTTGTCAAGGACACAACGACAGCAGACAGAGGGAGTCGATAGTGAAAGGGTGCGCTCGAACCCACGACCTTCTGGCTCAAAGCCCAATGCTCTATCAACTGAGCTACTGTCGCCCTTACCACACACTGACCACAATTTGTTTTTGTTTTCCAATAAGTTATATGAATATGACATAAAAGAACACAAGGGATTAAAGGTAAGTATTACTAACAGTCTACAGGGAGGAGGAGTGACTGGAGGAGAGCCTTGAACTGGTACCCGCTGTGAGGAGGTGTTTTTTGAAGAGACAGCACAAAGACAGAGGATGAATTGAAACTCTTTGAAGGATTACATTTCCAAGGAATTGATTTGTGCCATAATCAAATAGCTGCCTCCAGAAACTGACAGGGTTAATGCAGAACTCCTGTTCCACAATCCCTGTTGCATTTATTATATTTTCCCACTTGTAGTTTTGCCCGCATCCACAGTGAAATGAACACACTCCCGAGCATGCACACAGCGATTATTATCAAATGTACGTCCGCTTGCTCATAGCTGCTCCCACAGGGAAGCTTGCTGTACCGCTCCTCCACTCTCATTTTTCTTTGTCTGCTTATGATGCCCCATGTGTGCTCACTGACTTTCATTTAACCCATTGGAACACACTCACATGCATAGACGACGCCCCTCCTCCTTCAGGTCTTCTTACTCACACACACACGCACGCACACACCCACATACACACAAATACACACACACACAATCTTGCCTTGTTCAAAGCAATATTGCATTACAGTGGCCAACAGCAAGGTGTGTCCCGCTGGATACAGGGACTTTTCCTGGTACAAAGCCAAAGGTAAAATACTGCCTTTTAACAGCTACTGTGCACTATTTGCAAATCCAGCAGTAAATATTTACTACTTAGAAAAATATATGCTGTCCCCAAAATGTACAGTGACCCAAAGCCCGCACATGAAAGATGCAGCACAAGGACAGCCATTGACAGACAGCTCCACAACATCACAACAAATTCACAATTATAAAGTATAGAGTCTTAAAGACATCATAGCTCAGACGTTTGAACTCTGTATTCAGTGATGAGAATGAGACCAAGTTCAGCTCTGCATTAGACCTGGTTGAGATATGGCTTTATGCCTAAAAGCCCATTCTCATATACTTTGCATGTAACTCGGACGCATTGGAAATCTGGTTTTCAAAGCATAATGTTATTTAACGTAAATATACCAATCCCAAACGGCTGAGGCTTAAAAGTGCTTAAGGAGACTTTAGGGTAGCACATCTAACTCTTCAAGACAAATATGGCCACAATAGTTACAGAGCAATACATGTAAAATGTTTGGAGCAGGTGAGTGTCATGACGGTGTGTGAGTTGATAGATGTGTTCTGGGTCTGCAGTGTGATTGAAACACCTCCTCAACGTAAAGCTGTCGCTTTTGTGATGGAGTCAGCGGGTCATTTTATGCATCACACCTGTCCCCTACTCTCCCTGCACTGACACCCAATCAAACAGCAAAATGGACGGATTTGTTTTGCAGACCTTGAAAGGAGGGCAGGGGCACATGAGCGGGGTTCCATTTGTGGATGTGGGATGCATAGGTGTAAAAAAGTTGACAAATGAAAAATAATAATGAATACAAAATTGTGATTAATCAGAGAAAAAGAACACATATTCAGATCAAAATGAAATGACGTAATGTATTGATCTAAATCCACAATAACTTTGCAGTAACAGGTTAATTACCAAATTCAAAATGACCTGATTTTGACCATTTGCTGCAATCTATCTACTATCACTCCTATTGGCTCAACAGTGGTTCTTGTGAGGATGTCAAGATCTAATCTATATCTAGATCAGGATGTTCACTCAATGTCACTTTATTGGCAAAAAGAGGTATGCACAGAAAAGCTTCTGCCAACTCCCTTATGGCGATTATCTTTTCTGTACTTGTCTTTAATATTATTAATTTTATGTCTTCTAAATGCCCAAATAAGCACTTGAACATTTCTAAGGGATACTGCAATACAGTTGCATTGCTCATCCTTGTTCAGGCACGAGAATTGTCACTCGATGCGAATAAATTATTGTTAATTTTGGAGTGATTGTTCTTTGCTGTAAGAGTTGTGGCTGGTCTGGTCTTTGGAGTGATACTCACCTCTCACAAAGGTTCTGCAAACATCATCCTAAAAACAGATGTCAAACTCAGTTATAAGTTAGAGTTGAAATTGATTACTCGTTGAAATCGTATGAACAAAATTAATCACAATGATTCAGTTTATTATTTGCCATATGCTACTGCTGGGTGTAGCTCTCCATAAAGGATCCTTAATTTAAGGTAAAGGTAAAGGTGCACTTTATTTATCCCGTAGGTCAATTCTTCCCTTGCATTTGACCCATCCTGATGTCACTAGGGAAATCAGGATTGAGTGGTCGCCGTAGTACCCATCTTCAGATGTTGTTGCTCAGCTTGGTCAGGACTACCGGAGCTCTGTGCATTTACCCAAGTTCTATGCAAAAATGACCCAATTTGTTGTACTAACTTGCCCCTGCAGGAACTGGTCAATCCCCTCCCTAAAAATAAACATATACCATAAGAAAGAGGCAAGACCCTGGCTGATTGCACAATAATCTTCGACTGGCAAGACAAATGACATTCATTCCAGTGCCGTGCCTTTAATCAGCTTGTTATAATTAACGCCACACTCCATTGGCCATACAAATATCTTTGTCAAGGTGCTTGTTGCCGTACAAGTTCTTCTGCTGTTCTTGTAGACAAGCTAACAAGGATGACTTTAATTGCCCTAATGTAACGGTTACATTATTACTTTATCAATCAGTCAATCAATCGATCAAATTTAATTTATAAAGCGTTTTCAGATAAGAAATGCAACAGTTTACAGTTTGGTTAAACACAATCCCACATGCCCATGACCCCTCCACCCAAAACCACATTTATTATTAGGTACACACTCAAACACACTTTCACACGGGTGCACACACACACACACACACACACAAAATCCCATCAAATTAGTAAAATAGGTGTCGGAGTAACCAGCTGAAGAGGCGTCTGCACCTGGAGCAGAGAGTCGCCTGCAGCCACGGGGGACAACACAGGACCCAGAGGAGAGAAGAGGCTCGCAGACCCCCACCAGGTCCAGGAGTCAGATCCCCACAGCCACAGCAGACAACTGCTCCCAGTGCAGAGGGAAACACTGGGGACACTAAAACAATACGATAAAAAGTAAAAGGAATAAAGCACAATAAATAACAAATAAATAATAACAAACTAAGCTATGTTTCTTATAATTTCTTAGAATAAAATATGTAAAATGTTAAGCTAGATAATAACAACGAATCAAAAGCAAATCTAAAAAGGTGTGTCTTGAGCCATACATTTTTTATACGTGTTAAGTACTGTATAATATAGTGAATATATTGAATTATTTTTTTCATGGTTTTAACTAATGCAAATACTAACAACAAATTGCATGGATTTCAGAATGAAAATAAAAAAATACCATTGTCCTAAATGTGGGCCTTTTTAAACAACAAATCACTTGAGTCGTCACTCAACCGGTTACAGTTGGTGCAGAATGCAGCAGCCCGTCTTCTCACCGGTTCATCTAGATACAGCCACATCACTCCTGTCCTCTCCTCCCTGCACTGGCTCCCGGTCCGTTTTCGGATTGATTTTAAAATGTTAATGCTTGTTTTTAAATGGTTCTGGATGTGCCCAGGTCCCACTACAAACAGTGGGGCGAACGTTCCTTCAGGGTTGCAGCGCCTAAACTGTGGAACAGCTTGCCACTCAGTCTGCGTGTTCTCACGGACCTGTCCCTTTTTAAGTCCAGATTAAAGACTCATCTTTTTAAACTAGCTTTTAATACTTAGGGCACACTGAATTGTGTCTTGGTTGTTTTCATTTTGTGTTTTAAATTGTTTTAATCTGTCTGTGAAGCACTTTGGTCCTCCTGGTGTTGTTGTAAAGTGCTATACAAATAAACTTTGATTGATTGATTGATTGACAAATACTCACAGATCCAAGGCGTCTTAGTCACTTTAATGAATGCCTTAGATTCATGTGCATCACTGCCTTACACAGAGTTGGCATGTGTTGATCCTTGAGTATTTGTTTTTATTAGCCTCTGTTTATCCAATATATTACATCTGTTTGCCTTAATATGTGGCATGTAACAGGAACTTGCATGTTCATACACATCTCAATAAAATCCGCCTTTTTACCAGACCTTGGCAGAAGTAAAGACTGCACATCTATGGTTTTAAGTTTTTACAGAAAGATGGCTGAGAGATTAGCGTTTATGCCTCACAGCATGAAGCTCCTGGGTTTGATTCCATGTCTAGGCACCTCTGGAATCTCTGTAGGTTTGCTCTGGGTGCAACAGTTTCCCTTACCACTAAAAACAGGCACAATAGGTATGAATGTACTCACTTTGTTTTTAGATCATTCAACTTTATTCATTCATAGTCTCTCTAAAAGTCTCACCATCTATGTATCTTTGTATAACTTCATCCTCCTATCTTCTTTCCCACCAGTACATAATATATTTCATCAGCAGAACCAGTGGGCAGCAGTAGTGGTATCCGACTTTAATAAAGTGAACGACCTTGTGGGATTGCAGTTGGGGATAGATTAAGTTTGCCTTCCCCTTCCCTTGCCACCTCTATGGGCCTTCTTATCACACACTGGCTTTACTTAATTACTTGCTTTAATTCGCCCATTCCTCTAAAATGACCCCCTTGCTGAGACGAGACAAGTTGTTTTAATTAAACAAATGAATATGTCGCTTATCGGCACAGGATCGGCACTTGTGTTTGTCACAGTGAGCGTCATTGGTGATGATCACGTTATCTGGGAGTAGGCCAGGCTTTGCATCACACACACAGGACAGAGGAAGGGAGTGCCTGATGGTAATGTGCAGATATGTAAGATCACAAACAGGCCCATTAGATAGAGCAGACATGTCCACTTAGTCACACAGTAATCAGATGAGCTCCATAATGTGGCATGGTAGTGAGTTAATGGTGGTAAAAAGGTATTTAGTTAAAGCTGAGAAGAAAGGCCCAAAGCGTGTGGGATGAGGAAGTAGATGTCGATTCAATCACTATTGGCTAATGTCCCTGCAGAAGAAGGCTACATGGTCATAGACTGCAGAGAGTATTATTCCAGACCGTATATTGCAAAACTACAGTAAACAAGGGTGAAAGCTTGACGGTATTTCATAAAGGTACATTATTGACCACATTTTGAAAAAATAAATCCTGGCAGTTTACTGAGAAGTGTCAGATATTTCTTCTTCTATGTAAATAGATAGTGTCTGGGTTGAAGGACCTTTATGTAGTGATTATGTAGTAGTGATGAGCAGCATCATAGAGAGGGACAGGAAGAAGCTCAGGAGGTCCAGCTCTATCCTGGGCTGTTCCCTGGACACAGTGCAGCAGGTGGGGGACAGGAGGGTCCTGGGCAAACTAACATCTATGCTAGACCATGACTGTCACCACCTACAGGACACTCTGGCTGCTCTGGAAAGCAGCTACAGTGACAGACTTATTCATCCTCGCTGTGTGAAGGAGAGGTTCCGCAGGTCTTTCCTTCCTGCTGCTGTCAGACTGTACAATGAGAACTGCACAGCCTGTAAATGTCATTCATCTGTAAATAAGTAAATACTGCAATCATGCGGAGTTATGTATTATGTATGCGGAGTTAAGCATTTACAGCTTGCTAAGAAACATAGCTACTACTACTTATTTTGTTGTGCTCCCTGTGTGCTCTTACTACTGTCCTGTATGTGCGATGCAAAGTTGAAGTTTCCCAACTGTGGATCGGATAAAGGATCTCATATCTTATCTTATTTTATCTTAATGACTGGACTCAGGCCCCGTTTATACGAAGGCGCTGCGCACACGTTGCCAAGCTATTAACAGAAACGACCAAGCTCCTAATGCAAATTTCACAGCGTTCATACAAGGATCAAAAACAATGTAGTTCTAGTGCCTGGCCAGTAGCGGGCAGAGGAACTTTAAAACATGACACACACGAGCCCCAGCCCCCCCATCAGTATACTCACTTCCTCTGCAAGACGTGAAAGAATGCACCAACATCATTCTGCATTTTAACAGCAGCTGCGAAAATGGAATCTGAAACTAGAGCTTTGCGTGGTCTCGTTTGGACGAACGAAGGAGTAGAATCGTCCTCCGTGTAGCGCTTGAAGCACACGTAGCTAGTTAGTGTACCCGCCGCCATTGTTGTTTACGTTTGTTCTCGGCCACTGCGCATGTCCAAATTTACGTGCGGGGAGCAGCGGAGAGCAGCTGGGAGGTGGGGGTCAGATCAGGCAAGGAATTCACACCTTTTTCCCTCACGCAGAAGTGAAAGAGCCGCGTATCTGAGCGTATCTGAGCTGTCCCACTCTGGCATTTGTCCGTAATGAAGGTCTGGCAATGTCCTTCAACAAATTAATAGTGTTGATGCAAAAGCATTTTTGTTTGCGTTCCAAAATTGTAAGTTTATAAATCACTAAAGTCTTTACACAATGGCATGCTTGTTTATGGCAAATATAAGACCTTTTCAGAGTGCCGAGGGTTCTTGTGCAGCTCTGCCTGACCAAATTTAATGGGAGAAGTGTCATAGAGGCCATTATACCAGCAGGGGCACACACAGTCCTATTACATATGGCTGCTGGCTGTTAATGTGTATTAGCAGGAGACAGAGAAACCAAGGTAAAGATAAGTGATTTTGCAGTAGCTGGCTAAATAGGACACACGATTGGGAGGGAGAATGTTAGTGAGGGGGGCAGAGAATGGACCCCTGTCAGGGCAATTTCACTCCTCTTAATATATTATATAGCACAAAATTGTACTATTCTAAAACTAGAATATATGAATACCCCCAATTTTAAAATTAGGAGTTCACTGAAATCAAGTTGGTGTAATCCCACATTCATCAGGGAGTGTCCAGATTAATGCTTTTTCATCATTACACATTGAAAAAACAAAATACCTTTTTTGGGCTGAAGAATACAATGTTCATATATGGGCTTGTTCACACTAAAGGGCACAAAAGTGTGACAAAAGGCTAAAAATTAGATTTTAATAATCAGAAGATATTTTATGTTTTTTATGTTTCCAAGCACCTCCTCTGTCCATTAGAAGTTGCTAGAACATAACTGTTTTTTACATTAGACAAGTTTCCTATAGCGGCCCTGTTTATTTTATGTAACGGACGTGATGATTTGACGGAATGAGCTTTGTGGAAGTTTGATGGTATTTTCAGACGTCCACATTTGATTCAGAGATTCTATTTTTTTACACAAAGTAGATGCAAAGTGATACTTTCATATTGTCAACCAATTAAATGTGAAAACAGACCAGATTTTTTTTTTTCTCAAGTTTAATTTTTAGAGAAAAGAGGACCGTCCTCATCACGTCCGTTATACATTTTTCAGGGGTCATTTAATTAATTAATTATTTTTTATTTTTTTTACGATTCTTTTTTATATCAAGTGATTCCCTTCTGTTGTGTTAACCATGAAAATCTTGTGGGATTTCATCTTCTGCTTTTTCAGACTGAGGACATTTTATTTTCTATGTAACTGGCGTCACAGTAGAATGGTCAAATCAGAGGCTGATTTGGTCGTTTAAAATGTTGCTAAACATTTTTATGTCAATCTTTCCCTTTGATTTTTTCCACACTATCTCTTCAATGTGTCTGTGTTTGAAATCTTTTTTCCAATCTATGAAAGTAATTTTAGTTTTTAAGTTATAACCTTTTAAAGTCCAGATACTTCAATTGTCACTTTACTGTGAACACACTCATATACTGTAGTTCAAATATCCCAACCGGTATATCAATATCGACATATGAACGCAATTAATCAAAAATCACGAGTGCCTTAGAATGCACCACTATGGCACAATGCCAAACGTAGGAAGGTAGGAGTTTTTAAGGGGAAGGGGTAGAGGTAATACAGTACCTTGCAAAAGTATTCGGCCCCCTTGAACCTTTCAACATTTTGCCACATTTCAGGCTTCAAACATAAAGATATAAAAATTAAATATTTTGTCAAGAATCAACAACAAGTGGGACACAATTGTAAAGTGGAACAAAATTTATTGGATAATTTAAACTTTTTTAACAAATAAAAAACTGAAGTGGGGCGTGCAATATTATTCGGCCCCCATGCGCTAATACTTTGTAGCGCCACCTTTTGCTGCAATTACAGCTGCAAGTGGCTTGGGGTATGTCTCTATCAGTTTTGCACATCGAGAGACTGGAATTCTTGCCCATTCTTCCTTGCAAAACAGCTCGAGCTCAGTGAGGTTGGATGGAGAGCGTTTGTGAACAGCAGTCTTCAGCTCTTTCCACAGATTCTCGATTGGATTCAGGTCTGGACTTTGACTTGGCCATTCTAACACCTGGATACGTCTATTTGTGAACCATTCCATTGTAGATTTGGCTTTATGTTTTGGATCATTGTCCTGTTGGAAGATAAATCTCCATCCCAATCTCAGTTCTTTTGCAGACTCCAACAGGTTTTCTTCCAGAATGGGCTCCATCCATCTTCCCATCAATTTTAGCCATCTTCCCTGTCCCTGCTGAAGAAAAGCAGGCCCAAACCATGATGCTGCCACCACTATGTTTGACAGTGGGGATGGTGTGTTCAGGGTGATGAGCTGTGTTGCTTTTACGCCAAACATATCGTTTTGCATTGTGGCCAAAAAGTTTGATTTTGGTTTCATCTGACCAGAGCACCTTCTTCCACATGTTTGGTGTGTCTCCCAGGTGGCTTGTGGCAAACAAGACTTTTTATGGATATCGTTGAGAAATGGCTTTCTTCTTGCCACTCTTCCATAAAGGCCAGATTTGTGCAGTGCACGACTGGACAGACTCTCCCACCTCAGCTGTAGTTATCTGCAGTTCATCCAGAGTGATCATGGGCCTCTTGGCTGCATCTATGATCAATCTTCTCCTTGTTTGAGATGAAAGTTTGGAGGGACGGCCGGGTCTTGGTAGATTTGCAGTGGTCTGATACTCCTTCCATTTCAATATAATTGCTTGCACAGTGCTCCTTGAGATGTTTAAAGCTTGGGAAATCTTTTTGTACCCAAATCCGACTTTAAACTTCTCCACAACAGTATCTCGGACCTGCCTGGTGTGTTCCTTTGTCTTCATGGTTCTCTCTGCGCTTTAAACAGAACCCTGAGACTATCAAAGAGCAGGTGCATTTATACGGAGACTTGATTACACACAGGTGCATTCTATTTATCATCATCAGTCATTTAGGACAACATTGGATCATTCAAAGATCCTCACTGAACTTCTGGAGTGAGTTTGCTGCACTGAAAGTAAAGGGGCCGAATAATATTGCACGCCCCACTTTTCAGTTTTTTATTTGTTAAAAAAGTTTAAATTATCCAATACATTTCGTTCCACTTCACGATTGTGTCCCACTTGTTGATTCATGACAAAAAATTAAAATTTTATATCTTTATGTTTGAAGCCTGAAATGTGGCAAAATGTTGAAAGGTTTAAGGGGGCCGAATACTTTCGCAAGACACTGTAAATAACCCTTAACGATGTCAAGATGGCATGTATCTTGACAATGACACCAGCGCATTTAAATGAATTTACTTAAACAATTATGCTTGTCTTTCAGCAGTGGTTAAAGTTCACCTGGTCTCACTCTACATGGTGGTTGAAGATAAACAGACAAAAGGTGAAACGAAGAACATAAAAGCCCTTTACAAATAAATGTAGAGGAGTACGGTGACGGTCAACTGAAAGCAAAATGAAATATATGCTTTGTACAAACAGACGCTCTGTCAAGAATTAAAATATGGGCCTGGTAGGATCATCTATGCAGCAGGAAAAACAGTGCAACTGTGTACAAACAACCAGCGCTCCGGATTATAGATGGCTAAACTCTGACTAGAGTGTTTGTAACAGGCTTTGAAGATTTCCATCAGTGTGGTTTCCGTGGTCCGCTGAGTTGATAATCTGTGCATAGTCTTAGTCCTCACCTCATTGTTTATATATATATTTTTTTTTTACGTAGTGCAACTTCAGGGTCAGAATATGACAAGAATCAACATTCTATTATTAACTATTACTGATATTGTAGAGAAGAGATAAGTCAGGACATCGGATGTTTATTAACATCGCTAAGATCAATTGAACAGACTAATAATACATGTTAATGAGCATGTCTGTGTCGTAAGAATACGTGCCGGAAGGGCTGGCCTTTTTTATATGTGGGGACAACAGCGGAACGTGTACTCTCTCCCAGGCCAAATTACCCATGAAGTGAGTAAACGTGTACATACTATAGTGCAACAATAAATGCACTCATACCTTTTAATTTAGATAGGTGGCAAGGTGATCCCTTAACCTCAGCCAGCCAAGAGCAGCTCCATGGGCAAAGTTACAGTTCTTGAAATGATATGCAAAGAGGATACAATGCTCAAAATTTCACTCAGCTCACAACTGTGTGTGTGGACCTCCCATGTTATATTTACAAGAACCTGGCAATCACATAAAAGCACTGAAAGCAGATGTGTAAGTAGAAAAACTTTTGTACAGCATATCTGGAAAAAATAGTGCTTACGGTGCAAATTTCAGCTAAAGCTACGAGTAACTGTTCTTTAAAAATCAACATAATTAGAATCCATAAACAGCAGACACCAAGGGCTTTCATAAGAAGTGTGCTGGACCTGGGGGTCTTCAAGCAACCTTGTAATTAAGACTTAATGAAGCTGATGCATAAATGAGAGCATATGAGAAGTATAATCCCCGTATTCCTCGATTTGAACCTGCCTATATTTTTAAGATTAAGAGATCCTTTATTCGTCCCACAGTGGGGAAATTTCAGTGTTGCATCACAAGTTACAGAGCAGTAGGAATGAGGAGCACACAGCACCAGTTAAATGAACAATAAATATACTAATTAAAATAAAGTTATATTTCTAACTCTAGCATAAAAGTAACAAATATAAAATCTCTATCTATAATAAAGAAGTATTTAAATGTTCTACATTTGGCATTATAAGAAGCAAGTATAAAGTAAAGGTATATTCTAGAAGAAGAAGGTCCTTTATTAGTCCCACAATGGAGAAATTTCAGTTTGATGCATACACATTCACATATACATATACTGTACGTGTATGCATACAAACATCACTTCCGCGCTCCTTATAGGAAAAGTGGGTTAAGTGTCTTACCCAAAGACACAACGACAGCAGACATCAGAGGGAGTTGGTGGAGAAGTGCAAGCAGCATGTAGTCGTATATTTACATCTGTACATGTTAGCAGCAGTATGTTTACATCTGTATGACATGTGAGATCAGGTTGGCGGTTAGTTCTCATTGTTTGTTGTACGGTCTGACAGCAGAAGGAAGGAAAGACCTGCAGAACCTCTCCTTCACACAGCCAGGATGAATAAGTCTGTCACTGAAGCTGCACTCCAGAGCAGTCATGGTCCAGCATAGATGTTAGTTTGTCCAGGACCCTCCTGTCCCCCACCTGCTGCACTGTGTCTACACATGTCTGCATCCTTCTCCACAGATGTCTGTGTCCTTCTTATACCCTTGACCTCAGCTCCCATCCACTATTCTGTGTCCCTGCACACATCGTCTGACAGGTCATATCATTATGACAATGATTATTTCTATCCATCCATCCATCCATCCATTTTCTACCCTTTAATCCATTTCTGGGTCAGGGGGGTGGCAGTCAGAGATGCCACCCAAGTCTCATAGCACCAGCCCCTCACTGACCCTCTGCAGGTGGTGAGTCCACAGGAGGACGGCTGCTCTCTGAGTGTGAGCATAGCCTTGATCTTTCAGTGGGGGCTTTGGGCAAAGTGGGGTTAAGTGTCTTGCCCAAGGACACAACGACAGCAGTCATCAGTGGGAGTCGGTGGAGAAGGTGTAGAGGTGGGAAATGAACCCACGACCTTCTGGGCTTAAGGCCAATGCTCTACCAACTGAGCTACTGTCGCCCCTGATTATTTCTATTCCATTATTATTGTTTTTCATGGCTGACTTCAAATAGATAAGCTCTCACAAATCATGTGTCTCTACTTTCAGCACCTGAAAACAAAGATGACAGTAATAAAATGGAGACACAATTGCTTTTTCAATTCATTTCCATTGGGAAATCAGGTTGGGGACAAAACTATATATACTTCTCCCTGGATACACCAGTAGCAGAGGCAGCTTTGGACAGACTACCAGCATTGAACGAAGGTTAAATGGCTGAAAAACATTAGACTTATAACATTATGAGCCTCTTGCAACAGGTATAATCAGAGGTGAACCTGAAACTGACACTGAAAGATTAGACAAGCACCTGCTGAGATGAACAAACGCCAGTTAATCAGGTCCAGTCTGGTTAACATAAGTCAATTCAAGCAGGGTTCTTTCATACAGTACATCAGTGGATGTGGCGCCATGGTTATATCGCTCATTACTGCGGCACATAGAGCAGCTTTCGCCACATGCACATCTGAGTTAATGGGCCACAATAAAGACACTACTGTCTTCATTTTATGGCTGACTTTTCTAATGGCCTACTTGGCTCCCATGTCCCGCTCTCAAAGGAGCAATCTCAGCCTCTTTAAGACCTGGGATATTCTTCAACACACTGCTTCCTCCTGGCCTATGCCTCCCTCTATCCATCCTCACACCACCTCCCCCTCCTTCAGATTTGAGTGCGACAGGAGCCAGGACTCGCCCAGGGCCTTTCTACTGCCTTTAGTTTCATTAGCGGGCCCCAGATGCTTAGCTGCTTACAGAATTATGAAGGGCCAAAGCCAAGCGCCTCCAGATGGGGCCTATCTATATTCAGATGAGCCGTTTCCTCACATTCGGAGCAATCGGGCTCTTGTGTCCTACGGTGTCGTCAACAAACATGCTGACAACTGCAAACACAGACAGCAAAAACAGATGTGGGCTCACACACAGCATGGAGAGTACACACAACATGGACTATTCCAACACAACACATTGTTCTCATTACGAAAGAAAACAATAATGGTGCCACTGCCGTTCGCATCAGCATCGCTTTTGATTTGGTTCATAATTGACTAAATATTAAGATTTGAGGGCTTGATGAAGTCCGGCCCTTAGCTGACTATAGCAAGATGTTTAGCCATTTCTGTTACATGTCCAAACAAATCCTGAGAATCTAAAAAAGCATAGTTTTGTGGAAATTGATACCCATAATTCTTTAGTTGGAGTCACAAGTAATCTCCCTGTTGTGTTGAGTAAGGTTTTACCAGCCTATAACATAAAATAACCTCCTGACACCCAAATGTTTGTGTCCAGCATGCACAGATTTGATAGAATTCTGCCGTATGTAAAAGGTAATGTGATTTTTCTGCAACCAATGCTTGTCAGCACAGCAGGAAGTGAGCTACCACACATGCTTACAATACAGTAACCAGGGGCTGCAGAAAAAGTGCAAGGCCTCATGCAGTTCATTAGAAGATGACACAACCAATTTGTAACCCTGCCTGCTAAAATCTCCCAACTCTCCTCTGACAAAAGCATTTAGATGAGAGCGCTAGAAAGGCGGCCGACTCAGACACAAGTACTGGGCCTGTAAAGAGGAAATGAAATACCTTTTTAATTCAGCTTCAGGCAAACATAAAACTGTCCAGGTAAGTCATTTGTGGGCTGAATGAACATCGAAGAGCCAGAAGCAACTGTCCTGTCTGTGGCAGCGGTTCTCATTCACTCTCCTCTGAATGTACATTTTCTCTCAATACACACACACTGTTGTATAGCACTAACCCACACCACAGTCTTATCCTCATCTAGAAGATTATTAATCTATTTGTTACATTTGGTGCCATTATTTTGTTCACATAATCCTCTTTCACTTCCTCTGGCAGCTGCCTAATGAGTTTCTGTGAACAAGAAGGCTGCATGTGCTGCTGATGGTTCAGATTGGCTCCTCTCCCTGCTCCCCTCTGCTTAATTCCTCCACTCTTTCTGGGTTTGTCCTACACACAAAATTAGCAGACTCACATAGAATTAACAGTGGGAGAATATAAATGTACTAGAATATAACACACAAGATTAAAGCTGTTGTGTCTAACTTTCAAAAACAAGAAAACATTGCATCTTCAAAATGTAAACATGCAAATTATCATTTATTTTAAATGTGCCAGCCATTATAGCTTGAACATTTTTTGGATCACAATATACTAACTTTCAAGCCACAACCAAATAGAACTATATAATAAATAATAATGGGTATGAAATTCCCAGACCTTGTAAAATTTAACACCGCCATCATGTTATTCAAGGCATTTCACAAATTGTTACCTCATAACATACAAACATATTTTGTGCCTAAAGAAAAAAACTATAATCTAAGAGGTCTTGGACATTTTACACTTCCCAAATTTCGATCTACCCGTAAAAGTTTCTGTGTGACGTGTCAAACTGTGGAATGCTTTGGATCCTCAATTAATGCAATGCCAAGATATTCACAGATTTAAGACATTATATAAAAACAATGTCTGGTCCGAATACAGAGAGATTATGACTTGAATGTATTTCTCTTCTTTTCCCTCGACTCATGTTAGCATGTACTTGCTCTTGTTAATACATTTTGGAGTATGTTTCCTTACCATTGCTGGTATTTGCTGTTCATTACCATTGTTGGTATTTCTTTTTTTAAATTGTTTTTGTATGTAGTTTCTTTTTATTTTTTTATTATTATTTTTTACATTTGTCCCTGATGACATTTTCAATAACTCATTTTGCTTATGAACAATATGTTTAAGATTTTGATATCTGTGCTAAATTTACGTTGGAGCTAAAACCGGAGCCTTTACTTTACTTTACCCTTGTAATGACTGAAGTAATTAGGGGTGGGATTAAATAAGTGTTCACTTCTTCCCACTCCTTTTCGAGCATCCATAAGTGTTATGTTAGTATCACTCACTCTTTTTGTTATTACCCCTTTGTTATATTTTGTACATGTACCTAAGTTGCTTGAACTAATTATTTCTATGCCCGCTTACTTGCTCGGAATGAATAAATAAAAAAAAAAAATAAAAAAAAAAAAAAAAAAAATGATCCCCTACTACCTCCAAGACACATTAGTATCATATCAACCAAAACGAGAAATGCGTTTGCAAAACAGCAGACTTCTGGGGGTCCTTACAGTGTGAATAAGCCCAGTGGGAGGCGGAGAGTTTAGCTACATAGTGTAGAATCAGCTACCCATCCACGTCAAGGAAGTGGACACAATCTCCACTTCAAAGGCCAGAGTTATAACATTCCTCTTTAATCAAGCATATGGATAGGTAGGTAAGACTTAAGGTGCGTTCACATTGGACCATGCGCTTTGCAACAAGTTTACAAAGTCAATGGTGACGTACGTCAGTGCGAATATTCGCATTGTGCGGGGCAGCATGCAAGTATGTCCGGCGCGGCATGGGCAGTACGCACGGGTGGCAACTAATCCAAGTGCAGCAAAGTGGTTACGGGGACACAAACGGGCAGAGCAGGAAGACAAAAACACTCAAAAAAACAGGAATAAATTAATACTTAATAATTTGTCAGCGGTGTGACCATTACACCCTATTAGAAATACAACTTTAAGTCTAAAAACACAGATTGTCAGTCAATGCACATACTGTATAAAGACAGCATGGTAACTTGAGCACTATTCTCTCCTCTTCCTACTTTATCTGTCATCATTATGACCCTCAGATGATGGGACCCCTGAACTTACACCTGTGAGCTGGACCCACCTCTTAAGTCCTGCACCGCACAGCCTCAGTCCTGGGTCTACAGCCTGTCTGTCTGTCTGTCTGCAATAAATCCAAATATTTTAATTATTGATTAGTTGTGATAAATCAATTAACTTGTTATAGCTCTATAAATCAATGAACAAATCAGTACAGAGATAAATAAGAATGTTTGTGAGCATTAGTTTTGGTTCTTTTTCCAAGTCCACACATCCATCCATCCATTTTCTTCCCCTCAATCCATTTCTGGGTTGGGGGGGGGGGCAGAGATGCCACCCGTGTACACATAGCACCAGCCCCTGATCCTCCGGCAAGTGGTGAGTCCACAGGAGGATGGCCGCTCTATGGCATAGCCTTGATCACACCACACGATTGTATCTAAATATCCACATGGCTGAACCAATGACAGATAATTTATCTTTTGCTCTTGCTCTTTTGTCCCTCTATGGCATGTTTTAAAACATATTGCTTTTACACTACTATGTTGATGTTGACAGAGAGGGAACATCATCGATAACATTTGTATGAAAAAATAATGAAGTCCATACACAACATGATTGCTACCGTGCAGTCAAAGCAAGGAAACAATGTTTTTGAATTAAAATTGCACAGAAGCACAGGAGAATGCTACAGGCAGAATGTAGCAGCCATAAAATTTGAATTGCCTTGTGTATGAATTGTGCTATACAAATAAACTTGCCTTGCCTTGCCTTACTATACATGTGTAATTCTCTCTTTGGTTCTACTCTGGTTTAGGTATAATTACTTCAAGCTGTCCAACGACGGAATGCCTTAAACTGTATGTTATTCTTTGTATCAATAAAACACTATATGTTCAAAAACTCCAGACACCCAACCAGTGTGATTTGAAAAAGAAGATGCGAGCCACTTTGTTTGCAAATAGGGACTGTTCTTTCAGAAATGACTGGTTAGTTGTTCTTTCATTGCTCAAATTAGCCGCAGTCCTTGTCAATTTGCCCTTAATTAACAATCTTGCAATCTCTCTATTAATTAGCTAAAGCTATTAGCTATTTTACATCACTCTTCATTTCTCAACATTAATTCATTTCTCATTAAACAGGTGTACAAGGTGTGCGCTGGAAACGGCACCAAGTCCTAATGCTTAGCGTACATCGGACTGGCAACTGATTATAACCGTCGCCTATGAGTTGCTGCCCCGCACACATCGACAATCTGGCGAAAACGGGCAACTCCCAGTAGCAGGCCAGTCTGGGGAATAACAGCGCGTACATCGACAGCAACTGGCCTCAACTACAGTGTGTTTTCTGACATAAACTGTAGAGGGCGCGCCATGGATCTATTAGGAGCGCGCACATCGGGTCATATCTCCGGATCTGAGGATAACCAGTTGCCGAAAAGTAGAACAAGGGCAACTGACTGAATCCGGAGATCGACTGTTTATCTTCAGCTGTAAGAGCGCTCACATCGACCGATTTTGGCAACTGATCATCTCCATCATCTACTCTCAGTTGCCAAAAGCCGCCTTGCAACTAGTTGTCTCCAGTTACACTGTCGATGTACGCTAGGCTTAAGAAGCTCTGAATCACTAGTTGTTTTGTTTTTTGTTTTTTTCTTGCTTTTTTCTACCCGAGATGTTGCTGCAGTACACTGCTCATGGTTATGCACTGGTCAAGACCGGAGTTGAGAGGATTCATGGTCCAA
>OZ035824.1:46971354-47078277 GCA_964034765.1 Knipowitschia caucasica | reverse complement strand
TCTATATTCAATAATTCAATATATTGCTAAAGTAATATAATAAAATAAACAAGCTGAAGGAGGAATAGTTCCTTCTTCAGTTTTTTTTTTTTTTTTATGTACCCTTAAACATTCACCACAACAGGATTAGGACTAATACTCGACTCAATCAGGACTAAACAAGGACTGGTACAGGACCAAGCCAAGTGCGCACAGGCTCAGAAACTGACCATTCTAAGCACCCTATACTGTGACGGACTTTGGGCCTGTGTGTGTGGTGTAGCTGTGATCACGTGGGGCGGGTTGCAGATGCAGAGAGCATATTTCATACAGACATCCCAGGAGAGCCCAGGCCGGTGCTAGTGACAGAGTAAAACAGGCTACAAACCAGAGATGCATGGTACTAACACTTTATGCTCCAACAGAACGGGGCCATCGTAAACCATCTGTGTGGGGAAACTGGGCCATCTGAGGTGATTGTGCAACGCAAGCAACAAATAATAACAAAAATAGACGCTGTTTCATTCATTATTGATTCACTCTATTATGGCTTTGGTAATGTCTCCACATTTAAAGCTGGGGTACCCATAGTTTCCCATAACTAATTCATGTCGTTTTCTCTCAACAGACCATTTCTTGCAAAAGTAAAATGTTGTGAACAAAACAGACCAAAACATTATGTCTGTCTCTTAAAAGAAAACATTCTCATCTTCTTCCATGTGCGTCACTATTTGATGGTTTGGGCTAAGGGGGGTGGTCCTTTCTTCTGTCTGAAAAAGAGGATATAACGATATGGCAGGTGTATCTGAAAAGTTGGATGGATTTTATTACACTACCAGTTACATGATGTCACTGGTCATATATTTCCGGGTTACAAAAACCGTGCCTGATTACCGTACGGCAAGGTTGTGGCTTCGATCCCCTGTCCAAAATGGGCCTTTCTTTGTGGGGTGATTATGTTTTTTCTCTGGTTTTCACCGACCTCTATGGTTCCCCAATGAACCCACAACAATCCTGAATACCCAATATCAACAACTGGAGATGCCCCAGACCACTGCTCTTGACAAGTTGCCCAAGAGGTATTAGACGAAGAAAGACAATAGTGTACCCTAACTTTAGACCGTTCAATTTCATCTGAACTTTAACTTTGTGTGTTGAACAACTGAAGACAGAGGCAGGGGAGAATCAACTGGTGCAAAGAGATTGGGGCAGAAGATCTATGCTTTCTGAGAGGGTTTGTCCAGCACTATTCAGTTAGCAGGGTCTTCACACTCCAGAGAGTACTTCTGCCAGGTCCTGAGGAAGGCTGGGGATATCGGAGACCATGTTTTGTACCTTCCATTTTTCTGGCTATAATTCCATAAATTGCATCGTATTGTAATTTTAAACAAAAGGCACTTGATTAGTGAATTAAACACCCGCTCTTAGTCAAGCTCTGACACGGCCGACAGCCTCCACCCTGGTAATTCATGATACCATCGATGGTCATCATTAATGTCAAGTTGAAGCAGCGAGTTATTAAAAACGCAAACAAGAATTTAAAGGGAAGGGTGAATGAACACAGAAGTCATTACATTGTTGTCATCATTGGTGTATTTAGATAAATTAGATTGTAGGTATCAACAAACAAGCAAGCATTATTTCTTTCATTCCCAAAGGAAAAGCATCTTTGTCATTCTACTATTTGACATGTTGGTATGTGGCAAGAGAAAGAAAACGGCTTTTCAGCATGTTATCATTAATAATTTACTTATGACAAACAGCTCTGACATTTACGCAGCACTGGGTGTCTGTCTCAATAACAGTCAGACAATAATGAAGAAGAAACTGTAAGATTGGGGGAAAGCCTCTCAGCTGTGTTGCTGTAATTAGACAGGGCTCAGGCCTCATGTGGGCTCAGGCCACTTTACCGGAGGAAAATATTGATACTTTCTGTGAATATGCAAAGATTGACCTGCTGTGTGTCACACATGAATTAAAAGTCAAATGAGGGATTCAAAAAGATATTTACCACATTCTGTAGGTTTAATGCTTACTGAAAATGACCTACACTACTCGCCAAACGCTGGACTTCAGTTAGTCCCAGGTGAATCTGAAATAACTGTTCACCTGCTTCATTTGTGGAGATGTGTCACTTAAGACATTTCACTTCTGAGACGGGATCTTTTTACTTCACTTTGAGTTGCCTTGTGCATGAATTTTGCTATGCAAATAAATTTGCTTTGTTCCTATCAGCCAACTGAATAATGTTTCGTAATTCCATATGGGGGTCTCCATCAGGAACGTAGCAGCATATACACAGATGTATAAATTCCTTAAATAGTAATGAGAATTATGTTACATATACAGTATACAGTAGAGTATACAAATATAACATTTGTGTGTTGTTTCATGTTTTCAGCTACTGTACATATAACTAGCACTTTGTAGAAGAAGGTGCTTTGGTCAGATGAAACACATTTTTGGCTCTAATGCAAAAGGTTATTGATGGCACAAAACCACTGCAGCCTCAGTACACTCTCCCCAGTGTCAGAAATGGATGGTGGTGGCAGCATCAAGCTATGGGCCTGCTTTGCGTCAGCAGGGACAGGAAAGAGTGTAAACATTGATGAGAAATAATCAGTCAATTGAAAGAACACTTGCTGGTAAAATACTATTGGCTGATTTATATTCCAGTAAGTCAATTACCCTGAATATAATGTCAATGGAGCTACAATGGAATGGTTTCACAATAGTCCACAATGCTCTCCATCTAAGCTCTAAGTGTTTGAGTGGTTTTGTGAAGAGAAATGGACAAAACTTTCAGCCTCTAGACAGTGTCTTGGTGTGCAAAGCTTCATAGAGTCAGAGCCAAAATACTTCTTTATGTTTTTTTAAACTAACAAAATCATGTACGATTTTTCTTTTGCCTCACAGTTGCCTGTTTGTTGTGATCTTTGTGATTGTGATGGCAAAACGTTCAAAGTACTTTTGCAAGCCTCTCTAAATATGTATTGGTATTTGAATATATAACCTTTAATACATTTTTTCCTTTTGCATTTAAACTTCATTGTCTCTGTGTGTCATTCATACCACCCTCAAGCTCCTAAACGAATTTGGACTTCTGTGAACTAACCCATTAGAGATTTCAAGATTATAACATAGGTTACATATTCATATATTTGAACACATGATTTATTTATGCATGTTAACACATTTATCTTGTTACCTTATAGCAATACAAAATGGTTTCACTGGTAATGGCCTTGGATATGAAAGCATGGCGATGAACACAAACATACAGTTCAGACAGAAACACCCTTTGCTTTATAATGACATTGGAAATCTCATGTTGCTGTGTCAAAACTGACCCTACAGAAAACAGGCAATTTGCCAACTGCTGCTGAGGGAAAAGACACGCCTGGATGTTTTATAGCTGGCCAGAGGCACCGCAAGCATTTTCAGGTTGTGATCAGAAGAAATGAGGATAACAAACACCCAGCTCTACACAGACAACCTGCTGGGAGTGTGCAGCGACAACACTAATACAATGAACAGACACAGATGATCCATCACTGAGTCATATCCAACTACTGACAGGGAGTTTCCAGAGCGTTCTGTGTTGTCAGCGCTGAGAAATTACATCCCTACAGATCTGACACTAGAACATGCTTGTATCTGCATGCATCCAGCCTGTCAGCAAGATGACATCTTATTTTGCATTTGGTCAGGGAAATACTTGCAAAATAATCAAAATGGGTCAATACAATATGTTATGGTCATCTAGAATTTCCCGAAAAAGCATACATTATCCAGTCAAGATTTGATAGTGGCTTCTGAATGGGGCATGGAATTTGATGTTAAACCCCAAAAGTATTATCAACATCAGTATAACGGGCAGGGATCGCTGAGTGGATAGTACTCTCGCCTCTCAGCAAGAAGGTCCTTGGTTCGAATCCCGGTTGGACCAGGGCCTTTCTGAGTGGAGTTTGCATGTTCTCCCCGTGTCTGCGTATTTCCCCCGGGTTCTCCAGTTTCCCCTACCACTAAAAACCTGTACTGTAGGTCTGGCATGAGCCTCTTGTACTGGCGCCCCCGCTCCCATCTCTGAGTGGAGTGAGAAGACAAATGCCCAATAATAACAATTGTAAACCGCTTTGAGACTCTGATCTGCAGTGAAAAGTTGGTATATAAAGAATGATTATTTACTATAATTTTTTTATTTGTTTGTGTAGAAAAGTATAATAAGGGACAGGAATTGTAAATAACCATCTGCTATAACCTCTGTATGCATCAAATAAACTGCAAGCTTTGTTTTGTAACTATGATTGACAATGATTGCATTATCCCAAATGCAAATAAATAAATACATACACAATAAACTTCTTCCAGGAGACTACTTTTGCAACTTTTTTTTTTACCACACGTACACACCACACAGGTTTCCTTTTGTTTCTCTGCAACTTGCTGCACCTGCTTATACTGACGCTGCTGTAGTCTTATTTCCTCTGACAAAACAGGAGCAGGTGCAAAGATTTTCTCAAGTGCAACATTTGATTTCCACCTCCTGTCACAGCACTTGTGGCCCTGAGGCGGCTCTAATTCATCTGGTCAGCATGCTTTCATTTCAGCATGCTATCTCAAACCATACAGATATTTGCCAACATCACTATTAGTTCATTGTCTATCTTCTCACGAACATAGATGTTTCAGTGTACCTGGGGTTGGGAGGAAAATGGGAAGAGTGTAGCAACACAAAGGGGGGTCCTGACACTGGAGGTGAAGCCACAGACACAGCAGAGAAACAGGGGGAGGCAACTGTTAGAAATTCCACCGCACCACAGGGAATGGAGCCAGCAATGCACTCACACTTCAGTTCTGCCTAGTTTATACCACAGTGAAAAACATATCTGCCCATTTCTCCCAACTATCAACTTGTCAAAATGTGTCTTGCCCAAGTACATTCACATACAGTACCTTGAAAAACATACTCATACACCATGAACTTTTCCATAATTTATTCTCATCTTGTTCTTGCGACTTTGTTTCAACAATGGGTTTCTATTAGCTAGAAGGAGTAATATTTCCCATGTACAGATTACCACAGGTGAGGCGTGGATCTCTGCAGCTTCTCTACCATGGGCCTCTTGACTACTCAGTTCAGTTTGCAGTTGTGACACTCTTTCATTTTTCGGGTGATGGATTTGCTGTTTAGTGCTGTTTAGTGACCAATAATCTCTTAACAAACCTGAGGCCATCACCGAACAGCTGTAAAAATACTGAGATTATTAGATTACACTCAATGTAACAACAATTCACCATTCAGCAAACATCTAGCAATCTCAAAAGGAAATATAAATACTTCAAAGGCATCTAGAGTTTTATGCATATAGTTGTTTTGGTGTGAATATAAAAAACAATATGGAAATCAAATGATCTTCCATTGCTAGTATGAAAAGAGATACATTAAGCAAGTTACATCTTTTCAGTTGATAGCTCAGCAGATGATCTTGTGAGAGAGTGATTGAGGACCACAGTTTCCCTTGTTTGTAATCAAATGGTATCATAATAGCATGCTATCACATTCTCTCTGTAAAAGTGAGAAAGTAACTAAATGAAGTGGAAAGGCTCGTCAATGTACAACTAATATCCATTGCACTCTTGCTCTTATTGTATCTTACGGTTTTTTAACCAAACGCTATAACACTGAAAATACCTCAATTGCAGCAGAGCAGAAAAGGAAATGAATGATACATATTTAAACACATGGAGGTTCGTGTGTTAATGAAACTATATTATGAGGAGAATACTCACTCCCACTCCTTGCGCCGGGCCTGCGGTGTGCTGTGAATCTTGTGAGCCTGGTGGGCTCTGACGATGTCCCGCTGCTCGATGAGGCCACCTCTTCGTCTCTTCATCACATTGGGGCTAACAGCCAGATCTCCATCTCCTCCCAACATCCCAGCCCTCGCATCAAAAGAGGGGGTCACATCCAGAGCTAGCCCCAGACGGCTTGGGGGTACAACCTGGGGCATTTGTGGGAGGTAGATAGTGTCATAGCTGGAACCACAGGCCAGTCCAGCACGATGCTTCTGCCAGCTCTCACAGTCTGGGGCAGGGGGCTGCAGGAGCCTGGGGGTGCTGCTGCCACGCATTGCCCAGCACTCAGTCCCGGCTGGAGCTCCAGGCAGCCCCAGAGCATTGTGGTCCCCAGTCACAGCCTGAGAGCCCAATTCCAGCATGATCTGAAGCCTGCACAGGATGTCAGCATAGTGCTGAAAGAATAAAGCATAATGTTAACTACAGAAGTCTTTTATTTGAAGCTGAAACTGTTCTGCTCATTCATATCTTATATGTTTCTTATGATTATAAAAAACAAAACTATAACTAGAATAGATTTTACTATATAGAACAAAAAAGGTTTTAAAAATAAAACAGACTCCTCAGTAACATCAACAACAATAATTGTGTGTAAATCTACACAATCCAAATTAACTGGGTGTTGCCAATGTTTCAGCCTTACAGAGCTCTCAGCTTTTAGTTAGCAGCATGATGTGTAGTTTATAGTTCCCTATGCGCCATGGTTCATTGAGATTGCTGCAGTACAGAGTGATAGCAGAAGCCGTTAAAAAAAAAAAGACTTCTAATCGTGAGCAGTCCACTATGTGCCAACATAAACATACTGAGATTTAGAGATGAGGACTTCATGACAAGGAGGAGAAAATAGAGGAACATAACAACATAAACTTTTGTAAAAAATATATACAAATATATGCATATGTGTGTACGTGCATAACATATAATATGTATTATTAAGATAACTAATCTTTTGTGTCTAAAAATTACATTAACGTTGGAAACAAAGAAATGAGGACAATGCTTGACAATTTGTAATACTTTGTCTTTTCAGCAGCCTAAATGAATGACTTCATTAAGGTGAATTGTGAACTGAGTGCAGTGTAATACTTGATAGGCACATTAAGCTCCCAGTAAGAGTGTAGATTCAAAATATTTTACGTAAAGCAAATTACCATAGTGGATACTGTTTCGTGGAGCAGCACCAAAGAATAGCAGGACAACGAAAATAGCCAGCAGATATCAACGGCCCAGCCAAAGAATTAAAGAGTTGGCAAAAGTTAAGGCTGAATTGGCCAACATATTGTTTATTAGGAAACTCTAAAATAAGGTTTAAAAGCCCTACTAAACGTGATAGTGTTCTGTATATTGTGTGTATTTGTCATTTATGCAGTACTGGCTTCTTACAAAATGGCAACTGTTAAGTTATTAAGATATGTGTCACTAATGCACCTTAGGCTCATGGAGTATTCCATCAAAATGGTTGTGGCATCCATATAATACAGCCAGATGTGTGTGAGGTTAATAATGAGAAATGACAAAAAGATGCGGACAGCCGAGCAACCCTGTCACACCTGCTGCCCATGGACCCCCTCAGCTGTCACGTCACGGCAGGTATTTCACCCAGACCTGGCACCCACAACAAATCCTGACCAGTCAACACTACGGGACTATAAAGCATAAATCAGGACTATTGTCTCAAACACAAGCCTCCTCATTAATATTCTGTCTGACTGCTATGAGATAGCAAGACCTGACATGGGTTTACCTTCACCAGAACAAGAGAAGTTCTTGTGACACAACACTATTCTAACTTAATACAGTGAGTGCAGGAGGCAGTTCCAACACATACATATTTACCGCACTGTGTTGCACTCATTCATTTGCTGAAAGGAACAGAAATGATAGGACTGTAAAATTAAGTCAAGGAGTTAACTCTAACCATAACAAAAGTCATTTTTTTATTATAGAGATTGCAAATTATGAATTAAGATATTGTAGCTGGGAAGCAGCTGATTGCCACCTCCCTGACCCAGAAATGGATTAAGACTTTTTGGTAAGAGGGCAAGGCAAGGCAAGGCAAGGCAAGTTTATTTGTATAGCACAATTCATACACAAGGCAACTCAAAGTGCTGAACAAGATAGCATTAAAATCATAAATAATCACAGAACATTAAAACGAAAGATAAAAATATAAAATCCCTCAGTTGTATGCACAGCTAAACAGCACCGTTTTTAACTTGGCTTTAAACATTGTCAGAGAGGAGGCCTGTCTCACATCTTCAGGAAGATTGTTCCAGATTTTGGCAGCATGAATCTGAAAAGCAGCCTCCCCATGTTTAGTTCTGACTCTGGGCACTAACAGGAGTCCAGTCCCTGTGCTCCTCAGAGTCCGGGCTGGTTCGTATGGTACTAACATGTCACTAATATATGTTGGTGCGAGGCCATGGAGAGACTTGTAACAAGCAGAGCTGTTTTAAAGTCTATTCTCTGAGCCACAGGAAGCCAGTGCAGGGACCTGAGGACTGGACTAATGTGGTCGTACTTCCTGGTTCAAGTCAGGACTCGAGCTGCTGCATTTTGAATGTACTGCAGCTGTTTTACAGCCTGTTTGGACAGACCTGTGAGCAGGCCATTGCAGTAGTCTAACCTACTGGAGACAAATGCATGGATAAGAATCTCCAGGTCTGCATTAGACACTATGCTTTTGATCCTGGCAATGTTTTTTTAGATGGTAAAAAGCTGCTGATGTTACTGATTTGATGTGGCTATTAAAATTTAAGTCTGAGTCCAGTATTACCCCTAGATATCTGACCTTGTTTGAAGGTTTTAGGGAGAGAGACTGTAGGTGACAGATGACGCTCTCTCTTTGTTTCTGGGGACCAAAGACAATCATTTCAGTTTTGTCTGCGTTTAGCTGAAGGAAGTTGTTTTGCATCCACTCACTGATCTGTTGGATACAGTGAAGGAGTGAGTCCACTGGTCCATGTTCTCCTGCAGTCAGTGAGACATAGATCTGAGTGTCGTCTGCATAGTTGTGATAGGACACTTTGTTTCTGCGTATTAACTGACCTAACGGCAGCATGTAGAGATTGAACAGAAGAGGTCCCAGGATCGACCCCTGTGGGACTCCACAGGTCAGGGCCATATGATCTGAGATCTGAGGTTTCCAATCTCTACAAAGTACTTCCTGTCTTCAAGGTAAGACCTAAACCAACTTAGGGCGGTGCCAGCGACGCCAACCCAGTCCTCTAGTCTCTGTAAGAGGATCTCATGGTCGACAGTGTCAAAGGCAGCACTCAGATCTAACAGGATTAGGATTGAGACTTTGCCTGCGTCAGTGTTCAGCCGGATATCATTTGTAACCTTGACGAGAGCAGTCTCAGTGCTGTGGTGGGGTCTAAAGCCGGACTGAACTTTAGTTCTCCAGACTAGTCCAGGGGCCGACATCACGGACTGAAAAACTGTCTTGACTGACATCGGGCTGTTCTGAGCTTTATGCTGATCTATTACAGAGCTGAAGTTGGCTGAATGACACATGTTTATATCTCACCAGCTACATTAGCAGTATTAACGGAAGTGACAATCAAAAACCGGGTCAGTACAGTTTGTGCAAATAAAGTTAACAAAATACTGGGCTTTTTGAACAAGGTCTATAATGAGCTGAAGTTTGGATGGATGACACAGTGAATTTGTGTCTTTTCTCAAAGACAGCTTTGGGTTAGCAAGGCAGAGGGCCACATAAAATGACACTGAGGGCCGCAATTGGCCCCTGGGCCTGAGTTTGGACATGCCTGGATTAAGGGGAAGAACATGGATGAATGGATGGATGGAATCTGATTCTCAGCTGTTCGCCTAAACGATGCAAGAACGTACAATGAACGATACATGTCAGACTAAGTCAATGTAAAGATAACTTAGTTTGGATATTTCTGATTCATCACATGCAGAATATGATCAACAGAAATGACTATACGGGGAACAATTATCTCCCTTAAATAAAATGTTAAATGAGGCCAAATGGAATTACCAGTATTTGAATCACTAATCACAATTATATCTTTGCCATAACAATATTCCTTTAGCCAAATCAGCTGTGGTCTCTTCTTCCTCATGTTGTCCTCCTTTCCAACATTATTCAAAGCTCAAAGTTCTCTTTATTTCACATTTTCAGATTGTGACATGAGGATTTATTGTCCATTAAATCTGTCATTTAGATTATGCTCATTAAATATAGAGCAGTGTGGTGGGAATTGGGGCTAAGTGAAAACAATCATTTTTGGAGCATTCAATACTTGCATGAGGGTAACTCGAGTTTACTAATAAAAGGAGTTTATGAGATTTCAAATCTGGTTGAGTTTTTATCCTAGTCAAATAAAGGTTTATTTTGAGTACGAAAATGATGAAGGTACAGTACAACATTAAAGTCGATTATAAGTACCCCACCTCCTATCAAGGTGTCTCAGAATGCAAATGTTTTCTAAAAACTGCTCCTTGCCATCTCATCTATGCATGTTTTGATGAAAAGAAGTTTCACAAGAGGTCTCACTGTCGGAGTTGACCTTCTGAGAAAAGTGACATAACAGCAGAGACACGTCAGTTCGTTAATGATGAATGCTGCTAATAGAAGCAGCTGTGACAAGCTTGGCCATTGATGGTTAAATGAATGTACGTGCTCTCAAATACACTAACAATCACTGCGTAAAAGCACCACCTCCACCCTGTGGCCTGTTGGTCTGTTTATTGGCAATTAATGACTGATCGGCTGATGCTGTTATCAAGAAGAAATCGAAAGAATGAGTCCACTTTTTATACACTATTTATATACTGTATATACAATGTTGGTACGCAGTACCAACCACATAGTAAAAATTACACCTTGTTGAACAACTTGAGCTATATGTACAGCTGAAGAAATTGGCTCAGAAAGTACGTAATACATAATTAAAGATTATAATTCAATTTTGAGAAAATTGCCAGAAAAAATAGTATTGATTCTGCAGATTCTGAGGATCTATTATGAAATAGATCACTGCAAGTTTTCATCTTAGTTTACAATTTCTTTGGTTTGTGGATTATTGATATTCCAGGTTCAGGAACAGACCAGTCTAGATTAAAGCCAATACCAGTCAATGATTAAAGCTCTAATTCATATATGGATGTCTTAGACTTTCACCAATTGGAGCCGTCACACTTGTGAGATTGACGAGGGAGTATTTGTGTCCTCAAGTAGCAACTGGATCATTATCTGATTTGTGTCCAATTGGTAATTAGTAAAAGGTAATGTATGAGTACTTCCAGGGCACCCCGCCCGCAGACATCTGCTTGAAGCACTAATTAAATATTATATTTTTTACACAAAGCAGTAACATTTCCCAGTCCTTTGACCAATAACAAATGCATACATAGTGTGAGAACAGACCTTCAGAAACAAAACACCCCAAATTCTTGTTTGAACTAGTAGCTGTTTAGTAATGTATCCGTAGTGGAAAAAATATTAATGTTTATGCTCCAATTGTTGGAATCCCTTTAAGAGAAATCCTGAATTAACTTCTAAAAGCATGGAAAACATCCTTACCTAAAAATGAAGAACTCTTTTCCATGGCGCGTACTGTAGCTGTTCCAGATGTTGCAGCTCATGTCTGCTAATACACCCCACTGTACAGAGCAGAAACAGACCGGGGCGCAGGGAAAGAAGAGAGAGAGAGCAAGGAGAGAGGGGGAATAAAAGAAAGCAGGGATCAGGGCACACATTTTAGCATGCATCTTTTCTAAACCTGCGAGTTTGAATGTTGGAATCCGATTAAAACTACATAGGGCAATAAGCAGTGATGGGCAAGGTACTTGATTTGTGGCATGAGCTACACTACAAGCTACTCTACAAAGCTGAAGCTTCGCTACACAGAATCTACTAGCCATACAAATGTAGCAAGCTTAGTTACACAATCCTGTCAAAAGTAGCATGATATGTAGAAGCTACATTCAATTAAACAAACAAGTGATCAATACAACTGTTAGTCAGATAAAGGCTAAAATATGTTTGGATTTTTATTGAACAATAGCCCAACGTTAGTGTTTCATGGTGAAATTGTCATTATTATTAAACTGACTGACTATTTCATTTTATTGTTTTTCACTATTTTCCTCTCCGTCTGTGTCCCCTGTATCATACATGGGGACACAGTGCTCACTGCACAAAACTCACTGCTCACTGCACAAAACAGAATGACACAAACACACAACAGTATTCTATTGCATTTATACTATAGGTACAGTATGTAGTCTGTTCACTTTGGTTTAATGTAATTCATAGTGTTTATCATTGTAATTTTGTTATTCTGTGATTTACTGTTATTGATATAAATATAGTGCGACCTAATGAATGAATACTGGCCATTTTTTCTGGCATTGTTTGGCATGGGCTCTACTATCAATATGTACATTATGAAGTTTTTTGAATTAGTACTTTTTGAAATATGCATGCAACACTTTGTGGACGTGGGTGTGTGGGCCATAAAACGTATTATTTTGTATCAAAAACACTTTCTCATAAGTTGTTTTTGCTGTTATCCAGCATGTAAGATACTGAACATGTTTGAGGATACGCTAAAGTTGAATTGAATCGTGTTACAATCACTTTTCTGCATGGTGTCAGATTTTCTCATCTGACACGACAAAACAAGCGGAACATCGGAATATGGTTTCATATTTCACATAGTCATAGCACACAATATTCTGGGGGTCTTGAAAATCAATGAGTCAGTCAGTCAATGGAGTATTCAGAAGCTGCAATGATTGAATTTGTCCACTAGATATCGGTGTTTCAAGCCTCGGTGTGTTACAGGCATGGATCATGGATCTGTGCGTGGACCTTTTGGGGTACGTCTTTTTGCTCGTCTCAATTAAAATGACGTTCTTTTGAAGGTATGGCCATGGTGCATTATAGATCCATGCCATGGTGTCACATCTTGAGACTCCTCCGGCTCCTGGGCTCTCTGCCATCCTGTCTTTTCCCTCCAACAGCGCGTGTTTGCGTGCGTCTGTCGCCACCTACGCATGCGCTTGTACCCGGGGTGTTGTTGAGGACACAAAAACATCCAGTCTTCCTTATTTGTTTATTTGGTGGCTGCAGGAAAAGCTGTTGCGGAGAAAATAGCTTTCAATCAATCAATCAACTTTTATTTGTAGAGCGCCTTTCCTTCTCAAAGCAAGACAAAGCGCTTTAAAAACAACTAAAAACAAACATTAAGATCACAAGACATATAGTTAGATAGAAGGATACTTTATTGATCCTCGTACGAGAAATCCAGATGTCCAGCAGCAGAAGACTCTTAAATATTAAAATATTATTAACAGAATAAAATCTCCAAGTAATTAAACCTTGAAACAATAACATCACGCACGCAAATAAAATAATAGATAGCCACATTAAAAAGAGAAAATATAAAATCCTTCAGTTGTACGCACAGCAGTACTGGCAGTTTTTAACCTGGATTTGAAAACTGCCAGAGTAGATGCCTGCCTCACATTTTCAGGAAGATTGTTCCAGATTTTAGCTGCATAAATCTGAAACGCTGCCTCCCCATGTTTAGTTCTGACTCTGGGCACCAGCAAAGGGCTACTTCCTGTGCTCCTCAGAGTTCGGGCTGGTTCATATGGCACTAACATGTCACTAATCTATTTTGGTGCGAGGCCATGGAGATACTTGTTCACAAGCAGAGCTGCTTTAAAGTCAATTTTCTGAGCCAGTGCAACCAGTGGTAAAAATGGCTGCTGAAGTTACTAATTTGATGCGGCTGTTACAAATTATGCTCTCTCTTTGCTTCTGGGGACCAAAGACAAAATTATTTCAATTTGTTTTTGTTTAGCTGAAGGAAGTTATTTTGCATCCACTACTGATCTATTGGATGCAGTGTAGGAGTGAGTCCAATGGTCCATGTTGTGCGGGTGTGTCCTCTGTTGTTGACCTGGCTATCTCTGACCACTATTGTGTGTTTTTTAAAATCACTGGTTTTGTTAAACAAGAGACCTCTGTGAGAACTGTGAAGAAACGACGTCTAACCCCTGAAGTGGCTGCAAATTTTATTGACATTCTAAATAACACTCCTCCGTTGGTTACCTGCCCCCTGTGATTTTATAGCAGATGATTTTAACAGGAGACTAAGAACTACACTGGATCAGGTTGCTCCATTAAAAATTGTAACCATTCAACAAAAATCTATAGCCCCTTGGAAAAATGAGGAAGCAAGGAGTATGAAAAGAGAGTGCAGAGTGGCAGAGCAAAGGTGGAGGAAAAATAAAACGACAATCAATCACGAAATATATAAAAACCAACAGCAAATTTACAACAACACAATCAGGAAAAACAGGAACAATTACTTTGCAAAACTAATCAGCCAGAACAAAAATAATCCAAAAATCCTCTTTTCAACCATCGACACCATTTTAAACCCTGATCCGGGTCCTATGGGGTCTGAGTCCTGGGCCTGGTGGGGTCTGGGGCCCCTCTCTCCTCTGGGTCCTGTGTCGTTCCCTGTGGCTGCAGCCGGCTCTCTGCTCCTAGTGCAGATGGCTCCTTGGATGACGCTTCTTCAGCCGGTTACATCTGCTCCCAGCCCCATTTCTTTTTATTGTTTTACCTATTTTACCTGATATGACTTTATACTTGTGTATATGTGTGTGTGTGTGTGTGTATATGTGTGTGTGTGTATACGCATGTGGTTGTATATATAATTATAAATGTGGTTTTGGGGGGTCTGTGGGGAGGAGGGTTTAGGGCTGGGCATGTTGGATTGTTTTTAACTAAACTGTAAAGCACTCTGTGTTACACTTTTTGTATGAAAAGCGCTTTATAAATAAAATTTGATTGATTGATGGATTGATGTTCACCTGCTGTCAGTGACACATATATCTGAGTGTCGTCAGTGTAATTGTGGTAAATTACATTGTGTGTATTAATTGACCTAATGGCAACAGAAGAGGCCCCAGGATCGACCCCTGTGACACTCCGCAGGTAAGGGCTATAGGATTTGAGACAGGATTTGAGTTTCCTATTTTAACCAAGTATATCCTGTCTTCTAGGTAAGACCTAAACCAACATAGGTCAGAGCCAGCGACAACCAGCCAGCAGTGTTGTTTTCGTCAATGATGACGATAACGAAATGATTTCGTTGACGCCCCTTTTTTATATGACGATAACGCGACGATGACTAGCTAAAAATGGCTCTAAGGTGACTAAAACATGACGAGACGTTTTCGAGTTTTCGTTGACAAGACGAGACGGAACGAAAATTATTATAAGTCTGACGTTCACAATGCATGTTATTTCTGCCCATTTTGCGTGAAATCTGGCTTTTCTGTTTGAGCTATCCTTGTTTTGGGTACGCCCACCACCCGGCTGCCCCATGCGCGCACCAGATTCCACCACAACAACACACCTGCGGCGATGCTGAGAGGCTAGTCACTCGCCACGCATCTTCGAAGGACCATGGCTGCGACGCCAATAAACGGGCTTGGTGGTCGGAAACGACGAGATGATTTATGGACATACTTTCAGTATAATCCATCAGAAAGAAAAACGGAATGCATTGTATTGGGAGACGACGGTAAATGTGGCCATAAACTAGGTAGGAAGAATACAACCAACCTCAAGCGGCACCTGAAGGCTCATCACGCGGATATTTTTTCGAAGGTAACTAACAAGTCACGCTGTTAACATATCATATACATTCAATTTTACTTAACAATTGGCTTGTGACATATTTCATTGTATGCTTAAGGTTTTACATATATGTACTGGTGCAAATTTGCTGCTAACTTCAGGCTAATATTAGCTTGGTTGTGCTAACGTCAATAGCATGTCTGTGTCACTTTTATTTGTTGAACATGCAGGGATTTTGGCCGTGTAGGAAGTGTAAATCGTCATTATGTTAAACTGTTATTTGATTTCAGTGACTGTGGAGGGGAAAATTAGCATTTCAGACCGGTTGCTGTTCCTCCCCATACAGAAAAAAAAAAGATTGAAATATATAATTAAAGTGTCAAAATATATGTGGCATATATTCCAAATATATTTGCATTGTTCTTCACTTCGATTTATCATTTTGAAATATATTCTAAATTACAACAAAATATATGTTAAGTGTGAAATACTATACATTCATAACATGTAATGTAAAATATGTTTGATAGTAAAAACCATTTTGTTTTCTAAACGTAATGTGTTGAAACACGATGATCTGCTTAATATATATATTATATATACTATTACTACTATAATAAACAGTATACATACACACATACAAATTTGATTGTTTTGTATTCACATGACATGACTTTTACACATGTACTTTTTAGTAATTGTCTTTGTTTTCTCCTCATCCAGATCCCATTGACCAGAACCCCCATACAGAAACCTGGTTGTCCAAATAACGACAGGACACAGACATCTATCGAAACAGCCTTCGCCGCAGGATCCAAATACAAGTCAAACTCTGTGGAACAAAGTGTCAAAGAACAAGCGCTCGCTCTTTGGATTGGACGCACTGGTCTACCTGCTTGCACAGTTGAGAATGAAGATTTCATCCACATGATTGAGACCTTTGATAAAAGGATGACCATACCCAAAAGAACAAAAATAAACAACTTAGTTGACAAGATTTATGATGATGAAAAACTAAAGTACAAAGAGCGGCTTGCCAGAGCACGTAAAATAACAATTGGACTGGACATATGGACCAAAAAAGGACTTACAGCTTCATTTCTGGCAATTAGTGCATGTTTTTTTTGCACTACTGTGGTAAATAAAGCACAGCACATACTGTTGAGACTTGATCAGATCGCACACCCACACACGGCAGTGTGTATAAAACATTGTTTTGACCAATGCCTAGAAGACTGGGGAATACCACAACACAAAATTCTAACAGTCATAACTGACAATGGAAGCAACATGATTGCAGCATTCAAGTCTAATGAACCGGATGAGCCCACTAGCTCCGAGGATGAATCCATCGAGACGAGTGACCCTGAAGATACTGAAGTGGCTGTTAGAGAACACCAGAGGTAAATTACTTCAGTTTGCTGTTAATTTTCAGTATGTCAGTCACTCTTATTATTTAGAGTTATGCTTGTAGGTTATAGTCACTTTTATTTATTTTTTAGCAATTGTTCATGGCAATTTTATTGACTGTCCTTAAAACTTATTTTTCTCCTGTATTTTTGTCTCTTCTAGGTTTGGAGCCATAGATACGAGTAGGACCCCCTGCGTTGTACACACTCTACAACTTGTGGTAAACATGATCCAGAAAGACACAAGTGTCAACCGACTGCTGAGCAAAGTTAGAGGTCTTGTTAAGCTCTTCCGCAAGTCATCAGTGGCAACTGAGCGACTGCTGCAGTTGTGTCAACTAACCCTGGTCAAAGACTGCCCTACTAGATGGTCCAGCACATATCAGATGATATCACGGCTTCTCCAAATCAAAGACTTAGTAGTTCAGGTTGCGGATGGGATGAGCTGGGACCATTTACTATCAAGTGAGTGGCATAAACTGTCCACTCTCAGAGATTTACTCGTCCCCTTCGCTGAGCATACCCAGTTGCTCCAGAGTGACACACAGTCATTATCCCTTGTGGTGCCTGCCCTTCTGGACCTGCAGGGTCACCTGTCTGAGTTTCCCCAAGCCCAGGGATCTAGCTTTAAGGACCTTGCTTCCTTGGCAATTAAGATGAAGGCAAACTTGGACAAGAGGTTCAGCTGCTTTCTTGATCACACTGACTCCAAGTTTTCACCTCTCGCTGCTGCTGCATGCTTCCTTGACCCGACAGTTGCACCTGAAGCACTCCTTGAAAATGATGACGAGCAAATAGAGGCACTTGTGAGAAGAGCAGAAGATTATATTGCTCAGTTGGTGCCACAAGTTGTACGGGAGGAGGAGGCTGAAGACGACGAGCCAGAGGAGGGAGAAGAATCCAAAGAAGAGCAGCCTCATAACAAGCGGCCCAGATTCAGATTCTTGTCCAAACCAAGCCGGCCTTCCAAGTCTACCCTCTCAAAGCCGTGTGTCAAGGAGGAAATCAAGAAATTCAAGGAGCAGTTGTCACAGCCTACAAACCAAGAGACTGCCCTAGAATTTTGGGATGCACAGGGAGATTATGTGTATCTGAGCCTAAAACCTATTGCCTTAGACCTTCTGGCCATGCCAGCATCTCAAGCATTTGCTGAGAGAGTCTTTAGCATTACAGGTGACCTCAGTCGGGGCCGTCGTAATAGAGCAAGAGTCATTTTAGAAAGAAGTGCTTTCCTGAAACTGAATCGAGCTCAGTAGGCCAATTTAATGAGCATTACATTTATTTGTTTACATATGTTACTGTGATATTCTGTTCTGGGCTTGCTGTGAGACTGCACTAGAGGTAGGGCCATCCTCTAATTCATTGTGTTAAACCAACGTTTTTATTTATTTAGTAAGTTATTTTGCTTTCCTTAAAGAAAATTGCAGTGTTTACACTATTCAGGGATTGATTTATAAATTTTAATGTTCAATCAACACACTTCAAGTGTCATTTTTGTTTCATACTTCAAGTATGCGTTCCTAACAACCTATGGTCAATGCACCTCTGTATTATTTATTTATTTTTATTATTTTGTTTCAGAATGTTTGCAACTTTGCAGTTTGCACAAGTTAAAGATGGACAGGGTTGTACGCTGTTTGTGTTTACAAATAATATGCATCTTGATGTTGCACTGGCAGACAAAATGAAGCACAAGTTGTAGAGCTGTATTTGTTCAATAGCTTATATTTTGGGCACGTTGTTCATTGCATTTTAGCAATTTCTCAAATAAAGCAACAATTGCCAAAGTAAGAATGTTTTTATTCCTGCCTTTTTTGGAGTAAAAATTATTTTTTTTAACTAAAATTGACTAAAACTTGACTAAAACCTTTTTGTGTTTTCGTCGACTAAAACTTGACTAAAACTATAAAGTTACAAGTGACTAAAATGTGACTAAAACAAAAAAGCATTTTCGTCCAAAAGACTAAGACTAAGACTAAAACTAAAACGGCTGCCAAAAACAACACTGCCAGCCAGTCCCCTTGCCTCTGTTTGAGGATCTCATTGATGACAGTGTTGAACGCTCAGATCCAACATGACTAAAACTGTGACTTTGCCTGCGTCAGACCGATGTTTGTGTATGGCACGGTGGCTAAGTGGATAGCACTCTCGCTTCTCAGCAAGAAGGTTCTGGATTCGAATCCCGGTCGGAACAGGGCCTTTCTGAGTGGAGTTTGTTCTCCCCGTGTCTGCGTAGGCTTCCTCCGGGTGCTCCAGTTTCCCCTACCACTAAAAAAACATGCACAATAGGTATGAATGTAAATGAGTGAGTGAATGGATGGTGTTGATTGGAGGCTGATGCGCCAGTATGTTCGGCAACTAGCTTCCATCACCGTGTGTGGAATAATTTGAACAATATCTGAACTCTGAACATTGTAAAGCGCTTTGGGTGACCTTGGTCTGTAAAATGCGCTATATAAATAAACATTACTTACATTAAATCCAACTTTATGATTTCTCATTACTTGTTTAAACGGTTCTCTACAGTTCCTATATCTGGGACACTGAATAATAGCATGTTCCACATTTTCCCTTGTCCTGTGTTTCTGTCTCCTCCCAGCATTTTTCAATAAGTGTTACTTGTCCTTCATACGCCACAGGTAAGCGGTGTCAATGTCAGTCTAGTGGGTGGGGCCTGCACTCACAGTCACACATTACACAGATAAAAATAAACTTTTCCATAAAAACATGCATTTATAATAAAAAACAAATCCAATCAAAATATGCAATAAAAAGGTGCATGAAAAGGCCATATCCCACATGTGTCCAGGGTATTAATCTATTATGGAAGGGCATGGATTTATTATGGGAGTCAAAAATAGCCTTTGCAGACCAAAATCTCAGCAAAAAGGGTGAAAGATTGAGAAAAGTGTCTATAGTGGAGCACCCAGTCCGTAAAACTGTACGATTAATTGCGAGATAACAATGACATTAATATTATTCTACACTGTTACTCGCGTGGATACGGAAACTTCATGGTGTTTGGTTTTTTACTTATACGTAGTGCGGGTGTGTGGAGAAGAAGCGTGGATCTATAAGTAGAGGCTGGATTCTCGCGATATTTTGCTCAGATCTCGTCCTGAAGTGCTTGGATACTAGTTTCACCCGAAACATCAACAGTGACCCGGGAAAGGTTTTACTGCAGGGGTTATCAGCGTATATCTTTTGTAATACATTCCATCCACCTTTTTATCACCGTGGTACAATTTTCAGATTATACAGAGCGCATGTCACTCAAAAAAGTTTTTAGTTTAGTTGGTCTACTAGTAGCTAACATCGGCTAGCTAACTTAGCTGCTAACGTTAGCAAATAGTCAGCTGAGCGAGTCGGAAGAAGTTTGGATTTCATCATTATGACGGGAACATAAAGGACATGGGCGTCTTCCTTTCTCAAGTCATCCACTAAAAGGTAAACGCGATTATCTTAAAAGACTTTAGTAAGAGCTAAGCAGCTAGGTTAACATAAGGGGACTCGGTGGAGTGTAGTCCACCGCCACCAATTTGTGCCTGGGGTAATAATTATCGGTGTAAAGTCATTCAAATGTGACACTTGAGTTTACTGAGTTTACATGTTTACAGTGTGGTTAGCTAAGTCACAGTCTATACTCCATTCTTTTAACAAAACGTGAATAGGGTGTAATATACATGCCACCATTGTATAGTTAGGTTATAGCAATGCACACTGTAAAGACTTTATCCGTCAACATAAAATGACAGTAAATACATCGTGTTGAATATTTATACTGATTACTATATTTGTATCCAATTAACTCGTTATCCACATCGCTCGGTGCCAAAGTAAACGCATTAATTTTGTGAAACTATTCTGCTTTAACTTTAGCCTGACACCAAATATTCATGAAATATATTGTTAGCTTGGCTTCCTGTCAAAATGATGTGGTAATCGTGATTATTAACATCAATATTATTGTAATATCTAGAATTATAACCATGACTTGATAAAATGTCTGCGTAAGAACTCTATAATGAGTTCATAGTTACATGTAAATAGACTACTAATATGCTTTCATCACAATTATTTTCTATTGTCAGAAAGTCTGGTTTTAATAAACTGGTCACATTGATGAGGATTTAGGGATGTATGAAATAAACCAGTGGTTCTCAAACTTTTCACACCAAGTACCCCCTTAGAAAATACTTGCCTCTCCAAGTACCACCACAAATGACCACACCACACAGTAGCGTAGTAAGCCGAAGTATTCATCAATAACAAGGCAGAGGTTTCATTCCTAAAGAAGTATATTTAATGTAATATTTTACACAGTTTCAACAGTAAGACTGCGCTTAAATATAGGAAAAAAAATTGTTTTAAATGTTTCATTCATTGCGAACTGCAAAGCCTCACTGTGAGTGATATTCTGGAGTGGGATCTTTGTCCACAGAAGGTTTGGACACTGGTGCACTTTAGTTTCTAAGGCTTGCTCTGCTGCCCTCTTACATCTGTCGTTTACTCACAGAGACATGTTCTCATGGTTTGGATCAAATGATCGTTTGTTACTCTCTGTTCCTTTTGCACAGAACTGGGAAAAAAAAACCTGCTCCTTCTACATGGAACGTGTTGCAAAAAGACTAGAAATGATCTGATCTTATTTCCTTGAATGCTTTTAGATCCAGATTGAGACATCTTCAGTGAAATGTAACTGTTTTTATAATCCGTATTTTTATGAAATTGTGTGTTACTGTTGTATAATCTGTATGTGACTATTTTATCATCTGTATGTGACTGTTTTATAATTTTATGTAATTTTTGTACACGAAAAAGAGGTTCTCATTGACTGCCAGCCATTTTTTGATGACTTCACTGATTTTTAAGACTCTCAGAATATTGTGTGCTATGAAAAATATGAAACCAGAGTCTGAAAGACAGGACTGTCTACTTTCAGCAGCAAAAAGAGGTTTGTTCTTAGTTTGTTTCGTTCTCCTGTGATCTCCAGTCGAAAAGAGGAGAGTGTGACAAAAAGCACCAGTCTTAGACAAAAAAATTAGAAAATTAGGTTTTTGTGAAAACAGACGAACTGCAGAAAAGTGATTGTAAAACTATTTAGTTTAACTGTAGCATCTCCTCAAACATGTCCAGGATCTTACATGTTAGAAAACAGCAACACGTTTTGAGAAAGTGTTTTTAATGTAAAATAATAAGTTTTATGGCACACACACAAAGTGTTGCTCAAAAATTTCAAAATGTACTCATCCAAAAAATGTTCATATTGAAAGTAGAGCCCATGACAAACTATGCCAGATAGAATGGCCAGTATTCATCCATTAGGTGGCACTATATTTATGTCAATAAGAGTAAATCAAAGAATAACAAAATTACAATGATAAACACTATACATGACAATAAATCAAAGTGAATACTTATACTTATAGTATAAGTGCAACAGAATACTGCTGTGTGTCTTTGTGTGTTTGGGCGTGCATGTATGTGCGTTTATGCACGCGTTTGTGTGTTTTTGTGTGGTTACATCTACAGAGCGTCTGTTTAGTCCGGCGTGCGCTGTGAACATATCTGGACTTTGCTGCTGGCTCCTGGTGTGGACTCAGTGATAATTTTAGCAATAGTCCACTTTTCTGTGGCTTTTTTGAGGTGCTCCACTGGTCTGCTGTCCTGACCCTCCACATGGTCTGCTGCTAGGACCCTCCACATGGTCTCTGTCAGCTCTGGAGACACATTTACTGCTCAAACTGCCTCCAAATGTAGCCTGACTAGGGCTGGGCGATATGGCTGAAAACTATATCACGATATAAGTCATTCATATCGGTCGATAACGATATATATTGAGTTTTTTTTTTTACCTAAATAAATATATTTGTCGTGTGGGCTAACCAACCTTAGCAGCCTTGTTTACAGTCACGGGGCGATGAGGCTGGAGAAATATGTTCACACTGTGTCCCTCGTTGTTAGTCCTGGTTTAATCCTGTTTTTTTATTCCTGGTTTAGCTGTTTGAGGGTCTTGTGTCCCCGTGACCGCTCCGTGCGGCTCTCTGTGCCGCACATGCTTCCCGAGGAAAAAGTTAATCTCTTGCTTTTGCCGAATACATCGGGTCTGTCCACTGCCTCTGCCGCCGCACATGTTATTCCGCGCACGTACGTGCATAACCATTGACACGGCATTGAAACACGAGCTATAGATCCATGGACGCCACGCATGCTGCGGTTGTTGTTGTTTTTTGCATTTCCCACAAAGTTTTGCGGTTCCTGCTCGGCTGTTATTGGTCGAGAAGCCTCCGCCTACATCCCCCACAATGCCATGCGCTTATGAGTCGGCTTTACTTCCGGTGTTTTCTTCCTGTTTTTCCTGACGGAGTTAAGTTAAACTATCGAACATTCTATCGACCCCCCATTCTCTATTGATATCGAACACATGTCTATCGCGATATATATCGTTATCGTTTTATCGCCCAGCCCTAAGCCTGACCCTGACTATATTACTCCATGTCTGCTTCACCTCTGTCTCTCCTGCTCAGAGTGCTCAGAGTGATCTTTGACCAAACCAGGGAGTTCTGCTGCCACCTGCTGGCTTAATAAAATACTGTCTACAGCCAAACCCCAGACTGTATGATACAGGGGACACAGACTGACAGGAAAAGATTGAAAAACAATGTTGTCCTCAAATGACATCCATGGCTGTCAATGAGTTAATCTCAATGGGACTTTCCTGGTAAAATTTAAAAAAAAAAAAAAAAAAATTTTTTTTTTTTTTTTCAGATTTTTTTTTTTTTTTCACAGATTCTTTGGCGTACCCCTAGAGGGCGCCCGCGTACCACTAGGGGTACGCGTACCCCAGTTTGAGAAACCCTGAAATAAACTATTAGATTATTACACTATAGATATTAGATTATGTTTTTAAAGACTTCCGTTTAAAAAACCTTTTTTTTGACAATGTAATTTGGTACCATCAGCATTAAAACCCCTAAGAGCATGACCAAAATTTCTACATAAAATTGTAATGTGATCTGATCTCATCCAAATCCCAAGAGTAAACAAACACGGCATTTCAAACTAATATTGACACGTGTCAACATTATGTATTTGAGGCAGGTTTTATGATCTGCGTTGTAATGCGGGTTAAGAAGGAGGCATCTTCTGCAGTCAATGCACTGTGTCCAGGACCAGAAGAGAAATTGTATTATATTGGACTCTCTCTAAATATATTGTACCAGTGTTAGCAGATCCAAGACAACATGTGAAGGCTGATAAAGTCTTTGCTCATGTCACGCCTGTTTGCACCACTTTCTAAAGCCAAGTTTACCTACAGATATGTTTGAAACTGTAAATGCCTCTTAAAAGGTAGATGGCGGTGAGAGGAGGAAATCTTAAAATATACATTTCCTCCTCTGACCGCCATCCACCTTTTAAGAGGCCTATAGGAATTAATCTGTGATCATTATAATTGGCGCAAGTTTATAATAACACATTTGTCTGCATGACAAGACTTTACAAATGCTACCATGTACAAACATGTCATGCTCACCAAAATTAGTTTTGGCTGTAGTTTTTGAAGCAGCGCTGATGGAACTATGTATATATATATATGTTTTCATAGCCAAATAGTTATACATATATATATGTATAACTATATACATATATTTTTGGTTGGTTATTGATGGACATTCTAAAAACACACGCAATACTGATTTTTTTTATGTGTGCAATATTGATTTTTACATACAGCAATCAAAATTTCAGGTAACACAAGATATGTAGTTCTGCTTCTTTAAGTGACATCTTACTATTAATCCATTTTATAACTGAAATAATTTTGTCAATGATTTCTGAATTTTGTGGGAATCTTGTCTGAGGTTCATTGTGTGTTTTTACAAATTCTTTCTTGAAGTTGTTATGCCCCATTTATTAAGAATTGCATTGCAATGTTTGTCAGAAGAATTGCAATTACATTTTTTGCCAAAATTGTGCAGCTCTGCACTGAATGTTAAGCTTGAACCCCTTCATATCTTTATGCAAGTTTTATCCGTCAACATGTATTAATGGTAGGTCTAACACAAGATCTTTTGACCAAGGAATGGTTTACATGAGACAAAGCTTGAAAAAAATCATTCACGTTGAATGATGCACTGCCCATCAGAAACTGCACACTACGCAACAACCCCTTTCTCATCTTATTGATGGCACACCTGATTCCTGACTGACATTAGCTTTTAGAGATGGCATCAGCCATCCATGTTTTTGTGTGCAAATTGCATTTTGCAATGAGAAAATTAAAACCCAAAATTGTTTAAGGTATTAGTTTTAGCAGATTGATTTGTTTGTTTGGATTTATCCTCGTTCTCCAGCATGTGTCCTGCACCGCGTGGCCTTGGTCCTCGTTCTGTAGCCTGAGACCTGGATCTATAGCCGCCCCCTCATGGGAGCGGATCCCTCTCTCAACGTGGACATCCCCGAGGTTTATCACTTTTTCCCACTGCGTTTTAGAGGTTTTCCTTGCCAATGTAGGTGGGTAGACCCTTGTGAGGACAGTGGTAATGATCCAGGAGACTCAACATTTATGGACATTGGTCATCCGTCCCTTATGGACCACTGGCTCTGTGTTTTTCTATCATTGCATTTCTTGAGTTTGAACTGTTTGATTCTCTGATCTGTGTTGGTTTTAAGTCCTACGAGATATCTACTGTTGGGATTTAGGGCTATATGAGAATACATTGAATCGAATTGAATTTAGATAAAATAAAAATCACTTCGCATTTATGACATTTATTTCTTGCCACTGTATAATAATTTATTGATCTTTGCCTTTTCAAATCAACAATATCATAGGCGTAAACAAGTATGATTTGTCACCATATGCATCTTTATGTAGGACAGGCATCAAGGGAAGCCTTGTGACCTGTGACACCATAGAGCTTTGAGGAATGTGGTTCTGGTACAACCTGTTATAAAAGGAATGGCTTTACTAATTCATCTGACACATTTAAGTCAAAATTAATGCATCACACAGTACAATACCTATTAATAAAATAAGCAACGATTAGTCGGCCTAATCGACTACATTGACTATTAAAATGGGTCAACAATGGTATATTTTTTTTAAGATTCCAGAGGGTTTGTCCTGGAGACAAATTACTTTGAGCATGTTTGATGCAGTCTAAATCGGCGAGTTAGGCTACGCTGAATACTGGGACAGAACCGCGTGTGTGTTGCCCTGTTCTTCCCCACTGTTGCATTGTTGAGACTGAGAGTGCAACAAAGGTGCATATTTTATACGTCTTTCAATCAAAAAAGCACTATGCATTTATACACGGCCGCTGCTCTATGCAGTTTTGATTGTGCATCCTTGACCGTCACAGCAAACACGTCAAGACACACACACACCACACACTGGCTGAGTGGATAGCACTCTCGCCTCTCAGCAAGAAGGTCCTGGGTTCAAATCCCGGTTGGACCAGGGCCTTTCTGAGTGGAGTTTGCATGTTCTCCCCGTGTCTGCGTAGGTTTCCTTCGGGTGCTCCGGTTTCCCCTACCACTAAAAATATGTACAATAGGTCTTAGGGATGTAAAAAACTATGAATTTTCATGACCGACCACCGAGCCTCATTAACCGGTTGAAACCGGTTAACCGCGTAGTTTAAAATAGTCCACGTTCTTTGAAATAACAGCCATTTCGAGCCGCGTACTTTTCATAAGTGCAGCTCTGCGTTCTACTGGATCAGAGTTGAGACAGCGGCGCCCAAACCCGCAACAGCTCCGGCACCTTTGCGCACAGAGAACTGCTTTTTTAATCTTCCCATTCTGCTGTGCTGTGGGTTAATACCAAAACTTTCTAGCAGCAAACGACGGCTCGTTCACATGGTCAGAGCAGCGAGTGACGAGCCGCGTCTCACAGGTCTTCACAAAAGTTTAAATACAAGTGATGTGTGTGGAGCCAGTGCCGGCGTGGCTAATCGGGAGAGCCGGGAGGTTTCCCGGTGGGCCGGTTGGGCTAAGGGCCGGTGGGCTGGATGTTGTATGTTGCTGGTTCAGACTTGGCCGGCGGCCGTGCTTTCCTGACATCGCTGTTCACCGCAGCCTTCTCGGACCTGTCGCTCGCCCGTGCGCACTGCCTCTCTCTCTCTCTCTCTCTCTCTCTCACCCACACACACACACACACGCACACACGAGTAAACAGCACACACACTTCTGGCTAGTCTCATTTGGCCGCTTTCATTGGTTACGATGTGTTCTGCAACGGCCTGATTGGTTGTCTGTAGATTGTAGGCGGGACTAACCGAGAGCGCGGGCCATAGATCAGGTTGAATGACAGATAGAACTGAAGCAAGCGCCGTTTCTCACAGACATGACATCTGTCCAACACGAGTGTTTTTAAAATGGAAAGGAACAAAATCAAGGGCTGAGGAGAAAAGATTAGAATAAAAAAAAGGAAAGCTCTTGAAGCTGAAGCAGCCAAATGTGCAAAGTTGGTAGTTTTCTTCTATAAAAAGTGCTCCGCCGATGAAGAGGCATCAGACCGCGGTAAGCTAGCAAAAAAAACATGCAAAACACTGTGGCAAAACATGACGAGGTGATTCTCTAAATGATTAGCACTCCATTACATTTATTGCTTCTTGGGTCCTCAGATACAACAATCGTTCATTCATATTAATGAAGAGCCCCAGGAATGGGCAGGTAAAAACCAAAAAGATTGTATTTTTAATCAAATTTGACTAAGCCACTAAGGCCATTAATTTATTTATTTCATAATGTATAATGTTTATTGCATAAATTACATTTTTAACTTCTTTGTACATTAGGAAAGTAACAGTTGAATATTTTGTGTGTTTGTCAAAAGATGTGAAGCATTTATGCTCATGTCTACAGAAAAGACATCCTTTGTCATTGGATAATGACATTATCATAAATAAAGTTGCATAAACAAGTGCACTTCTACAGAGTTTACTCACGTTTTAATGTGCTTCATTTTGCTATTGTTAATTTGGGTTTGATTGATTTAAATAGTGTGCAGTTTGTGTTTTCTCGTCTTGATAGAGGTTAACATTTAGTTTGCTTTTAGTTCTCCCCTGGGACAACATTCAAGTACGTTAAGATTAATTTTGGTTTTGTATCAAGTCGTAGCAAGCACTGTTTATATCTATTTAGGTCTTAGTGTAGTATTCGCATTAGTCTTAGTTTTTGTTAAGTCTTGATAGGAAGATAATTGTTTAAAAGTTTCGATTCAATGCAAATAAATGCAGCCAAATCTTTGGGAATAACAATTATTTGAAGGAAAATTGACATTGGTCTAAAAATTGGTACAATTCATATTGTGATACCAGAATATTCAAATATTCAAATGCATTGTTGAGTTATTTTTTGACTAACACTGAGAAGTCTAAAGCGGTGAACGCAGAATCATTTGAATAGTACTAGTCTAGAAATATATAAAACTTGATTTTAGGCCACCTGCTGGTTGTTATGGATACTACAACAGCAGCAGTTCAGGTTTTTTGATAGACTACTTTATCAGAAAGGCCGATCTGACCCAGAATTCCCGGGCCAAAAAATTGTCCCACTCCGGCCCTGTGTGGAGCTGATCCCGAGGACCATAAACACAAACATGTTCCATGTGGTTTGACTGGAGCCGCGTATTTGAGGATCCTTTGGGCTCCGTGACACAGAGGAGCGAGACAGACCGGTATGTGTGTGTGTATGTGTGTATATGTGTGTGTGTAAATGTAAGCTCCAATGTAGTTCTGACCCGCGCCAGTGTGCAACTTTGACGGTAACAGAGGGGAGAGATGATGCGTGTGGATGTTACGTATGGAGAGGGGGAAAGTGTGTGTGTGTGTGTGTGTGTGTGTGCGCGTGTGTGTGTGTGAGGGCGTGTGTGCATATGTGGCTCGTGCGGCGTGAGAGTCGTCCCGGAGTTTATAATACATTGGCGCACACAGCCAGATATGGACCCGCTCGTCACACCGTGCAAATAGGGCTTAAAATAGCGTTATTAAGAGACCTCCCCTCTCCCCTTTTTCTCTTTTTTAACCGACAGCTTTGACCGGTTAACGCTGTGACGGTCAACCACCGGTTAACCGGTCGCCGATTTACATCCCTAGGTCTGGCATGTGCCTCCTGTACTGGCACCCCAACTCCCAAAAATAACAATTGTAAACCGCTTTGAGACTCCGATGTGCAGTGAAAAGGCGGTATATAAATAAAGATTACTTACTTACTTACTTACACAAGTACTATATTGATATGATTGATTGCCCTACGGGGATCAATAGAGTGCACCTTTACGTTTACCTTTATATGAAATCAAAACCACCTAAAAATAATTACTATACCAGTTTATTTGTACATGTACATGCACATGTTTAAACTAAGACTACAAATAAAGACAACATGCTCTAGTACTTTGTCATGAATGCAGTAGCAGCAAATTTTAGATTTTTTAATCATTTCCTACATTAAAACTGCAGTAGCTCACTCGTTATTGGAAAATTAGCTCTTGATTGGATAGGGCGGGCGCCCATGTTTATAGGTGTAATCAACCAAACGTGGTTTGCTGCTTGGATGTTTACATTAGACTCAGAGCACTATAGCACTGCACCAGTATTATTTAGGAATACATACAAATCATACATACACTATAGTTATTGTTTTTATAACACAAATTAGTTGTTGACCAGTTGATAGTGACAGCCCTAATTAAGATTCTATTGAATCATTTGTTCAATCATCTTGTGTATTGACTGTGTAACTCTAATTGTCATTTGCAGGAGACGATGAGGAGAAGCAAGAGAGCAGAAGCAGTTCTACAGTCTGGCCTGGATGTCAAAGCTAGTGATGGTATGTGTTCTTTGAATCTGGTAAACGGCATGATTTTTACTTATTCAATCATTTTGTTTTTCTCTTATGCGGTTTATTCTTATGAAATAGAGCGTATGGATTGGCCTTCACCCAGTGGACAAACTCGGACATAACATCTAGTTCAGGTCATGCCAACTTCAGCTTTGCACCTGTTGTTATGACTTATAATTAAGTCTTTCGATGTGACGTGATGTGTGACGTGAGATTGTCTTTATAATGCACATCCTGAAAAAGCTCTGTCGGAAAATGACTCACAACTTGGGAAGCTCTGAACAAACTCTAAGAACTAAATCTGCACTCAAAGGGCCCACGGCCATGTGTGCTTCTGAACTCAACCTAGTCTGTTCTGAACTTTGACAGAATTGGTGGCCCATACGGAGGGTGGCGGACCCTCAAGGCCTGCAAAGCCTTCACTGCTGGCCTAAACGTGATTACATACATATTTTTTATTTTATCTTCATATTAGTATTTGTTATCTATGTTTATTTTTCACAAACTACATTGGTTGTGCAGCTTCCAACTTCAGGACGACATTTGGGAGGTCTGGCGTCTAACAGAGTTTTTATCCAATCTTTGCTCAGCGTCATGTGTTGCTATGGGCCAAAATCTACCTCTGGGCCTTCAGAGTCTACATTGCTGGCCCACGGTAGCTTATAGTAAATGAAAACGAACCTGTGGCAGTGACCAATCAGTGTCAAGTCTGTTTCCTGCGTAGCGTCAGAGCATGCACCTCTTCCGATTGGATTTGGATCTATGTTCATGTGATAAACAGAAACAAACACAAATGCTAATATGTATAGCACGAGTTATAGTTTTTCAACCCTCTACGGCTGAAGGAGGTGAATATATCGTTCTGGTAGATAGAACGCCTTTCTCAAGAAAAACAGACAGAGAGGGACCAGGAGAGCCAGGACCAGGAGAGCCAGGACCAGGAGAGCCAGGACCAGGAGAGCCAGGACCAGGAGAGCCAGGACCAGGAGAGCCAGGACCAGGAGAGCCAGGACCAGGAGAGCCAGGACCAGGAGAGCCAGGACCAGGAGAGCCAGGACCAGGAGAGCCAGGACCAGGAGAGCCAGGACCAGGAGAGCCAGGACCAGGAGAGCCAGGACCAGGAGAGCCAGGACCAGGAGAGCCAGGACCAGGAGAGCCAGGACCAGGAGAGCCAGGACCAGGACCAGAGAGCCAGGACCAGGAGAGCCAGGACCAGGAGAGCCAGGACCAGGAGAGCCAGGACCAGGAGAGCCAGGACCAGGAGAGCCAGGACCAGGAGAGCCAGGACCAGGAGAGCCGGGACCAGGAGAGCCAGGACCAGGAGAGCCAGGACCAGGAGAGCCAGGACCAGGAGAGCCAGGACCAGGAGAGCCAGGACCAGGAGAGCCAGGACCAGGAGAGCCAGGATTTTGACCTGACCAGAGCAAACACAGCTGCAGCAGAACTGAGGCTAAAAGCCGATGGAACAGTTTAGCTAGGCTAATGCATAAAACACGGAACGGCGTCCTGCCCATGGATCTATTATAATAACGGCCCTGCCTCACCACCGGTAAGAAATTAGAACATTAAAGCTCCTACGCAATACTTGTATTGTAGTTGGACTTTCCATTATCAAGACCATTATCGAGATTTTTTATTTGTCAAACCAAGTGAATGGTTTGAAATTATATTTCTCTCATCCTTGATTGTGGAGTGGGGGGTGGGGGAAGAGGGGTGGGAGGGAGGGCAGGGAGTTAGCTTCCTGATGGCCTTGTGAATGAAACTGTTTTTAAGTCGACTGGAACTGTTCCGTAAATTCTGCAGTCTCCTCCCTGAAGGCATTACCCTGAAGAGCCTGTGTGATGGGTGCGTAGGGTCCCTGGTGATTCTGACGGCTTTGCGGGTGAGACGGGTGGAGTACATGTCCTTAATGGTGGGGAGAGGGGCTCCACAGATCTTCTCTGCTGCTCTCACGATGCGCTGGAGGCTCCTTCGACAGGAGGCAGTGCTGGTGCCGTGCCACCCAGTGATGGAGCTGGTCAGGATGCTCTCTACAGTCCCTCTGTAGAAGTTGCACACAACAGAGGCCGGGACTCCTGTAGCGCCTCTTGTGACGCCTCCACTGTGCTGCAGATGCGTGGGGCCCTCAGTGACCTGTCAGCGCTTCAGAAGATGATATCTCTGGATTTGTAGGTCTTAAATACTGCTCAAAAAGCCTTTAGCTCAGATGCTAACTGTGTGTTTACTTTTAAAAACACATCCTCTGTTCATTGCTAGCAAAGAGCTTTGGCAGTAAAAAATCCGCTCAACTCTACAAAAACATGGCAAAGATGTAAAACAACATCTTTCAAAACAATGCGGATCACAAAAACTGCAAATGCAGTTTGCAGAAAAGGGTAGAAACGTCACCTTGTCAAGAGAGAGAGAAGCCGCAGCATGTTCATGCGCCGCCATGGTAACAAGGCATTTCCCACATTAATGCTCAAAACCGGGTCCTGGATGCTCGTGTTGCACTCAGTCATGTTCTCAGATACTGTCAGAGAAGAAAGTCAGGCGTGTGTGTGCAAACTAGGGGAACCTAAGGGTACCTGACGATACGATGCGATACACGATACAAAGCTCACGATAACAATAATATCGCGATAACAATTTTATCACGATATGACGATTATCAATTTATTGGTCAAAAATATACCATATGCCAATTTATGGCATAAATTAAAAAAAATTAGGGGAAAAAATACACTTTATTTCATGATAAATGGAATGGAGATTTGTAATGTAGCCATATATTAAGTATTGATACTAATGAAAAAAATATATATACGAGAAAAATAAAATCGATATCGATACTTGGCAAATGCATATCGATAATCGAATCGCGGGAGAAAGTATTGCGATATATTGTCACGCCCCTAGTGCAAACTACAGCGATGTGCCTCCTGTCAGTTTAACAGGCACACTGCTGTAGGAAGGGGGGGAGAATCTGCGGCACAAAAAAAGTTGGAGATTGCTGGCTTAGGACATCACTGCAGGCTCAGGTCTGAAATGCACGGACCGCCACTGCCATACGGGCATGTCGGGCCAGAAGCACACATGGTTGTGGGTCCTTTAATTCCAGTTTCAATTCTTACAGAGTGGCTCCAGCTGGTACAGAGTCATTTTCAGAGTAATTTTTAAGCAGAACGAAGTCAGGATATGATTAAATAATACAATCTTACATCATACATCATCTTACAACATTATAGTCATAACAACCGGTCAAAATCTGAAGTCTGCATGACCTGATCACTTCCATGTTATGTCTGTTTTTGTCCACTGGGTGAAGGCTATTTCATACTCTATTGAGTATTTCTTCTCTTGTTTATACTAGTTTTCAGACAGAGCTTTTTCAGGATATATGCATCATAAAGACAATATTATGTCACATCAAAAGACGTTATTAAAAGTCATAACAACAAAGCTGAAGTCGGCATGACCTGAACTAGATTTTATGCCTGCAATTGTCCACTGGGTGAAGGCTAAATATTCTCCATTGTTCATTTTCTTCTTTTTAAACAGAGATAACATCTGCCTGGAATGGCTTGGCCCAGTCCAAAGCTGCTGTATGTTCACTATTTGACCATGCATTATTAAACTAATATATACACATAAATACTAGTATGTTTTACCTACATTCATATATTTGTGCCATTTAGTTACGGCAGATCGAAAACAAACTAGAGGCAGGTCCAGGATCAGGGGTGTTGCTGGAATCTGTTATGGTATCTTCCAAGAAAAAACCCTCTAGAAAAGATTTGAACAAAGGTATCCACCGATTTAAGTCATATCAGTTCTGGTTGGGTTTTGTTTGTAAATGCTTTGTTCACTACAGATGGACAACAACGTGATCAAATAGAAAAATCCACAAAAATGAGAAGTGGTCATTCAAGAAGTCCAGAAAAGAGTAGTTCTCGAGGACCACTTCAGAACTCCACCCAGGAAAATACTGCACGCAATAGTGTGGAATTCAGAGAGCCATTAGCCTCCTACAGGTAATGTACCACTATGAGTAACATGTTTTACTTTGAGTATAGACATTTAAGAGCTTTTAAGATACAGTAATAGAAGTAGAATATATAGGTGTTATACAATCTGCAAGGGATCCTGTTTTTCTGTTCTTCTTTATTACTATGGGGCATTCTATCAAGAGAATGGCAAAGTTATTGTTGGAAATCACTACCAATGATGAGTGTACGTATAAAGTCCTGCTAACAATTCCTAATATGAGTAGTCAAAGTTATTCCAATTATATGTTGCAACCCTACATTTTGCACAGCAAGTGGTAAATTAAAAAGGAAATCTTGAGCTTCTATCTAATCCTGTGTAATCTGGTTCGTATTCAGAGAGGCCACCCCTCCGCCACATCCTTCGTCTAAGCCTGAACTCGGCAGTCTGCAGTCGGCAACAGGGTCTTCATACTCATCACAGCTGTCAAATTCAAATCTTGTGTACGAGAGAGAGAGCAGAGACAAGCAAACGGACGAAGATGTGGATAGCACACACTCCTCCACAGTGGAACGAATGGAGATCCGCTACCTCAATGACCTACCAGCCCTGGACACAATAAGGACTAATCTATCTCACTCTCGGGAGCTTACCAGAGAAGCCATACAACAAACCAGCACTGTCAAAGCACAAATTTTACAGAGCACTGACGGCAAAGGGAGTGGAAGCACGCCGTCCACTAGTCCTGGGTCTGCTTCACAACGCTTGGAAAACCTAAGACGTCATCAACCAGATGATAAACTGGAAAAGCTAAAGGAGCGAATTCGAAAGCAGAGAAAGCATCTAGAGGAGGCGGCTGAAAAAGAAAAGTTTGGGAGTTATTTAGAACGACCGCTTGTTGGAAATGACAGCTGTGGTACGAGCACCATTCCATCTGTTAAAGTACGGAAAGTGGCAGCTGCGCCTTCAGCTCCTATCTATAAAGGTATAAAGGTTATAAACCAAAACATTTTTATTTGATGGCTTACATTTTAATTTATGTTTTGTTTTTTAGGTTTCAATAGTACTCAAACAAAAATACAGACCCCTGATGGAAAAATTTGGCGTGAAGAGGACTTCCACAACCTCAGTTGCGGAATTTATAAAGACTTGTCTCACCAGTTTGCAGGTAAAATTTCTATAGTGAAATAAAGCAATTCAGTTACTGTATGTTAAAGACATAATGAACATTTTCACACGTTTAGACCCATAATCAGTTAAGCATGTAAATCTGGATATATTGTCGCCACATGGGTCCAATTATTTGTGTTTTTCTTAGTCTCATCTTCGTATGTGCGTCTTGACTGTTCTTTAATAATAATAATAATAATAATAATAATGCATTGGTTTTATATAGCGCATTTTTGGACACTTCACTTTTTGGACATCTCACATGACATTATTCATTCACTCTACATGGTGGTGAGTAGCTACTAATGTAGCCCCCTGGAGCAGACCGAGGCAACCAATGTGTGCTATTGGCCTCTCCAACCACAACCAATCATTCACCCATATTGCCTACTATGCAGAATGCGGTGTCTTCCAGTGGCACTTTACAGCCGTAGCTGCCTCACTGGCACCTTTTGCCCGTAACCTTTTGTTGGCAATGTTAAAGTGTACTTTTCCTGTCAAATATCAGAAGAATCAGAATCATTTTTATTGCCACGTAAGTAACAGGAAGTCACAGACTTGGAAATTGCTTTGGCTCAGTGCAACAGTCAGAAAGAGATAATAAAAATAAGAATAAAAAACACTTCTAAGGAATAAATTTAAATTTAAAATAGAGTTACAGTTACTATTTACAATATACAAATATAGATTACAACTAAATAGAGTTACAGTTACTATTTACAATATACTAATATAGATTACAACTAGATGGAACACTGAAGCTTTTTATGTCTTTTAATAAGTAAAAATATCTGTAAGAATGGGTGTTGAAACAGTCTCTTATGTATTTGTGTTCTGTGACTGATGTTTTTTAACAGAAGGCACAAGATCTCTGCTTCTGAAGGGACAAGGAGACTTCCCCAAAGAAAGAAAGCCTCATAAATCTGTGAGGAAAGTCCAAAAGGTTCACCCCATCTCTGACCTGTCAAGACCAGGTAAAACCAGTTGGATACACAGACTTTGGTTAAATGTAATGTTTGTAAAACCTAGTTGTATTACTTTCTAGTGTGGTGCTATTAGTTTTTGGTGTGCTGTCCTGTGTTGGGAAATTCTATAAATAATCTTCCTTATGTTTGGCTGAGTACAACTGACTTATCCTGGATACAGCTGTTGACCAAAAGGATGAGTCTGCTCTAATAAATGAGAGACACTGGCAACACATGTTTAAAGTTAGACTAACTCACTTTGTGACTTTGAAGCAGCAGTTTCAAATGTGAGCGCTTGTGCGAATATTCGATCTAAAATAAAATTACACTCCAGTACAAACCAGCGCTATTTATTCTTCAAAAGGATGTATATCCCAATGCACTGCATGTATATGGATTGAATTTTCCTAATGAATACAAAAATAAAGTACACAATACACACAATACAATTTATTCTTGTATAGCCCTAGGTCACAACAGAAGTCATCTCAGAGGACTTAACAAAACCATTGAAATCACCAACACAGGTCAGAGAATCAACAGTTAAAACACATGAAGAATATAAAGCACACACAGAAGAAAATGTCCATACAGTTTGTAGAATGCTAAAGTGTCCTGATCATCACCAATCCTTTCTGTTGGACACTAACTGTCCAACAAGACCCTCCTGCATCGACAAGGAAAAACTCTTAAAAAACCCAGTGGGAAAAAGTGAGAAACCTTGGAGGAGAACTAGGGAAACCCACAGGGAGGGAGACCCATATGAGAAAGGGATCCGCTCCTCCGGACGGACAGGCTAATGATCTAGGACCTAAGCTAGCTACAGAACGTGGACCAGTGGACGCTGAACGTGGACAGGTCCGGTGCAGGACTGAAGCACTCCCAGGCGGGTCGGGCGGGGCAGTCCGCAGGTGTAGATGGAAGAGGCCAGGCTCAGAGATCCCGTCATCGTACCATGAAACAGACAATGGGACAACGGGTGAATAGCAATGAACAAACTACAGTCAGAATCCTAAAAATGCTAAACAGATAAAGTAGGAAGGAGGAGAGGATAGTGCTCAAGTTACCATACTTCTCCCAGCAAACTGACTCCCTATGCAGCTTGACTAACACTCTGAGGAGTTTAACCTTCTCCGAGTCTTACCTTCCTAGCCATATGCTAAACTAAAGAGGACTGTTTTAAACCTAGCCTTGAATAAAGAATAACATACAGCATAATATATAACATAATATACAACATAACACAATACATTATTGAATAATATATAACATAATATATAACACTGTGTCTGACACCTAGGTCAGATTTCCTCGCATATAGTGCTTTAGACTTCAAGCGGGGAACACACACAGTTTCAATCTGACTAGGTTCTGAGGCTAGTAACTGAGCACACACAGGCACACACACACATGCACACACAAGTTTCAATCTCACAGTTTCAAAGTGAGGTAATCCAGCTTTAACTTGCATACTGTATGCAACTTTTAACAAAAGTATGAGCAAAAACCAAAAATGGTCCTTTTAACTTGAGGCAAGTTTTTTAACATTTGAAGAAATGGTAAAAGGCCTTTTTTCAGAAAGACATTTGTATAGTTTTCAACTGTGGAAGTGTTATTTCGACAGTGGTATTCAAATTCTATCCTCAATTATCCCACCATCCATTTTCTACACATTTGTCCATTTCTGGGTTGGGAGATCAGCCTGCTGGTGGTGAGTCCACAGGATGGCTTCTCTGTCAGTGACACAGCCTTGATCTTTCAACAGCAGACAGTTGGAGAGTCTGTGGAGAAGGTCTTGTGTTGTGGGCTCCAACCACCACAATTCATCAGCAATTTGCCTGATGAAGGTCTCAGGACCTAAACGTAACATTTACCAATACAAATATTTTTTTTTGGAAACAGCAGTGTGTGGGAACCATTATTTTTTTCATGTGCACCGGGACTCTTTCCCCCTCTTCTACGCACCTGCTTTGGCAATTGATGTGCAAAGTTTTACTTCTTAATATTGGGACATGAACTAACAACCTTCAGACTCAAAGGCTAATGCTCTACCAACTGAGCCACCCTGTAGCAAATGTAATTAATGAATTATGAACCCTTCATTGGTGTATTATACTGTATATTCCTGTGAACTTTATTTATTTTGTTCTTTGAAGATTCACAATCCCTTCATCCAAACCATATGTTTTGTTTCCATGCAGCTATAAGTCCTGCTTCATGGCGAGAGGGTCAAAAGCTTGTGACGATGATATTAGGAAAAAATCCTATAGTGACCACTGAGGAGCCCCAAAAGTCTAAGAGATCAGAAGAAAAGGGTAACAATTTCTTGATTATACTTTTGGTACATACAAGTATGTATTTAATAATGATTTGTTTTGATTCTGTGTCATTCAGGCTCCCATTGTAGATCCAGTTCAGAGCCAGGTGTAGAATTAAATCCACATAAGTGTACCCAAAGCAGAGCAAGGCAGCAAGCAATCTCTGAGTTTAATAATACTGTAAAAGCCTCACCCTCGGCCGTACAAGAACAGTCTTCTGTGCCTGTGAGGTCAGACATGTCAGACGATATCAAAGGAATTCTGGACGACCTTCAACTTCAGTGCAAAAATAGAGAGAGTGATGAGCGCACCCATGCCACATCCCAGCGGGAGACAAGTCGCAGACACAACCGAGGGAATTCAGGCTCAAGAAGTCGGGCTACAATCCCTACTGTGGGAACTGCCTCAGCCCGAGGGTGTCGAAGCGCCAGTCCGTCCAATCGATCAAGAACTGTCAACAGAGTAGAGCCAGTGCAGAAAAAACGCCACTATGATGCAGATACAGTTCGTCAATACATTGCCCAACAACAAGAAAAGAGAAAAAGACGACAGATGCAAGAAAAGAATGCCCTGATGAAGGAGGCCGAACAGCGGCAACAGAGACTGCAGGAGCTGTATAGAAAACAAAGAGAAGCTGCCCTCACATTGACCACGACCACAGAAAGTCCTGCACAGGTGCATCTAAAAAAGACTTTCAACAAACTGTTACACGAAGGAGCGCAACGAACGCAGGAGGCTACTCAATTGGTACAGATTCCGTTTCTATTGGTCATTACAGTAATTGGAGCTAGCGTCAATGTACAATTATAATTGTGTTTTATTCTTTATCTTTCATAGAGACCAATATACCAACCTTCTGGAGAGTCGGATAAAGAGAATAGAAGGCTTGAACAGGCTCAAAGCCTATCAAGTAGTGACCAATCTTTAAATCCTCTCCCAGGCTCCAGGTAACATACATTTACTTTACTCTTTTAAACATGGTTCTGCTACTTGATTCTCTTAGGGACGAAGATATTTTTGTTTTACTCTAATACTTTCTATATTGTGTCAGTACAGTTATATCTGTAGATGTAGATACCAATTCATGTTTTTTTTTTGTTTTGCTAAAATGTTGTCTACTTTCCATTTAGTAATGACTTCCATTTTGGAGAAGCCTCGTCAGCGCACCCTGGATATTTAATACCTACAATAGCACCTGTGGCTGGTCCTGTATGCAGTAATGAGCATCTTCTATCTCAGCTTCTCAGATTAGAAAGTGCAATAGCTGCAAGTGAAAAGCAAACGAAAAAACCTATCACTGCACTTAATCATTCACCGGACAAGATGAGTCGCATTGAAGCCCTGAAGGCTACAGCCACGTCCCTATCCAACCGTATTGAGAGTGAAGCATGTAAGCTTGCTGTGGAAGGCTTCAATTATGGACTTACAACTGCTGTGGATGCAGACGTCTTATCGGCCCCCAGGTCCACACACGCCCAAGGTGATGATCGTGTGTGGACAGAAAGTGATTACATGGCCTTCAATACTGAGCGATTGTCAGGATCTAGTATGCTCAAAGGGAGTGATTTTCCAAAACAGGATTGCATTGTCTTTAAGATTCCAAAAGAAAAAAATAGAATAGTGAACACTGGGTCTTACCCACAATCCTTTCCTTATAACAGGTCTTTTGAGAGTGTTGGATTAGGGTTGGCTACTGCCCAGGAGGAACATTCTGAGAAGAACTGGCAGCAACATAAAGTACATCCAGATCCTCACAACAGTTCAGAGTCCCTCAGTGAAGGTCCATTAAGTGAAGGCAGTCTCACTGATGGTGATGGCAGTCCTCTGCAGTCTGCAAATGCATTTAGACCCATTGGCCACCAAGGGGCAGTGCAACACTCTGGGAGGAAAAGTCACCAACGTCTTTCAGAATTCCAAAAGGAGGCTGAACAGTTTGCAGTGGTCAACTCACTCCTCACTCAGCAGGAAAACTCCAACCCTGTTTGGGAAGAGTTCAACAAAGGAAGCCCTCTAAGTGTCATTAATATTTTCACAAAAACCCTTCAGGAAAATGTTAAAGGTTAGTTCATTTAGCTCTGCTGCAGAAATACTGATCTGACTGTTAATACTACCTGATCACATGTTTGTTTGTTTCGTAGTTGGTGACATTTTTTCAGAGCGGAACTCTCCATCTGTGCATCAGCTACCATCAGGCAGTCATGTTGCAGATTTAGATTATGAGAATGACCCCCAAAAAGATGTGCATACATCCAGGTAATTGAGTTACATTGTTTATTTATAGTTCTATGTTGATTGATTAATTTCTTTCTGTAGCATTTCTACTTACTACTTACTTACTAGTTCTAGGGCAGGGCAATTCAACTTGATAACATTCAACTTGATTTAATAATTAGGCAAATTAAACTATTGATTTTATAATGATTTGTTGACACTTTTTGCTATATTTTAAAGACATTTAAACATTTTCTTCAACATTAAAAGGATGAACAAGACTATTTCTATTTTTAATTGTATTTTGGTAGACTGGGGGGGGCTGGGCTCTCAGGCCTTGTTGAACAAATTGAACATAGAACAATTTGAGTTCTATGCTGACCAAAGATTCAGTTACTCAATTTGTTGTTGGACTTTCCAAAATGTTGTGTTCTTCTGAAACCGTTCTAGTTGCCATTATGAGGAGCTGATGAGGCGCTCTACAAGAGGCGCTAAAGCAATTGATCCATCTGCCTCATCCCCTCAACACTCTTCTTGCTCAACTCCTGGTTCTTCACCTCTTTCAAAGAATTCCATCAAAATGAGAGGTGAGTAACTTTTATTCACTTAACTTTGTAGTTAAGTTAAGATTTACCAAAGGCATACCATTTATATATATTTCAGATCAGAGTGCTGGTACCACCTTGGTGGAGGAGCACAGAAGTACCCCTCTGCCAGAAGCACTATCCTTAGAATTGAGAAAATGGGACTCGAAAAGAAGCTCTGAAAACAGCCAGATTACTTCAGATGATATCTCTCAACTTTCTCATCGCGGGTACTACTTCATTCGGAAAGCTATTTCTAAATCTAGCATTTCTTTTGCCTGAAACTTTCAGTCATTCTGTTCTGTACTAAAGCAACACATTTATGATTTTGTTTTTTACAAGTGAATGTTTGACGACAAGAAGCTTCTTCATTTTATTGAAAATCAAAATTGTATGAACTTGGATTTTGCTCAAGACATTTAATGCAAAAATATGTTTGGCATATTGACCATACTCCTCATGTTCTAGAAACTTGAGGAGGCAGTGGTTTGTCCAGGAAACACTGGATATTTTGTTTGGGTGTAAAGGGTTAACACTGTCTGGGATAGCAGCCAAATGAAACTCCCCACCCCTCAAATTCCTCTGCCATCAAGTGATAATTAATCCATATTATAGTTTTTTCATAATATGCCACAAACCTGCTTTGTTACTGACCACCTTAAGTACATATATTTCTCTACATTAATGTGGAAATGTTTCCCCTCCATCCAGTGCATGACCTTTGCTACTCTGCAGAACAATGAAGGCATTCATGTTTTGGCCTCAGCTGCATAGCCTAGAATTTCTTTAACATACTCCTCAGAAGAGGAGGCCTTAATTTTGTGAGACTCTTGCTCAATACTTTTGAGGCAAAATGAGGTATACTAAAATTGTCCAACAAAACTACTAGAAAATAACTGCTTCATTTCGTAACTATGCTCACAGAGCGGAGTTGCTAATGTCAGACCTTTTGTGTGGTCAAAGATGTGCGAAAAATCGCATTTCCTCAAGTGTCATGCAAACACGACCACTGGTCCACGCTGCAATGACGGCACATATGTAACTAACTTTATTTCACCGTTAAACTTCCTCCACGAGAGAAGGGAGCAGAAAGCCACTGGGTGCCACTCGGGCGCATGCGAATGGCGGTGGATGAGAGCTTGCCGTCTTGGTTGAGTGTTATGAATATTTTTTGGTATAGATGCCAGGGTATCTCTTTTTAACTGCAAAAAATAATCTACTCACTGGTACAATTGAAGTAATCTTGAACATTGGGTATGGAGATACAGGGACAAACGAGTGCATGGACAAAATAGATAGCATTAATTCAAATTTGATTGGATTTATTTAGACGGGAAGATTTCTGCTCAATTGTTGCCCAAACGTTACTTGTTTTAGTAACATTTGGGCACCCCTGATTTATTGCTAATAAACTAATTGGAATTACATGTTTTATTCTTATAAACTTTTATTTTACTAGTTCGAATGTGGCCAAGATGTCTCCACCATCCAATAATAGACAATCTCCTGGATCCTTGGATCATAGTTCTTTGGAAAACTCTTTTAGTGATTCCTTAAGAAGAAGCGCTCCAGAAAAGGCGACAAACACAAGCGCTGCAGATGTTAAGCCATCAGGTAATTGAAACCAGCATCAGTTTTATAAGTATGTCCATATTATCTTGGATGTACATTGTATTGATGTTTGTCTTTGGGCTTTTCAGGTGAGTTGCAGTATTCCCCTGCAGTTCTACAGCAGCGTCTCGCCGCGGAGCTTCACTACTTGGAGTCGATAGAAGAGTCTGTGCGACAGCTGGGAGATATCGAGCGCTTGATGGGAGTCTCCAAGGCTCAACATGAAAGTGAAACCTTATCTCATATGCTTAAGGTGAATGTTATTTTGGGATTGAAATGTTTATTTTGTTTGTTATATTAATATTGAACTACTCAAACATTTTGATATTTAATTTTCCTATCCTATTACATTGGACTTTTTCCTCTAGGCCAAGCAACAACAACATGAGCAAGAATTGTATGAACTGAAGATCAAGGCAGAGAGAGAGGCTCTTGAGACAAAGCTGCAAATGGAGCAAAATCGGCAAAGAGTTGCCCGGGTATGTTACAATCAGCAAATGCATTCACACAGAGTGTATGTTATCTGCTTAAACGTTTTGTTCAAGTACATGTTTATTTTTTAGGCCCATATAGATTTACAAGAAGGTTTGGCTACTACTCATAAGGAGACTCTGGAAGGCCTCCAGGAGGCCACAACAAAGATGATGAGTCAACAGGCTGAGGCAGCACGGTACACAGCTGACACTGCCCGGCACATCAAAGAAGTAAGCAATCACTGCCTGTGTGTCTGGAAAACAGCCCATGGTCCCATTATTAGTAGTTGATTGATTGCTGGTTTACGGAAACAAGCTAAATGGTATTTTTGTTTGTCAGATGACGGAAATGGCACATGCTCATTTGATTAATTATACTCCACCTTCTGTCCAACTCACCTCTGAACTACTGAAGAAAAGATCTCATGCAAGGATGAGAGACAATACTAATCTTAGGTAATTTTAACATCACGCTATGTCTTCCTTTTCTGTAAGAAAAGTTTTTTTTATTTTTTCACGACTTTTTTCTTGTACAGTTATGAGTCCAGCAGAACGGGAGAAGATCACCTTGATCATTCAGAGTCTGAATCCTACAGAAGTCCTGGAAGAAGGTATGAACTGTCATGTTGCAATATTTCCTTGTAGAAAACTGGCAGAAAATGTTTAATAACTTGTTTAATTTTGTTTGTGAACCTGACTTAAACTATCAACACAGTTTATCTTCTGAGCACAAGGACACAAGTCATGAGCCACTTCAAGAGAGGAGCCAAAGAGCAGAGGGCAGCATCTCCATCGAGGATGAAGTAACTACTGCTGCTAATGAATCTCTATGTAACAGCATCCCATCTGTGCAGGAAGAAAGGGGTATTACTGAGTGACATTTGCATGTATGCAGGGATTTTAACATAAGTAAAAACCTTTTATTTTTGTCCTTTATCAGGAGATGCTACATCAGTTGCAACAGACTATTCTCACAAGTTTGAGGAGTCAATAACTGAAGATGAGATTGAGGAGCGCTCTTTCCGCTCCTTGTTGCCGTCTGAGGCCCATCGCAGAGAAAGTTTGGACAGGAAGTTGCAGCATCACAATGAATCGGAAGAAGACGGTATGAGTCACAACTGCACACCAGCTTTGGTGGCTTATTCTATTACGCAGGTAAATATTTATCAATCAAACATCAGTTCCATTTTTATAACTTGAATGTGATATGTGTGTTTTATGGCTATTATTTCTGTTATTGTTTATAGCACCAGCGGGGGTCCTCAGCCTTCTCTGGGGGGCAAGACAGCTTCTCTCATTTCACAATGGAGATGGTCCGTCAGTACATGAGGGATGAAGAGGTCAGGCTGCAGCATCAGAGCGCTTTACTACGTCTCCGTCAAAAAGCCCTCAAAGAAAAAACGCGGACTGAACTGGCTTGGCTCGAACACCAGAAGAAGAAGCTCAGGGACAAAGGGGAAGATGACAAAATGCCTCCTATTAAAAAGAAACAGAGAGGTCTTCTGCTCAAACTCCAACAAGAGCAGGCAAGTGATACAATGTGATTCAATAATTAATGGGAATCTTTCCAAAAGATCACAGCAAATGCAACATTTTCTTTTTAAACAGGCAGTAGAGATGCCAGCCTGTTCACAGTCTGGCCACAGTCTGGACGATTACTAGCTTTTTAATGCTCATGTAGCTGCTTCTTTGGCTCTCCGAATATTTAACACATGAACGTTAGTCTTTTTTTGACCAAGAATTCACTTATTGGGGCTTTAAGTCACTCTGACAGTGCCTCCAGATTTATGTTCACCTGATGTTAAAAGTGATACTTACATACTCATATTTGGGAACATATGTGCTAAATTAAAAAAGTTCTTTATCCAGGCATACTTCTATATATGGCAATACTAAGTGAGTACTGAGTGCGGGATCGAACGGCTGTGTGTACAGAATAGGACATTCCCTGGGTGTGGAATGGGCCATGCATAACATTCACCCTATGATTTTGTTTTCTTTTACTTCACTTTTTGTATAAGGCGCATTATACATTATGAAACGCATATTGAAAATATCAGTGCTGCCACAAAAGTGTAATTTCTCTTGTTTGCTTTCAGTTAACAGTCCCACACAGATGTAACTGAAAAAGATAAACTAATGGCATTTTGCAACATGTTTTTTTGTGTCTTTAGGCTGAGATCAAGCGACTGCAGGAGGCCAACAAAGCTGCCAGAAAGGAGAGGCAAGTTCTTCTGAAACAACAGGAGGAGATTGAGCGAATGAGATCCTCCACGCTCAAACTCAAAGAGCGCCTTCGGTTTGCTGAAACACTCACTGAAGCCCCGTCGGTGAGTTTGAACTCCTGATATTAAACATTGTGCATAGTTGTGACATGCACATGAATGTTACTTCCTGTCTTCAAGGAGACATCTCTGTCTGAAGTAGCATCGTCCAACTTGGAACATACCAATTTGAACGTCCGCAGTCCTTCTCCTTCTGTTTCCATCTCTGGAAGTGAGACAAGCAGCATCATGCAGAAGCTGAAGAAGATGCGCTCTCAAACTGATGAAAAGTAAAAGGCTTTTTATAATTTCTCAATGATTTGAATCGATTGGAAATGCTCTGTATTTTACATTTCCACCAATATCCATCCTGTGGACATATTTGTGAGAGGATGAGAAGATAAGCATGCTCCATGTTTCTATTACACTGCCATGCAGTGTATACAGTATGTGACTGTATATTTGCACCAGACGAGATGCCTTATTGCGTCCGCAAAGTAGGTTATGTCTTCATTGAGGTTTGTTTGTTTTGTTAGTAAGCAATGTAACTCAAAAAGTAATGTGTGGATTTCAGTCAGTCCCATAATTGGACAAGGAACACAAATTTTTAGTTGGGGGTTATCCAGATCACAATCTGGATTCAGGCATTTTCTAAGTGCATTACTTTACAGAAAATAATTCCCTAATGTTTGTGTCAAAGAGGCCACATGCTGAGATAGGTAACCATTATCGTAACCACAAGTTCCCCCTTCACATTCATGCCTGTATATCAACTACTGTGGTTTCAAACTCTGAATACATCACTCATGTCTATATTCTCTCCTCTCCCTGTGTCCATGTTTCTGTCCGTTTATGTCTTTGTCTGACTCTGATGTGTCTTAATTTTAGACACTGCTCTCCTCTTCATTACTTCTTCTCTATGTTCACTGCCCAACACTGGGCTTCCTTAAGTGTTTGTCTCCCCAATCTCCGCCCTAAACTCCAGCTTTATATCTACAATCAGTTGGTCAGGTACTGTGCAACACTAGATATGTAATGCTGCCCCTTTAGCCCCCCTCTTCAGCCCCCCACTCCCCTCCCATGGAACATGCTTGTATTCATCTGCCAACACTGGGCATAGTGAGGGCTGGAATGTGTTTGATAAGGATTAGATTGGTTCTAGGTGTGTAAACATTAAAAGGTTTTTTAATCAAAATTCAGGCAAAAGTTACTGAAATAATTAAATGTAAGATGTTTCTTTTCCAAATTATTGTGAAAAAAGATGAACGTTGATTATTTCAGAAGAATCAATCTATTATACTTGTATCTAGGGCTGAGCCAAAAACTACAATATCAAACTGATATTGATTATGGACTCAATTTGATGAATTTGAATCGACAGATATGATACATAATGTGGTAGTGACACTGAGGGGCTGAAGAGGAGATGTGGCCACTCGTTAAGGAGAAACAACTCTGTCTGGGACGGGCTGCATGTGACTTTACCTCTCTTCACTTGTGTCCCTTGCATTTCACTAATCTACCTCAAATAGCGCCCGTTTTACTCACAGACTGTATTGTTTTACTCCTGCATATACACTTTAATTCAAATAACTATTTGCTCACTAAATTGAGATCAATCAAAATGAAGTGGATCGCCCCAGCCCTACATTTACTCATATATTATACATTATTATAGTAATACAGACCATATACATCCATTATAATATTAAAAACAACTTCCTTCTAATCAGTCCATGTTGTTAGAGGCTTACGCAGATCATCTTGTGATGGAATGTTCTTTCTTCATAATGACCCTTGTAAATCTTCATTGGAAATTTGTATTTGGAAAAAAATAGCAGAATAAGTACAGATGTGTAGAAGGTAATTGGCCGTATTGGCATTTAAGAGATGAACAACTGCCTAGTTCTCCCATTCCTGACCCCATCCGTACAAATTAGGTCAAAGGAAAGGTTTCTATTAGATTAGGGCTGAATAAAGCTGTGCTGTACTGGCACCAGCACAGAGGTGAGGCTAATTGTTCTTTATGCACAGATCCAACTATCAACATCATGTATGTTAATATAATAATCTGCATAACAATTTGAGTTGCACTTTTCTTACCTTCATTTTCATCGTTCTGATGGTTATCACATTCTCATGGTCACCTCAAACCTTTCCTCTGAATGGCATTGGTTTATAATTTCCCATGGGTGCCTGAATTGTGCCTGGATATTGACACAATCAAAGCAAGTAGGCCTTTGCCTGTGTAATGTTTTGGACATATGTGGTGCAGTGTTAAACCAATGGCTCATTAACAGCCTTTGTGTATGTTAAAGTTTTTATTTTGATAACTTTTTCTAATGTAGGTTCCTTACCAAACGTGAGCAGCAGCTGATGCAGAGGCGTCACCATGCAGAGGAACTCCTGCAGTGGAAACAGCGACTGGACAAGGAGGAAGCAGAAGTCCTTAAGATGGAGAAAAAGGCCCTAGCAGCATGGGATGAGCAACCGCCACAAGATAAAGGACTTGATTTGTCAGAGAGTGAAAAGGATTTCAGAATGATGCAAGGGTCGAAAGGTAAAATGGTGGCGTCATATTATTCAATCCAAAAATATTTGTTCAAACACAATTTCACAGAACAAAGTCGACAGATATACGTAAATCATTTTGAAAACTGTGATAATGAAGCAGACTCTTCTAAACCTCAATTCAATTACATTTATTCTTGTATAGCCCTAAATCAGAACAGTAGTTATCTCGGAGAACTTTACAAAACAGTTGACGTCGCAAACGCATAGAGCCATTGGTCCATAAGGGAAAGATGACCAATGTTGATGTTGTTGAATGTGTCCTGGAAAAGGAAAAACTAATAGTTAAAAAAAACCCTGTGGAAAAAAAGTGAGAAACATTGGGAGAGGGATCCGCTCCCACTAATGTGTAACGTATATATAATATAATACATATAATAATATATTATATTTGGTCTTAGATGACCACACACTCAAGCAAGACTCTGGCCCAAACACTCTCTGACCTTTTATTACTCACTCTGCTTATATTCAAAAAAGCAATTTTGATCATTTTCTTTTTTTTTAGACTTCACAGGGGATTTCAATCATTCTTCAGCCACTCCAGAGTCCAGCATCCACACTGATGTGGACGTAAAACAAGGTGAAACAAGTGCAAGTAAAAGCACTTCTGCCTCGGATATGGCCTCCATCCAAAGTAGCCCGGCAAATTACACCGACGACTTTGCCTCAGTGTCCCCTTCACCAAACAGACCAGTATGAATATTTTTTCCTTGTTTCTTTTCAGTGTAACGCTGTGTTCATACCTGTTCTCCCTTCTGTTTCTCATCAGTCTGATCAGAAGTCACCGATCAAAGAAAGTATTGACGTCTCGGTTTCAGAACATGACCAAATGTCTAAACTGGGAGACATAACAGACAACCATGACATGAAACAAACTGGTAATTTCCACACTCAAATGTAATGTGCATATATATGTGCATCCCTCTGTGGTATTACAAGAGTGTGTAATACCACAGAGGGATTGCATTCCAGTGCACAGGTTGGATTATAGTTTGCTAATCAGGTCCTTTGTATTGCTTTAAGTTTGTTCTAAAATTGTTTTCAGAGCACATTTCTGACCAGAGAGACATAGAGACTCGCATAAGGACCCTAAAGGAAGAACTTAAAAAACGAAAATTAACTGCCTATCAGCTGAAAAAAGAACAAAAGAAGAGGACAAAACAGCGACTTAAAGCACAAGAGGCAAACCTGCTGAAGCAACTAGAGGTGAATCTTTGTTTTTACTTATGTAAACTGTACCTCTAATGTTTTTGAGTGATTGCCACCCCACTTTGTTTGTGTCCCTTTTAGACTTATAATGACTTTATTGAGAAAACCAAAGCAGAGCTAGAGCAACAGCCAGATTCAACCCCAGATGCCACGTCCCAAATCACAGATGGGGTCTTACGTAGTGCAGAGCATCCTAGTGAAACGATGACTCGTGAAAGGTGACACTGCCAGCATAATATATTTCTTTCCTTTTTGTTTCAACAAACTCATCTTAATTATTGTTTTCCAGATCTCACTTAACGCATGTTTCTGAATCTGATGGACTTCCCTCCTTTGTGGATAAAGGTGTGTAGGTTTTGTTGGAAAAGCATGCAACCTAACTTTTTTTATAACATTAACATTATTCCACATGTTTCAGCACATCCTGGTCAAAATAGATCTGTCTCTATGGCGTCAACCATTTCTGGTGAAGAACCACCAACATTGACGCCAACTCCAAGACGGGACAGCCCCGACCTTTGCCTTTTCTCAAAGCAGAGCCAAGCACACTCGCAAGAAAATTCTAATCAGAACGTCACCTCTGAACATGAAGTTGAAAAGCAAGAAAAAATGGAAACCAAAATGGACACTGCATCTGAATCTATTAGTCCTCATCCTCCTTTCAGCAAAGTGTTTGAACAACATGTTGACTCCAGGTCTGAAGAAGTTTCTGCTAAATCCCCACGTTCCCCTTTAAGTTCCATTGCAGCAGATGTTGTATCTAGTGTACACTCTCCTGAGGGAACTAACAAAGAGAACAGAAAGGTTCTGCCCCCTTTAGCTGACAACAATGAGAAATCGTTAAGTAATTCAGATCAAAGCTCTCTAAAGAAGAATGCACCTGGTTGGACCACACATAGTCGTGAGGAAGAGATTGACGAAATAGCCGAGGAACTCAGTGGGCCTTCTGTTGTTGATAGTCACCAGTCTTTAGGTGATGCTCGTGATAAAGGTGAAATACAGGCCGATGGCAGAACGTCAGTGACTTCAAACCACTCTGTAAGTCCTCTAATCATTGATGAAATGGCAGGCTTTTGCATCGGGGACCGCGTTGTTGTCAGTGGAGTTCAGCCTGGCACTTTGAGATTCAAAGGCTCCACCAGCTTTGCAAATGGATTTTGGGCTGGGGTGGAGCTGGACAAGTCTGAAGGAAGCAACAACGGCACATACGATGGGGTGTTATACTTTGAGTGTTCTGAGAGACATGGAATTTTCGCTCCCCCTGACAAAGTCACGCATCTCACGGATAAGTTTGATATGTACACGGACACCACCGAAGATGATGACTCCTTTCACGATGAAATGCCGAAGGAGGAAAATCTAAAACTTACATCAAAAGAAACCAGACCTCAAACCGATCCTTTTGGAAACTGCCTAATGAGTTTGGAGAAATTGGAATCAGGAGATCTAAAGAGTTCTGATGATATTGAGCAGTTGGATAAAGCGGTTGACAACTATCAGCATCTTGATCATACAATAGTCAATGGAAATACCATTTGGGTCTCTGGAGATGCTTCTCTCACTCCCCTCACTCCCTTCATAGACAATGACAAAGTTCATATCAGCAAACAATCTAAAATGGAGATAACCAACCTCATTGAGAAACCTGATGTTGAGCTCGACCATCGGGTTTTGTTTTCTTCCGACTTGAAGAAGGATGAGAGGCGAAAGGATAGACTGGGCTCATTAGCAGATGAAATGTTAAACGACATTGTAAAAAATGCAGTACAACATTTTGCAGAACTAAAGAAATCAAAGGTGAAAAAGATACATGATGCAAATCAAATGAGTAGAAACAAAGTTGAAGAAGTTGAAGAAACTTTGGCTCCGTCAGTGGACCAGAAAGATGGGCTTCCTTTTTTTCTTACTCAAGAAAAAGAGGAAATGTCTTCTCCAGAACTCTGCAATCGCCCAGTAAGTTTTATATCCTGCAAGCCTTTAGTTGTCATAATTTTGATGTCTGGATCACAGCTTGTAAACAAAGATTTATCAAATTCAACTTAAACTGTGATACTGACATGACAATATGAAATCCAGTTTATATATGCATATATAAATTATACTTATATTTGTTTTTTCTAATTTCCTGAGTTTCACCAGTTTGTGTGTTTATATATATTAATTTTGAATATTATGTTATTGTTTAAATATGCGTTAAGTTTTTTAAACAATAATGAGAATTAAAACTGAATCTTATGCAGTGTTTTTTTTGGAACCTGTTAAATGGTTTTGTTTTGTTCTTCCAGGAAAGTCCAGTGCTGGGGGCTAGTGGTCAAGAGGAACTAGCCAAGCGTTTAGCTGAACTGGAGCTAAGTCGAGAGATGGAGGAGTTTGGGGACGATCAGGACTGGTTTGACGAGGACTACGGTCTCAGCTCCCGTCGACAACAGCAGCGACTTAAAGAAAAACAACTGGAAGAAGACCAGGCCAAGTTTGGAGGTCACTTTGGGAAGACCACATCCGGAGTGGGCACAGTGATGGGAGGACCAGGGGACCAGCAGGTGAAGACGCCCCCTCGACCTGAGCTCCCTCACCCCATTGCCCCTAAACTGCCCGAGGAGCCAGCTATGGTGGTGCCCCACTCAGCTGCAGAGATAGAAAAGATCGCTCACGCCGCAGTTTTGGAAATCTGGAAGACTTGTGGATTGGACAGTGAGGGATTGGCAATACTCACAAACCAGCAGAATCCAAACCCCTCCCAGGAGTATTATGGTGAAGATTCCCACAGCGATGACCTGGAGGCCGCCTGTCTGCATAGCTATAAAAAGGTAATAATTATCTTTATTGTGAATGGGACAGTGACTGACTAAAATGCTTTCCGTTGCACAGGCGGTGTATGATCTGACTTGGGAGACCCTTCAGGATGTTTTTGCTGAAGATCCCAATGCCGATCAGCCACAGTGGGTGAAGCCGCAAAGAGTCAAGTCCTCATCTTTTCATGAAATTAGGACAGCGAGAGACATCAGCAGAATCCAGGTAAATTAACATTAAACATTTATCACACAGATTCACGAAAGGAAAGACATGTATCGCACAACTTTACAAGTCATTTTATTCTATAGACCAGAAGTTAACAATTGCTTGAGTGCCAAGGCCCCCTGATGGAGCCACCCAATATCACATAAAAGAAACCTATTCTGGTTTTCCTTTTTAAAATGACAATTAAACACATAAACATACCATCCATCCATCCATCCATTTTCTTCCCCTTAATCATTTCTGGGTCAGAGGGGTGGCAGTCAGAGCTGCACCCAGCACACCTAGCACCAGCCTCACATACTGTAAGCATGCATTTGTTTTAAATTTCTGTAATTATGTTCAAATACTTAGATTACGTGAAACAAATCTGTGTATTACGTAATCTAATTTCTAGTTGCTGGTCGTGTTGACAACCTTCAGGGGCCCTCCTGCAGACCCAGACCCCACTTTGGGAAGCATTGCTATAGACTGAGTTTTTGGTTACTGCTGGTGTCAAATGTGCACAAAACATATATATACTTTTTGTTTCGGTACCCCAGATTAAAACTGAAGATTATTTATTTTCATAAACAGTACATGATGTTGAACTGTAAAATATTACATGAATCTTCTCAGACATCAATATAATTATGTTTTGAATATTTGTAAGAATAAAGAACTGAGGGTGGTCCTCTCTTTTTCACTTTTCAGTCTGAAAAAGCTGAACTTGTTCGATGGATTTTATTGCATACAAATATGTACAGCAGCATTAACATTGTAGTTTTTTGTTGCTTATTTCATTTTTATATTCCTCAGAGATTTGTGTCTGATGAAATACTAAAGCTCTATGGTCTTGCAACGGATCAATGTCAAAGAACCGACTGGCCAAAAATGCTCAAATTTGGCCGGAAGAAGAGAGACCGTGTTGACAACATTCTGGTGAGAACAACACGACATTGTGTTGTGTTCAATGTGGAAAGTGTTTTACACGATGGTTTCTTACAGGTGCAAGAGCTCCATGAAGAAGAGTCCCAGTGGGTCAACTACGACGAGGACGAGCTGTTTGTCAAAATGCAGCTCGCCGACAGCATCTTTGACGCGTTGCTTAAGGACACCGCGGACGCACTCAATCTGATCTACGAAAAAAGAGCCAAAAGAGACGCTTCCTGAGAACAGTCACTGAACAAACACAAGGTCTAACGAACATGAGGCTGTTCTCACGACTGCGGAAAAGTAAAGTTGACTTTTTGTGCCATCGTCCGCCCACAGATGCCTTTAGATTACCTCTTTATGTCGTGTTTATGATATCTCTGCTGGATAACCCTCGTAGTATGTGAGCCTTCTTAAACACAAACGCCTCAAACCATCCAGCCTTTACCAGACCTTTGCATCAATACGTTGTAGACCTGTTAAAAAAGGCTATTTTTAAGCATCTTTTTCACATAGACTGTCAGTGTAAATCTTAACTCCAATGTAAATTTCAAATGTAATTTATATAATCATCCTGCGCTGATGTAGCTCCTGAATTTAGTACACTTAATATACAGCGATCTGGCTTCCCACAAATATTTCTAATTTTTCCTACATCTTTTTTTCTATTATTTATATCGTTTGTTTCGGTAATCTTCTATCACTTATATGGGGTATGACAAACTGGTTAGTTCTAATCTGAGCAGGAGCACAGCAGACTCCACCCATTTCCTCAGGTGAGTCCAGTTTCCTTTAGATTTGAGGAAGATTGGAACTAACCTGTTTGACTCCCCTGCCATACATGGTTTCAAGCCTCACTGAATTTATAGATACAGTAACATAAAAGAAAAAGCTTTACTCTGGTGGACATATTGTTTATTACACTGGTTGTCTTTGTCAATCTATAACAAGGAGAGAAACTAAGAAAAGCAGAAGTCTGTCCTGAGCTTTTACATAACGGTGATGTGTCCATTTTAGAATGATGAGAGCAAATTATTGTCTCTGGGATAATGTTTTTCCAGATGTATAGATTGTAATATTTGATCTTGATCTGAATGTCCAAGTGCAGAGCAACTGCAAAAGCACACATTTTGAATGTGCACTAATATAATGGTAATCAACGGGTTTAAAGAATACGGTTATTGAAAAATAGAGAACATATTTATTTATCTTCCATTGCTGCAAAGTTATGTCATAAGAGTTCATATTACAGCTTTATTTGGATATTATGTATCCTAATCATCCTTCATGGACCTAAAATGTGTAAGTAAACGGGAGCACAATGTTTTCTTATGAATGGACAAAGTCACAGTAGATACTAGAAGTAAAGTCATATTTAGGATGGTTTCCTCCATCTCAAGTTTCTCATGTACTCCTTTCCATTCACTTTTCCTATAACTCCTGTTTTGCCCATTGCCTTAACATTTTGTGTGAGCAATACATTTTCCTGTGCCTCAACCTATAGATATTATAGCTCTTACTACTTTCTCTTTCTGTGTAGTAAAAAAGATGTTATTTAATTGGTCGCTGTTATCAGGAGGAACCATGAGGACATTAGCTCCGGAGTCTGAAGAGGGGAAAAAACCTGCAGAAGAGAATTTTTTTTTCCCTTTTCAGCATTTCCTGCTAATCTTTGCGCAGTGGTTTTGTCATAGCTGCATGTTATTCCTTAGTAGCCTAATAGTTTAAGAGCGCCTCAAAGTGACCTTAAACTGTGTCCTGAAAATGTAAATTATTAAAATAATGACTGTAATACCAAAAAACTTGAAGGAAGATTCCCCAGTGGCTTGGCTTGTCTTTAGAGGATGTACATATTGTAATGCAGAGGATTTGGGGTCTCCTTGTGTAACTATGCAGTTGTCTTTTTGTCCATTCTTCTATATGTAAAAGACCAATTAACACACTTGACTGTAGATTTGATAATCTCTGAAAGATTTGTCTTTTACACGTTTTGATGTCAATGCTTTTCTGTTTTTAACAAATCACAGAAATCTAATGTAAATAATTCTGTTGTCAAAAGTAATGTCATAATGTTTTACATTTTTTGACATTGATAATTTATACTGACGTGCTCTGTTGTTAAAAGGTGCACTTGTAGACTAATAATATTTTAAGACTGTACATATATTGTAATATCCATTATGACCCAGTGATATTGGATCCTGAATAAATGAGCTTTGTGTCATTTTCAAATATGTACAAAGTAGGCCTATATATATTTGTTTGCTTAATGAACCTTGGAATTGTAAATAAAGTGTTTCTTACTTACTACGTTCATTTTTGTCTAGTTTCCCAAACAGTGGAACAAGAACCGTATGAGGACTTACTCAATAATTCCAGGTTGATAAACGTGACATTACATAGTCTGAATATTATTATGTGTCTTTTCTTGTATAGACTTTTGGAGCCTCGACAAAATGGATAGATAGAAAATATAAATTATAGATGCGGTACAGGACCTTCTTACCCCGCGCGTCTACAGGGGGAGGACCTTTCCACAGCCGTGCCTCTGTAGCGCTGCCGTCCGGGGACCAGCGATCAGCAGCACGAAGAGAGGGGGAGGAGGGAAAAGTTGAGTGAAGTTTTGGTGGAAAGTTGCCCGGTTCAGAGCGAGGTGACAGCAGCCATACCGTCCTTGGACCTGGGGGGGGGAAGATGGCGCACTGCCGCTGCGTCCGTGCCACGTCTTGGTGCATCGCGTGTGCACTTTTGAAGCTGTTTTTGTGCATAGGTTCAAGTATTTTTCTCTTCCCCGTCGGAGTTGAGGCTGGGGGGCTGTACACCGCTACGGACCAGATCATATTACTGACTCCAGCCACCGTGGACGCCGTGCTGGTCAACTCCACCGCCGCGGTCGTGGTGGAGTTCTACGCGTCGTGGTGCGGACACTGCATCGCGTTCTCACCCACGTATAAAAACCTGGCCCGAGATGTGAGAGGTAGGTTTAGACTCGTCGAATTCATGATGTTTAGTTTTTCCCTTGATCAGACTTGTTGCAAGATGTTTTTTTTTTTTACTTTTATCCGCGCGTGCATTCAGTTCTATACTTCCATCCATGTCACACCTTTATTGGTTTATCATTAGAATTTTTGACATATCTGCAAACAGCTATTCTGACAGATAATGGAGTGATAGATCCTTGTATAAATGCCCTGGCGCAGCTCTCTGCTTCACACACTGTTGTCACTGATCTCATCATATCCCAACTCTATCAAATTCCTTCCTGTGGACATCACTTCTACAGCTCAGCACATATTTGCAATGACAGTGCCTTGTTAATTGCAAAAAAGTTATTTAAAAAATATATATCTGTTATAGGCCAAGGACAATTATGTGTTGATATTATATCTAAGACTGATTGTGTTTGTGATTATGCTCAATGCCATAGATAGAAGGAGGATACTATAAAAAAAGAAAGAAAAAATCTATAAACACAAAGTGATAGAAAGCCATTTATGATATTGATGAGGTTTCTTTGCAATTGTATTTAATTCTTAGGGGATCGACCTTCAGGGCCGATACTGAAACACTTACATTATATTTAAATGTCTGAAGCAACTGTTTACTTCCTAAAAACAAATAAAAAACTATAATAGCTCCCATAGACTCGATGTGAAGCAGAGTTGGATAGATCTCTCAGGTACAGATGCTGACTTTCATCTGATGTGATATCATCAAGACGATGTTTGCTGTCATTTAGGTTCTTTTTGACCAAAATAAACCAAATGGAACTAATCAGATGCAGATGTAAGCATGCAAATAGGCACAGCTGTTGTGTTGCACAGTAGACTGTTTGTGTTTAGTCTAGTTGTATCATTGTTGTAGACTGGACAAGACTAATAATTAGTAGTAATAAAAAAAACATTGGTGCTGATAATAATCGGTCTACTCCTAATTGTATGTGTAGATTATATTTATTGACTTTGTTTCCCATGATTATGCTGCTCTATAGTGCAAGCATGTCAGTGGCATAAAGTTGTTTCAGTATTATTTTTATCACAAATTATAGCTGTAGAAATATATCCCTGTAGTTTAGTCTCCTCAGGCCCCAATGCCACACTGGTTATTCACTCGTGAGAATTCAACAGGTGCCTAGTCTCGTTACAATAACTGTTACAATATCTGACCCTTAATGTAAATAATGCACAAAATCTGTCCTTAAAAGAGAGAGAAAACAAATCTTATGTGTGGATTTTGTAAGAAAGATTTAATAAAGCATAATGTACAGAGTCTGTTTTTTAAATATGACTCAAGCTGGAGTAAAAGTAAAACTAATGGGTAGAAACAGTTTCTCTTATCCTCCTCCACAGTTGGACTTTCTTATTGACGGACTAAAGTGCATAGTTGTTTATATAGTGCACAAGCCTCAGGGACGCTTACAGAATGAGGTGTTGTAAAATCAAATATTGACTGTGTCTTTGTATCCAGAGTGGAAGCCGGCAGTGGACCTGGCAGCCATCGACTGTGCCGACGAGAACAACCGGAAAGTGTGCACGAACTACAGTGTGCGAGGCTACCCCACCCTCAAGGTACCTTCATAGAGTCATAGCCAACAGATGGACAATGCTAAGGCATGTCAAGGTGACAGAGTGGTTAGCACTCTCGCTTCTCAGCAAGAAGGTCCTGGGATTGAATCCAGGTCGGTACAGAGCCTCTTTGTAGGAAGAGATCTACATGCAAACTTCATACAGTTTGCAGTTTGCATGTAGATCTCTTCCGACAAAGATTTTTTAAATGGTAAAATCTTTCAGCTGCGGTTGTTCTCACCATGCTGAGCATCAACACTGCTGCTGACGGGGCCCTAATTGCATTACAAGATGGGTTAAATGCAGAGGACAAAGTAGGTATACCTTACCTCACAGTATCTAACTGTCCTCCTCTGCTCTGGCTCTTATTGACTTCATGATATAAACTCCTTGCTCAGTTTGTCAGGGTCTGTTTGTAAAGGATCATCTCCATTTCAGGAAAGGTTAAGTACATAATATGTGTGTAAACTGACAGCTGAAACCCAAATATAGACCACCTTTGTTAAAGCCTTATGTTCTATAAATAAATTAGCGTTCAATACTGAATTTTAGACAAAAAACATTCCAGAGGTTCTCAGCTTTACAACAAGGTACACCAAGTATATGTTGGTGAAGCTGAAAATGGCTGAATGACACTCTGAGCTTGTGTCTATGATGTGCTTGGCTACTCTGGGTTAGGTATGGCCACATAAAAGGCCACAGAGGAACCTTAGTTTAGACATGCCTGATTTAGGCTAATATTACAATATATCTGAATATACAGATATTTGTACAAGAACTTCTATGGCAGCTCTTTATCCACCCGTCTGTCTGTTCATGTGGTGCTCCGTCAGCAGATCCTGGTCTTGTCTCCTCTGTGTCTCTCATCAGCACAGGCCGCTCAAACAACAAGCCCCTCTGTGTCAATACAATGCCCCTTTAACATCTGTGACTCATTTTAGGTCAAGAAAAGCAGAGAGGAAGAGGTTTTTTTCAAAAGCCAACATTGCACAATATAGTCTTTTTTGGCTGAGTGAGGACAGTGAGATCCGATCTGCTTTTCTTTCTCTAAACTTTTTTCTCCTTGACAGTTTTTCAATGCTTATTCAAAGGCAGAGTCTAAAGGGCAGGCGTTTCGAGGTAAAAGCACACTACATCTTTCCTCTAATGCATCCCTGACCACATTTAGATAATGCCGTGCTGATTCTCTTAAAGCTTCTTCCCGTGATGTTCGAGGAATTCGTCAGGCGATAATAGAGAAACTAGAGAAGCACCAGGAGCCTTGGCCGCCTGCCTGCCCCCCGCTGGAGCCCACCAGGTAATCATGCACAAATTAATTAACTGTTCCCTGGAAGCCATAGAGCAGACAAAATTCCTCTTTTTGAAGAGAAATATCCAAGGTATAAATTCTAACCAAGCAGTTAAGACAGAACTCACTTGAGGAAATGGGGTGGAGTCCGTTTGGCTCTTGCTCAGTTGGAATTAAAACGTGCAGCCACATTGGCTCTTTGAGGACTAAGTTGAGACCCCTGCCTTAAACTAAATGTCCACAGTAGAGATGGGTGTCTTTCACAGCCTCCTGATACTGATCTTGACACAGGGGTCTTTCAAATTATTAAAATACAATATTTATTAATAATAACATTCTACCACAATTGAACTAAAATACTAAATACTAAAATCCATTTAAATATCATCTATTGACGAGGAATTATTATTAAAGTAAAAATATAAAAAATATATTTTCAAAGAAAGATGTATATTTAAAGAAAAAGTAAAAACATGGGTTCACATCTGATGAAAAATATATAAAAAATAGATATTACTAAATAAAATAAATGACTGATTTATATATAATTATTCTTTTTAGCACACCCACTGTCTGTAATTCTCTTTTTGTTTAAAAAAAATATCAAGTCTCAAATCACTCACTCACCCTCCATAGGAGGAGTCTTCATTGAGCGGTGCAAATGTGTTCCAGCCGAACACAATACTGTCAGAAGTAAAAGGAAAATGCAAAACGTAAATTAGTTTTCTTAAATATAGGCTTGAACACGACAATCACAAAAATACCACACACACATTATGATAAAATAAAGAGGAAATTCACTAGACACTTACTGTAATTGAATGTTCCTCATTTACACACACACACACACACACACACACACACACATACACGTTTTTGTTACCTGGTGGGTCCCTTTGACAGGGCCGTTCAGAATGGGACCCATAGACATAATCTTTTTTTACTGGGACTACTTTAAGTAATACAAAACAGTCAATAGAAACCAAACAACTATTTTAAAGGAATTTTATTTTAGATTTTTTTTTCGAATTGCAGTGATTCTATTTTTGACATAGAATTTAATGCCACTCCATGTCCGATGTCTAAGGTCATCTGGTGAGGCATTAATGCAGGCCATGCCAGGCCAGGCCAGGCAGTGAGACTTCCCAGGGACCTTTCCAGTCTGTATGAAAGGTGTCATGGTCTTCTCCACAGCCTTCACCTCAGATGCAGACCATGGCTTTCTCTAACGTTCTAGGGAGAGAAATAAAAATATATTAGCAATATACACTCCCAGGGTTAGGACCAAGCAGCCTGGCTGTAATCCCCCACCTGGTACACTTACCAGAAGGGGCACTGCCACTACCATGGGGTGCATCTGGATGAATGGTTGAAGGTTCTCCGCTTGAAGTTTCTTTTAGCCCGTCCGTTTGAGAGAGGATCTCTACTGCTCTCCCTGTCGCACAGAAAATAAAAATACAAGTGGCCTTTAGGGGAAAAAAATTATACATATTTTAATAATATCAAGAATTACCTTCAGGCTCAATTTGTATCTGGTCGAGGCTCTTTCCTTCGAATTCCGTCACTCTTCCCTGCTCCATGGCCATCAACACTTTGCTGATTTTGGCCAGCTCCAGTGTCCCCTCTGGTAGTCTGTAATATTGCCTGTGGATGCGAATGTCATGGCCGAGGAAGTTGGCAAGTATGTCCATCTCATTCTCTTTCATATTGAGAACTGTAGACATAGTAGCTATGTGCTTTCTAAGTTTGGTTGAGGATAGCATCTCTGGATGCACCGCACCACATTCTTTGGCTACCTGGCGTAGGGAGTCTGATCCCCTGATGTGGGTGTCTGCGCCCGGGCGGGAAAAGAAGTATGGGTTATGGTCAGAGATGGAACAGGCCCTTCTGTTCTCCACCAGCACCTCAATCGAAGCAATCATTTCAGGAGTCAAAAGAACCACCACTTTCCGACTTCTTTTCCCTTTAATTTCAATGCGTTGAAAATGCTGACACAGCTTTTTCTCAAGTTGGGACAGTCCCAGAGCAATGTCAGAATGGATCCCAGTCTTACTTCTTAAGGTAAAGGCTGTCAGTGGCATCTTTGAAACCTCACCTTCCCTTCTTCGATTGAAAATGATGACCTCACAAAGAGTCAAAACTGCCAGTTTAGACCAATGCTTAGACGTTTGCTCACTTATTAGGGTTTGCACATATTCAGGTCGACATACCTCAATATGTGCATGCATGGCTCTAACGTCCTCAGTCAGAGGGAGCAGGTCCGGAGTGTTCCACTTGGCTTGCCGGAGGGTCTGTAGGGCAGCAGAAGAAACACAGACGTCCCACCTCTTCTCAAAAAGCAGCCGGCTTCGTTGGAGGTTTTTAATAAATAGTTCATCAACACAATGCTCCATTTTTGAGTCACATTCAAGAATATCTGCTAGCTTTCTGAGGCTATGGCCGAGTTTGAGGGCCAAGGATGGAGTCTTGTATTGATTTGTTTCCTCATCATATCCAGCCACAGACCTGACTGCATCAATCACATGGTTAAAGTTGGAAGGAATAAAGAAATCCTTCATTGTTTTCAGTTTCCCTGCAGTTTTTGCTTCGTTAATTAACCTACCGACTTCTCTCATTTTCTGCCTAATGTAATCATGCTTAGTCTTATCATGCCCGTGTTTTAAGTACAGGTGCTCTCCGAGTCTCAGAATCCCCTTTTCTGCTTTGACAACACCCGTGACCTCATCCTGATGCATTGCCCAAATTAAAGACCACAGCTTTTTGCTGATGCCCTCCGGTACAGGCTGGGCTAGGGAGCAGAGGGACTGGACCCTACTTCTACCTGGTTTAGCCTGGTTTAGCCTGGGCATCTTTCTGTGAAAGCCGGCACCTGGCCACATGCCTCCACAGCGACTTTCGCTTAAGCAATGCCCCACAGTCTATACAGTGCAAAAACTCACTGGATTTAACTGGGCAATTTGGCTGTTTAGCTGGGACTAAAGTTCCAATGCCGGCCTTTAAAACCTCAAAATTGTGCTCACGGTTTCCACTATTCCTGATCAAATCAAACTGAAGTTTACGTGCTTTAGATTTCACAGGTAGAGCCAATGCTCTGGCTACGTCACTTTCATTTCCATGTTTTCTAGTCAAATGACGGGACATTTTGTGGCAGGACATTGAACAGTAGAGGCAGAAGTGTCTCTTGCTGTAAACTCGCCCCCCATTTTTCTTCTTTTGCAGCTGCATGATAACAATCTTATTTGCCTTTGGTTCGTCACTTTCCGAGTCTTGAAGAAAAGTGTTTTTGATTTTTCTTTTTCCATACTTTTTTACAGGTTTCTTCTTGACAGTTAAATCGTCAGAATCTGAGTCGACTTCATCAATTAGGGACTCTTGACTAAGCTGCACAAACAACAAATAATTTGTAATAATTCTATATAACAATTTGAAGTCATGACTTGTAGTCAGCACTTACCAGTGGGTTGTAAGCGTGCGCTTCAGTGTGCTGCTCTGTGATTGGCTGCAGCCTAATGAACCACACACTTGCACCTTTTTCTAGCCTGACACCTGATTTCCTCTGTTGTGCTGCTCCATGATTGGCTCCAGCCTCTGTTGTGCTGCTCCATGATTGGCTCCAGCCTCTGTTGTGCTGCTCCATGATTGGCTCCAGCCTCTGTTGTGCTGCTCCATGATTGGCTCCAGCCTCTGTTGTGCTGCTCCATGATTGGCTCCAGCCTGCTGGACTGAAATTGCCCCAGTGTGCCCCTCCTTGATATCCCGCAACCCACCACCAGGGTTCCGACACATAACACACTTTTTTCAGGAAAGTAAACCTCCAGGGGTCCTTTCCATATTTTTACAGAGACTGCATAAGGACCGTTAGAAAAGCATTACCCATTGATTATTAAGCTTGGACCAGTGGGGTCCGGTGTTCGGGCCCCACCACGTAAAACCAGTCCCCATGACGTGAGCGGAATCTCAGGTTATGGACCCCACCAGGAGTTGAAAACAAGTGCACACACACACACACACACACACACACATTCTTTTATAACTTGACGTATTATTGTGTTAAAAAGTGTTTCTGTGATGGTGAATTTTTAAATGTACGGGTTAGTGGCCTTCTGTGGCAGCTACACACAATCACAAACTGGCTTTTGCAACATTCTATTTAAATGAACGTCGCCTCAGAGCTCATTGTTGTACGTCATCGGATGATGTGTAAAAACTCAAACCTGATATTTGTAATGCTGTTGAAGGGTCGCAGATTTGACCCATTACTTCAGCTTTGGGGTTATCTGGGGTTTTGCTTTATGTCCAAGAATTTCAGTTGTCAGAATATCATATTGTATTGAAAATAAATGGAAAACTTAAAGCCCTAAAGTTCATGCATGTGAAAACGAGTGAGAACCGTTTTGAAAGTGAGGAACCCGTGAGATGGAGTGTATTACAGATCATTTGCAGTGGTTTGAAAGTTAGGTATACCAGCTTTAATAAGATGTCTATGCTGCTTTTGACTTCAGTACCTGTGCTTTGCTTGTATTTCTCCACAGCAAAGCAGAGATCGACAGTTTCTTCGAGACCAACAGCGTCCCGCAGCTGGCCCTGATCTTTGAGGACGCCAAGTCGTACATTGGTAGAGAGGTATGTTCTCATCTCAGTTATGTGTTTATTTTACATTATCTATTATCTGTGATGGTCTGTGTTACTTAGGTCACGCTGGACCTGCTGCAGTTTGACAACATAGCAGTGAGGAGAGTTTTGGACACGGAGGAAGCTCTCGTGTCTCAACTGGGAGTGACCGACTTTCCGTCCTGCTACCTCTACTATCCCGGGGGCAATTTCACACGCCTCAAAGTGTAAGCATGAGAAAACCATTGATGTTATTGCACACTTGACAATTTAAATGAGATTTATTATGCAAATTGTTTTTTTATTTGAGCTTTTAACAATCATACGACATCGCTCCCTTCTCTAAAAAACAGATCTGCCCATGGTTTTAGATCCATCCACGCCGATGGAACTTCTGGCACAAATATGTAACTCCGCCCCTCCTGGCTCAAACCTGCAATAGAGAATATACAGGTTTGAGCCAGGAGTCATTTTACCACTATGGCATCACTGACAAAACAAAAGTATTGCCCCTAACACATTTTTTTTAGTAACATAAGGATACTGTAGACCGATTGTATTATTTATCCTTTTGATACTTGTTTCACCATATTTTCTACTGCAGATATTATTTCACATTCTAAAACATGAAATGGCAAGTAGATAGTCTCGATATCATTATTTAGAGGTATACATGATGAAATAATATTCTACTCGCAAAACATGATACTGAAAGCTCCCTATATTTTGAGCATAATCCGTTTAGCCGTGGAAGCAGCTAATGTTGTGGCTGCATCAGTTTGTTGTGAGTCCCGGGCCACATTCCCACACGAAACAATGCAGTTATTGTCTAAATCTGCAACAAATGGAGTTGGCTCATAGTTGACATATATCTTATCAATAACATCAGAATCATATATATCACGGATGATGACCGATTCTTTTGCGTTTTCCCACTTTACATTTGAAATCATTGTTTTGTGTTGATTTGAAAGCGCACAAACACCACCTCTCTCCTTTCTTATTGTTCCATGTGCGGCCACTTTAATTTGTGCGGATAGGCTTCATCTCATTATCTGAACCGTATTCATAGAAATACTTTTAAACATCTGGCCCTTTAATGGGATCAGAGCATCAAATTCTCTTCCATTATTCACATCATAAAGCGCGCCGATCGTCCCTCGCCCTGCAAATTCATGCGTTCTTTGTGCGCTGGTTCCAATAACTTGGCATGCAAAGAGGACTCTTTTTAGTTGACAAATGCAAAAAGGAAATGATTTATTGCTGATTTATTTATTCACCCTCCGTCGCTCCCCCCTCCATCGGCTCCCTCATCTCCATCACTGTACAGAGGGGAGGATTTTTAATTTCTTGCATGAAAACAATGCCATTGCTTTTCTGGCTTCACCTGCCAAACAAGGCCCCAGCCGCACGCCGCGACAGATGGCCTCCCGTCATCGCTGAATGTCTGAGTGATCCTGGGAGATGTGCGCGTGAGGGCGGAGGGTGCGGAGTGCGGCCGCGACTCACATTCGTCATGCGTGTAATGTGCATGGGCCCCAGGTGAATGGTCCCCCGTGAGGCAGGGGCCCTGGATGGATGGTGCGCCCTCCACATCTGCGCACTCGGCCTTAATGGAGTCGCTGTCTGCGCGTGAGGGAGAGTGACGGTCGTGTCTGTTTTACATCCGGCTTCAGCGGCATGATGCTCCTAACGCCGCAGAGAGCAGGGAGATGAAGGGCCGCCTGCTTTTAATGTTTTTATTCACTTGAGTGACATAGTGGGAGCGGAGCATAGACTTTCAGAATCGATTTCACACTTGTTGTGGGTGACGCCCTGTTTCTGTTTCTGTTTCTCATTCCGAGTGAGAATTTGCTTTAATTGGCTTTTTTTTTGTGGCGATCGCCTTTTTGTACATTTTGCTTTGGGAGATTGTGAGAGTTGTTCTATCATAGGGACACCTGTTAACACCCTTTATAAAATTGTACGTGACATCAATCTATAGATTTGTTTCTTAAAGTTATGACAACAAAACCTTTTATTCATCCCACAGCCAGTGTTGCGACGCACAGTAGTAAGAACAATGTAACAGAACTCAATTAAGATGATCCATTGTGAAAGAAAACGTTTTGATAATATACTTGAATCTGCTTTTTTTTTTAAGTATTTTGACAGTAAATAGTATAATGTATTTGAAAAGTATGTCTTTTGATGAATAAATATTCATATTCTTCTCATATTCAGATTATCATTCTCACCAAATACTTGTTATATGTGTGTCCATTGACACATTATGTTAAAGTGACTCAAACCCTGCTTTCTCCAAAATACACTCTTAAGTCCACTTCTGTATGTAGTTGTTCCGACAGAATGTGTAACAGTAGAACACTGTGAACAAATCAGACCTCAGCTTGCTGTCCAACCTAACAATAAGAGAAGGCTCATAGATTGTGAGAGTGAGGAATTTGTTTAGTTTGAGACTTAAATCTCCCTTTTCACAAATTATTGCCAAACATTATCACTCCACGTTCTCATTTCTGATGTAATATTTTTTAAATAAATTTTTTATTATTAATAATACATTTTAAGAAGTGCAATAAGATGTCATCTTTATTTAAACCAACCCGAGTTCATAAAACCTGTTTTTCATGTTTGCTTTATGGTTGTTGGGGAATAGTTTTGAATTATCTATTTTAGGCATAATGTCATATCCGAGTCCGACATGAAAGACTGACCATATACACTAAATCAACTTTCTTAACTCTGTGAAATCCACTTCTCATTTGTACCTACAATTATTTCCATTTGTTTATGTGATTATTCGTTCCAAGTGCTTTTTCTTTTTCGTGGCAATGATGCTTTTTCATGAACAGTTGATGTCTTCCACAGAAAATATGAGGCCCGAACTTTTTATTCCTACGCCCTCCAGAGGCTGCCTGGAGTATCGCGCTCAGGGAAGCCCACACCAAATATTACCCACCAAAAAACCAACAGCACAGAGGAGCCGTGGAGACGTTTCAACGCGTAAGAATAGATGCATAGATACATGTGCAGAAGGATGACTCTATGTGAATGTGAGCTGTTTGTTCAGGGTTCGAGTCTACATGGCGGATCTGGAGTCAGCGCTGCACTACTCTCTGAGGGTGGAAGTGTCTGCTTTTCCTGTAATCAACGGAGATGCTCTGAAGGCTCTAAAGATGTACATGTCTGTGCTGGCAAAGGTAAAGTGTAGTTTCCCAGTTTGACCACTAGATGGAGATTCACACTGCATCATGATCTCTAAGGCCACTCTGCCCATTTTGTCTGTATTTTTTGTTCTAAAATACATTTCTTATTTTTATTATTCAAATAACCGATTGAACAAACACTAAACCTGTACACATAAACCTGAGTCTCTCCTGGGGACAGTGTCTCCAAGAGAATTAAAGCTGGCCACGCACAGCTTTAAGTATCATGTCACGTTAGTCTCAATGCTGCCAAACCACAGTGTTACCAACAGGCCACGCAGCAGAGCTGTCTCTATCTGTAAGTTATCAACATTTAGTCTTGTTTTTACAGGAATATCTGTGGAACATGACAAAGTGTGTTTCTTTGCCCTTTTACCTTTTACACCTTGTTCCAAAATGTTTAGGAAGTATTATATTTTGGGTTGTGTTAAAAAGATGCTTAGATGAATATCAATATTTTTTAAAATTAGATACAAAATAAATTATGTATTTATTATATAGATTTTTGTTTTCAATGCATTTTTTTTTTTTTTTATTTTTTTTTTTTTTAACAAATCATGTATCGATACCCAGCCTTACTTACAAAAAAAATTAGGTTTTCTTCATTTTTAACACATTTTCACTTTGGAGGTGGAGGGCCGTTGCCATAGACTGAAACCCAGAGATATATTGTATTGCCATATTTCTACAACTGTTACATCACAATTCATTGCAAAACTCAAGGTTTTATTTTGATGCAGCTTGTAAAAAAGTGTTTTGTTTTTTTTACTTCTTTTGAAAGTGAGATGTATTACCTTGTGTATTGGCCCAACACGCCTCCGCTTGTTTTTCAAGAGAACCAACAAAGACAAAGTAACTTAAGATGACAAAAAAATTCACCTTTTTTTCTTATCAAAATGTGCATTTGTTAGTAACATTTTGTCATAACCAAATTTCAGCGCATATCACAATAATATCCATCACTGTGTGGCCCTCTTAGTAAATATATTCACAGTTTGGTCAGTCCCTTGTCCTGTCCGGGAGGTGCACTGTCCTGCTCTTTCTCTCTCTCTCTGGGGACTTGTGTCAAGCGTGTGTGTTTACGAGGGGCGTGTGTGGGGGGCCGCGCCGTGGCCTCCCATTAGCTCCAGTTTGTTTAGTCAATAGCAGGAGGTCCCAGTGGTATTTTTAGCTTGTCCTCAACCAGAATGGGGCAGTCGTTCTGAAGGGCTTTGTCTGAGGAGGCATATGACGGCCCCTATTGACTTCTGACTGCCACAGAATAACTAAATCTCTTGGGCTGGCTTTCTACACACTTCATTTTGTCAGGGTAACATTGCATTTTTATACACGAATTTGTTAGCATCTAAAATGTTTCCTCCTGCGTAATGAATAGAGATGTAATAAACAATTCATTTTATACCCGATTAGTTGGCCGATTATTTTTTTGGTTAACCGTTTAGTGGGATTTTTTATTATTTTTACCAAAACAAAACCAAAGTGATGCCCCTGGAGAACATCTTCAAAGAGATGACTTTGGGTTATTTGATGAAAAATACTTTTTAAACACATTTTAATTTAATTCTACAGTCATTATTGAATTATCTGAGTCATAAAACCTCTTCTCAGCATGTTTAAGTAAAAAAAAAGATCTATCACTAATTAATTTGTTGCTATTAAACAATCAACTTGTTACAGCCCTACAAATTAATATTATATTTCTTACTAAGTGTCTGATTCATGCTGTACGTATCACCTGATGACTGAATCGGTGACTGTATTCTGACACAATAGGAGCGTCATCCTCAGTGACCACCTCCACTGGTCACAACAACCGTTTATCCAGTGACCGCAGCAGACATTGAACCAGTAACCACCATAACCTTTGCCAGCTTTGTATAAACATGTTTTTGTGTAATATGTCCTTTTTGTTTTGCATGCATTGATGAAATTGCGAGATTTAGTGTCTTGTCAGGATGAAGTCGGATTTATGAACGGTCTACATGCGGATGCGGATTAAAAAGGGGGGATCTTGGGAAGCATAGGAGCATTACATTAAGGTTTTTAAGGATTACACCTCTGTCCTGCTTTTTCTTCAAAGAATTCCTTGAGCCCAGAGGCAGCGGGAATAAAACAACGAATTAGGAGATTCACAGATAAACATGTGATTTAGGACAATTGATTTGGATGGATTATATATTCGTTTTATTTTGCGCAGACATTTGAAACCATTGTTTTCCTGCTTTGTTTGTAACTCGTGGCTTATGTTGGAATAGTAATGGGAGTAAAGACATTTTTTTTGGTTCGGATGCAGAGATTGCCCCCTGTAGGTGCCTCTCTCTCCACTAGATGCCCGTTGTGGCCTCTCGTGCTGCGGTGCTAATGGGATCAGGGTGACATATTGTTGGGGAAGGGGATTGTCATGGTTCGAATGGGGCCAGGAGACTCGGGGGTTAAAGGAGGTGAGGTGCTGAGTCTAGAAGCTAACAATCATTTGTGCATCAAGGGCATTTCAAATTACTGATACTATTAGTTCTAGTATTTTTTTATATATATATTTATTTCAGTGGAATACACAGTCCATGTTTCTTTTTTTTATTTCTTATTTTACTCCACAAAATATTTATTAAAAACAGAATACACAGTCCACAATGATTTACGATTATTTTAATTCAAAACCACTAGAATCATAAGCAAAGTGTAAAGTTTACAAGGAATGAGATCAGTCATATACAGAGGCTTGAACTGTTGCAAAATCTGTTTACTTTGGATTTTTTGATTTTTTTGAATTTTTGAAAGCCACTATACATGCATTAACATTTAAAAAATATAATACTCTTGTCTTGAGCTTGAATGTTAATACAAGAAAGTTTGCCTTTAGTGCAAAGCTGGTGATATTGCTTTCATGTATTGATTGTTTAGTAGTCAATATAGTAATTATTGTGACAGGCCTACAGAGCACATAAATAACCTATTGAGTGATTTCCTTTCTACATGTATAAACACAAGTTACCAACAACAGACTAATCTCCAAAAATATGAGTCGAGAGAGGGAGACAGAAGGGCCATGAATAACACGGGCTTGTCATGGAGGGCCTTAAGCCTGTTACGGAGGAAACACCTGCGTTTTCTCCCAGGTCTGGATTCAAATGCGTGTGATGAGCTTTTCTGACTGGTTCTAGTCCAGAGCCGTGGATAAACCAGTTATCTGCTTCTCACGCAGACGTTGCACTCAGGACAAAGTTAAGTGGCCAGCAGCTCATGCATCACGGATGAGCAGAACTACATAAACAGACGCATGCGGCATGTGACTTTTCCATTTTGCTTCCTCTTTTTAAAGTCTGAAAATTACCAACGGTACTGTAGATCAGTTTTGTTATTTAGGTGAAACTTGATAAAATGGATATTGTTCAAAAGTCCATTTATTTCTGTTATTTGACTTACAATGTGAAACAAATATTGGACTCATTACTCGCAAAGTGACATATTGAGCCTGTATCTGTCTTGATTTTGTGGCTCACAGCTTGTAAAAATACTCAAACACACGTCAGGAAATAAAAATATTTTGAAATGGGACTGTACGCCATAATCATCGACATTATAACAAAAACAAGGCCAGACGTATGTGACTTCATATCGCCAAGTTGAAATCCAAAAATAAATGCATTTTTTGAACAATATTATGATTTTCTAAGTTTCACCTGTGTAAAAGGGCAGGTTATTCATCACATCAGCAGTGTCTTGGTCTGTTTTTAAACCAATTTTGGTAAAAAACAAAAGACTTGTTCATTTGGGGGATGGACAGCACTCATTCTGATGTTGGGATCACTGCGCAACAATCACAAAGAGTAAGTAAAATAGTCAATCTAAAAAAAAATTGAAACTCGATCAGATTTGTTAAATTTCAACAGCAAAAAACTTGAATTGAACTGAATTTAATGTAATACGTTTTCTGTGTGAAAAGTTGTGTCTAACCTGAAGTTGCTGTTCAATCTTTAAAGTGAATATTCTAACCAATCAAAAGTTAGGCCCACCCCTGCTCACCCACTCTGCTTCCTGACTGGGCAAAATCGATTCAACTTCCTGATTGACAGGCAAGCTCTCTCCGTAATGGTTCATCTATTCTCCTCCAGCAAATTTCACTGGTGTTGGTTTTGTCAAAGGAGAGGATTCTTTTAAATATATATTATAGAAAACACAAAATATTACAGGGCCAGAAGGTAAAAATTAAAAACATTTGAAGATAGTGACATCACCCTCACAGTGAAAACTATAGTAACAATACAAATATTTGTGAAATCCTCAATCCCTTAACCATGGGAAGTTCTGGGAAGGGACATAATTGGGGCTGCAGTTCCCAACTTCAGGCTTACGCTGAACAATTAGGAGTACATTAGGTAGAGCGTAGTGACAGCGGCTCTGTTTCCATTGTCACAGACGCACATGGAGCATTTGCCTGTTTGTCCTCCGTCGACAGCCGTCTCAGAAAACCCTCCGCTGGATTTCCTCTTTTCTTTCTGCTCTTAAGTCTCCCGGTCTCATGTTTCCACCGCCCGCTGCCATGGTAACGCAGCGACAGCGGATCTAAATAAACAAGCATGGGTTTTACCTGTAGCTGTTCAGTACGTTACTATACGATACATGCATTTGTTTAGAAAGAATAACTTTTGGGACTTTTACCCCTCTGTGCATACATCAACACACGCACTCAGTTTTACCACGTGTCGCTATATTTGCCATTTATATATACAGTGCCTTGCGAAAGTATTCGGCCCCCTTGAACCTTTCAACATTTTGCCATATTTCAGGCTTCAAACGTAAAGATATCAAATTTAAATTTTTTGTCATGAATCAACAACAATTGGGACACAATCGTGAAGTGGAATGAAATTTGTTGGATAATTTCAACTTTTTTAACAAATAAAAAACTGAAAAGTGGGGCGTGCAATATTATTCGGCCCCTTTACATTCAGTGCAGCAAACTCACTCCAGAAGTTCAGTGAGGATCTTTGAATGATCGATGTTGTCCTAAATGACTGATGATGATAAATAGAATGCATCTGTGTGTAATAAAGTCTCCGTATAAATGCACCTGCTCTTTGATAGTCTCAGGGTTCTGTTTAAAGCGCAGAGAGAACCATGAAGACAAAGGAACACACCAGGCAGGTCCGAGATACTATTGTGGAGAAGTTTAAAGCCGGATTTGGATACAAAAAGATTTCCCAAGCTTTAAACATCTCAAGGAGCACTGTGCAAGCAATTATATTGAAATGGAAGGAGTATCAGACCACTGCAAATCTACCAAGACCCGGCCGTCCCTCCAAACTTTCATCTCAAACAAGGAGAAGACTGATCAGAGATGCAGCCAAGAGGCCCCTGATCACTCTGGATGAACTGCAGATAACTACAGCTGAGGTGGGGATGGTGTGTTCAGGGTGATGAGCTGTGTTGCTTTTACGCCAAACATATCGTTTTGCATTGTGGCCAAAAAGTTTGATTTTGGTTTCATCTGACCAGAGCACCTTCTTCCACATGTTTGGTGTGTCTCCCAGGTGGCTTGTGGCAAACTTTAAGAGACTTTTTATGGATATCTTTGAGAAGTGGCCACTCTTCCATTATGGCCAGATTTGTGCAGTGCACGACTGATTGTTGTCCTATGGACAGACTCTCCCACCTCAGCTGTAGTTATCTGCAGTTCATCCAGAGCGATCATGGGCCTCTTGGCTGCATCTCTGATCAGTCTTTTCCTTGTTTGAGATGAAAGTTTGGAGGGACGGCCGGGTCTTGGTAGATTTGCAGTGGTCTGATACTCCTTCCATTTCAATATAATTGCTTGCACAGTGCTCCTTGAGATGTTTAAAGCTTGGGAAATCATTTTGTATCCAAATCCGGCTTTAAACTTCTCCACAACAGTATCTCGGACCTGCCTGGTGTGTTCCTTTGTCTTCATGGTTCTCTCTGCGCTTTAAACAGAACCCTGAGACTATCAAAGAGCAGGTGCATTTATACGGAGACTTGATTATTTTATTTTTATTTTTATTTATACTTTATTAAGGACTCACATGCAAGCACAGGATCCATAGCTAAGAATAATGAAAGAAAAGTAAAAATAATAATAAAAAAAAAATAACAGAACAGAGTTAAAACACACATAGTAATCACATATTCACATATTTAGAGCAAGTCACACATACAGAGAAGCACGCCAGTGACTCCAGAGCAAAGAAGTGAACCTGACTGAGCTAATGTTACACACAGGTGCATTCTATTTATCATCATCAGTCATTTAGGACAACATTGGATCATTCAAAGATCCTCACTGAACTTCTGGAGTGAGTTTGCTGCAATGAAAGTAAAGGGGCCGAATAATATTGCACGCCCCACTTTTCAGTTTTTTATTTGTTAAAAAAGTTTAAATTCCATCCATCCATTTTCTTCCCCTTAATCCATTTCTGGGTCAGGGGGGTGGCAGTCAGGGCTGCACCCGGTACACAGAGCACCAGCCCCTCACTGGTCCTCCTGCAGGTGGTGAGTCCACAAGAGCTGAGATCTTTCAGCGGGGGCTTTGGGCAAAGTAGGGTTAAGTGTCTTGCCCAAGGACACAACGACAGCAGTCATCAGTGGGAGTCATGAAGTAGGTATTACGGTGGGCTCAAACCCACGACCTTCAGGCCCAAAGGCCAATGCTCTACCAACTGAGCTACTGTCGCCCCTTTAAAAGTTTAAATTATCCAATACATTTCGTTCCACTTCACGATTGTGTCCCACTTGTTTTTGATTCATGACAAAAAAATTACATTTTATATCTTTATGTTTGAAGCCTGAAATGTGGCGAAATGTTGAAAGGTTCAAGGGGGCCGAATACTTTCGCAAGGCACTGTAGATTAACTGTAAATAAAGTGAATCAGCTCAAAATTTAGTGTGAAAAGAAGACTAACATTGAACAAGTTATTATTGTTATATTGTTATTTCCCCAGTACTTTCCAGGCCGCTCTGTGGTGAAGAACTCCTTAAAGTCTGTGGACTCTTGGCTTCAAAACACGTCTGGCAGCGACGTATCGTTTGATGACTTCAGAGAGGCGCTGGATAACACTGCACAGGTGAACGATCCATAGACAGACACTTGTACTTTACACTGTATATGATACGTGTTAAAAAATGTCTGTTTGAGATTGTGATCCCACAGAGAGATAAAGGGTGTACTATAATGCAGAACTCTCAAACCATTTATATAAGCACTTATTAAAAAAAGAGTAGTCCATCAATATTAGATTTTACATTGTTCTGCCATTCTCTCCTCACTCAGAGTTGTTGTATTCTGAGCATGTTGATGTTTAAGTTTGCAGAGCATTAAGAATAAGAAAAGAGAATTACATAAACACACACACACACAAAAAACATAAAATAATAATGATAATAATATTAAAAAATTAGACATATGCTTCTTCTCCCTCCTGCTAAAATGTTATATTTGGAGAGAGACAAAGTGAACCTATTAACGATAATGACACATGCAGAACGCAGAACATTAGTTTAAGTAAAAACAGCTAGACTCATGGTAATACATTTATGGTTAACGTGTGAAAACATGTTGCTTGTTTGTCACAGTGAACAGAACTATTATTTATGATCATATTTTGGTTCCAATGAACAAAATGTAAAATTGCATTCTGGGCTGTACATGTAAAAGTTTAAAGCGGAGTACCCGACCTTCAAACCACAATAAACATGTAACTCTTTCCTCGCTCTCTGCCACAACTTTCGATCCGTTTTTTCATCAGAAAGTGGAAGAATAGATCTTACTCAGCCAATCAGATCTCAGCCCAAAGAGTTAAATAGTGCGTTGCGGAGTTCCAAATATTTACGAATATGAAGAAGGTTATAATTACAAATTTTTTAAAATGAGATGAAGACAGCAGGTGTAGTGGTCTCAACGTTTAACTTATATATGACTTTCTTTGGGACAAACATGTTTTATTTAGGCAATAATAACATTGTAGGTTATACCCCAGCTTTAATACTAAGATGTTATGCCAAAACACATTATGTATTTACACATTGTATCTGCTTATGTCACTTCTCAATCTGGTACAATACCTCCACATGGTCTCTGCCCTGGCTCCGGTGCCAGCGTGACCAGCTGAAGTCTATGTGCTGTGTTTTTGGAATGGAGCCTGCATGCCTTCACTATATGGCTCCACACAAATTGAAAGAGTCACTTACTTACATCATTAGCTTTTAGCAAGCAAGTCAATGAATCAATTAATCAATGGGAAGGTATGAATGGACTTTGCCTCGGAGGAAATGGACTTTGCACACACCCGCTCTGCACATGCAAAATCTTTACTATTGACATCTGAGTAACGCTGTCAATCACCAGCAATTGCAAGCCAGCAAAGAGAATAAAACGACTTTGTGTCAGAGAAAATATGTTGTTGTATTCTTGGTTAGAGATCTGGGCAGCGCAGTTCATTAGGAAAGGTCCGGGCCGTTAACCTGGGATTGACTTGGCATTGATTTAGAAAAGAACTCGAAGCCGCTCTCTCTCGGTTTAACAGGTTACCGGTGGCTCGTGGGCTGTATAGTGTTTTTGTGTTTTGTTGTCTGACTTGTAATTCTCGTGTTTCAGGCCCCAGACACGGCGTTGCCAGACAGGGTGAGGTGGGTGGGCTGCCAGGGGTCCCAGCCACACCTCAGAGGGTATCCATGTGCAGTCTGGACACTCTTCCATGTGCTCACAGTTCAAGCTCTGCATGCTGGGGCTTCAGGTAGCAGCAAATACTCAGACATTAGCCAATTTCAATCTGACTTTGCATAGTATAGAAATAATGCAAATGATGAAGATATGTGTTTGTATTGTGTGTCTTTTATTGTTGGATGTTTTGTCCTTATTTTTAAAAGTAATTGTGTAGCACTGTGCCCAGACAACTTGCCTCTCAAGGACAATAAACTAAATGCGATGCTTTTCTGATACATAATCTCCTGACATCCACAAGGAAAGTTTAGATACATTTCAATCCTTTATGAAATTGTAAGAACATCTATTGGAAGAATCACTAATTTACTTTCCAAATTTTATTTCCAAATATCCCTCACATTTTAATAGAACTACTGTAATTATTCTGCAGATGGTGATGCAATATAAAAACAGGTGTAGGGTTGTTAGCCATGCTTCTAAGTGAATTAATTAATTGGAGTTGGCTGCACTTTTTCGTCATATTTCCACAGTAGTATAATGTTGTTTAAGATTGACTTTTCTACTGAAGTACACACACTTTTACTTGAGTAAGGGAATTATTTCAGTATTTTTACTTTAACCAGAGCGGATTGGTTTATTACTATCTATACTTTTACTTGAGTACCTAAGGCCAATTTGTTTTCCACCTCTGTGACTAATCTCCAACTACTTTTTTGTCTAAAGGTGTTTTTGCAGTGGTCCAAAAAGACAGTTGAATAATTATTTTACCATCCCCTCTTTATTATGATCTTGCACATCCAGAATAATACTTCCGAAATGGTTTGTGCGAGGGCTGTCGTCTCTTTGTAAACAAAAAATTCCTGGAATGTCTGTCTCACTGACCTAATTTAACATCAAAAGATATAAGCCCTCATTATTTATTCTTTTCATTTTTTGTTCTAACTAAAGTACAGCCTAATTGTAATGGTGTGAAGGGATTATATCAGATTAGTGGGATGTTAGTGGGTAATAAAACAGGCAGATGACCGAAGGCTCTGCTCCCGCCAGAGTGGGTAATCTCTCTCACAACACACCGAGGTTAATCCGGACTGTCCCATAACCTGCAGATGGAAGTTTCCATCTGCCCCACACTCTATCAAATAAACATACGAACTGTACTGAAGAGAATTATAAACTCTACATAAACACAAATAACTGCAGTATTTCACAAAATATTGCAAAGGCTTTATTGCTGTATTAATGATAGTATTCTCATTAAAGTCTTGAAGGCTTAGGAAATACAGAAAACTCGGAAATATGTGATTCAAGCCTGGAGGTTCTGAGACTACAGTGGAATCATCTTTCACACAGAGGGTTAACTGTATTTAATATCCAGATTGGGTTATCCCATTCACATAGATTATTCTTCACAATATGGGGTTAACCCAGCTCTCTGACTCCTGGCCCACATAACCGTGGGAATCCAAGGCCATTAGCAGGATTTTCACTAAAGCAAACTCAAAAGGATCGTCCAACTACAGTAACCAGGGGTGTGGCCGGCAGCTGCTTTACTGTTTTCTATACACATGGGAAACTAGCCCACCTTTTTACAGAATCAGGAAATCTGTCACTTACATAGATTGTTTTTGCATCCAGTTATTATAAACCAATGTGGCCTTTTGGTTTAATGAGGAGGCTTCAATGCCAGGACTAAAGAAAGGGGCTTGGCAGTTCTATCTGTTACTATTCATTAAATACGTAAGGATGATGAGGACACACACTTCATATTAAATGGGACTGACGTTAGTGTTTTGATAGTGGTTTGATGGTGCCTTCCCTCTCAGATGGTCTGGAGGTGCTGACTGCCATGAGAGAGTATGTGCATGCATTCTTCGGCTGCAGACCGTGTGCTCAGCACTTTGAGAGCATGGCCCAGGAAAGTCTGTCCGAGGTCTCCTCTTCCACCACTGCAGTCCTGTGGCTCTGGACAAGGCACAATCGGGTCAATAACAGACTAGCAGGTATGGTTATATTTATTTATTATGTAATACTTCTTAGATATATTTATTGTAACCACAAAACATGTTCAGTTGAAATACTTAAATACATGATCTTGATTTTTTTTTTTTTTATTTCTTCAAATGTGGTCTTAGCAGTTGTAGGACTAAAGAGGGTGAGGGGTCGAGGGAAGACGGATCCTCAGATCAGACACCAGCTGTCGTGCGGTCTTAGTCGTTCCAGGATCATTTGTTTAAGTCGTAACCATTTCTTGTTGTGTATATGTGCTTGATTTGACTCGTTTTTTGTTGATTTACACAATATTTACAGCTTAAATCTCATCTTTAGAATATTTAGAAACCCATTGTAATGTATTCATATCACCCTTAAATAATTCCGAAGGGCTCTCTGGAGTGTGCCTATTCTTTTGTATTAGGCACACTCCTGTCATTAAGAGCTTACTTTGTTAAATGGCTGTTTTGTGGCGTCCCTCGGTCTCCCAGGGACAGCTTGTGTGGTGAGCCCCGGTCGCCTGCTCCCCTGACACTCCAACAGTGCTCAGGCCTGTCCCATCCGTCTTCTTCCTCTTTCCATATTGCTGTATATCTCTTTGCACTCACCCTCCCCTGGGACTCATATTCCCCGCTTAACAAGTAATAGCACAGCATCCTCACAAAACAGGTCCCAGAGGATCCCAGCTGCCTGCGACACAAAAGCAGAGTATTGTACAACAGCAGGTGGCAGAGACCACCACACGAGCAGCAGCCCCTCCTCTTAACCAGTCATACCCCTCCTCACACACACACACACACACACACTCTCGGCACGGGTCAAGTGGCGACGTGTTCTGAGGGAGTTCTGTAGGCCTGATGGAGAAAGGGTCTGGGCCTGCAGAGATAAAGGGGTGCAAGTAGGGAAGTAAAGCTGTAGGTTCTGACGCCATTAGTTCAGTGAGTGGCAGTATGTCCCAGTGGGCTACAGGCTTCTTCCTCTGCCCCTCAGCCCCTGTCCCCTGTCCTAAAGGGAAGCTCTTTAGCAGCCGCCCGCCCCTTCTTTCAGGGGCAGCCATGCATGAAAGAGCAGCTATTTGTAAAGCGACCCAACAATTAATTTAGCTGGCAACAAAGAGACCCCAGGGCCCAGAGCCGTCCTGCTCTGGCTGAATTAAGAGCAGTGGCAGCAGCGTCCTGTTGCTGCTTGTCAACAGGCAGAGGCTGATACATATCCAGACAAACCCCAGTATCTCCACAGGAAACAGGCCGAAAACTGTTCCCACCACATGCTCTATTTAAGTTGTCATGGTTGACTATATACAATCATAATCATAAATTCTATGTTATTATTATCTCTGCTTTACAACAAAACGTTTCGTTTGATTTGTTTCTGTACAGTAGACTGTTGGAAGAGAGGCACCAAACACAAAACCCACACACCAGAATTATACTAGGTTTGGGGTGGCTCGGTTAAGGACACAATAATGAACTAATCCTCTATGACTCTTGATATTCTCAACGATCTCCCATCAGAGTCTCATCATTCACCCTGATACTAATCTTTGATTACAGCACACAATTGCTGTGTTTCAAAAAGCTTCTGTATTATTTCAAGATGGATTTCTATCCAGTGTGGCTGTAATTCCACCCACACTCTCACTCTCTGGTGTTGGGAGAGTGTGACCACAGCATAAAGCCCTGAACATATCCAAGTTTGTCAAGGATGTTTCACTGACTCAACCCATATGTCTCATGCTTCCTGAAGCAAGATCATGTTTCACAGTGTGCGCCCTATGACTCTATTGTCATCTTGGAATATGCCCGTCCCATTAGTGAAGAAATAACATAATTTAATTCAACGAGCTGACAAACATTTAAATGACTACAGTTTTGCTGTATTTTTCAATTGGAGACACGTTTGCACAGTTAAATTCAAGTCAATATTACATGAATCCTATTTTATAATGATTACCCTTACTTCAGTCCCAGAGCCAAGTATTATACATTTTTCATTCTTCTTCTGAAGTGATACAGTGCCTTTTTATAAATCTGAATTCAGAACCATGATTTTGTCATATTGTCACCTTTACATCATTCTATAAAACTCCTGATACTGGTAATCATGACAGCCGAGTCTTGTGCGAGCTTCGCTCTCAGAATTAGTGCTGAGGAAGCTGGTGGGACGTGCTGAACAATACATATTTATACCTGATGAATATGTATGCGTGGCAGTGATGACATCCCTGTGACAGGCCATTGTGGCAATCTCAATATCGCTGCTATGGCTAAAGTCACCCTGGCTCCAAACCTGGTGAGCTGATTAGAATAAGGAAGTGTATGTGTGTGTGGGTGCGTGTGTGTGTGTGTGTGTGTGTGTGTGTGTGTGTGTGTGTACACACTCACCTGCTGATATGTATAAGAGCCCCCTCCCACCAGGCCTTTCCAGGCGCTAGTAAAATTGATGTATCCTTTATGTAAAGTACTGTATGCAGAGTGCGTACACACATGCATATGACGGAGATTAATCGTGAGTGGCGGAGCGCGGGGAGAGGTGCGGGAGGATGTAAATTGACAGTGTTGTAAAGTGACAGACCTGCTGCTGCTCTGCTGTTTTTTTATCACGTACACACAAACACACAATACTCTGCCGGTGACAACAGGCAATTTATTACCAGAAGCTGCCACGTGTGTGTCCTTGTAACACAGTTGTGCCAGTGTCTAATGCAGAGCTGTTGTGAAGAAGTGACAAGACATGAAAGGAAACATGTTAAAAGAAAAAGTTTTAATTGATTGAAAAAGGTTAGTCTCCTCCCCCGAGCTTTCCACCAGTTTCATGTTCAATTTGGAGATTGGACTTGCTCTCCAAATGTAACGAACGGACAGGTGGTCTAGTGCACGTGGTCTACTGCCTGGGGATTACGTGTGGGTGGGTGGGTGGGTGTATGTGTGTGTGTGTGTGTGTGTGTGTGTACGTAGGGAAGCTGTCCAGTTTGGCAACATCTATTATTTCAGCAGACCTCCCACTGGGATGTCCCACAAGCCCATTGATCATTGTTAGGTGCTGTCACCCACACCCAAACACACAAAAATATCAATCCACAGATTACACACACTGTGACGCATGATTTACATATACACACTTAGGCACACGCACACATATGCATATAGGCACTTAGTTTTTACGAGGCTTGTGACAAGATCAAATGGGTTCAACAGCAGATTGCATCCAGTCCTCAAAGCACTTAGCTCCGTGAGTATATGCTACAACAAGGAACAGAGAACCAACAACAATAGATAAAGCTGCTGACTGGAAGAGCTGTGTCCCTGCTGCATGTGGCAATGAATCTGTTGGAAGCTTCACCTCCGGGTTTCATGCAGATGAATGAAGTAGTCGCTTTTTTGGCTCTTTAACATATAAGACAAAAGTTTTCATCTTACTTTGCAGGGGTCCCGTCATAAATACATGTCTGTTTTTCTAATGCATGCATTTGTCTTAATCGTATTTCTTCAATGCCAAAATTGTAATACATTTGGATAGATACTTTATAGATCCCTGCAGGAGAAATTAATTGGTTTGGCATTTTCAATTGAAGACAACAGTTTTTATCTTATCAACATTATTTGTATAGCACATTCAATTAACACAAAGGTCACTGGCGATAGTCAAGATGGTGAGTATGAGGAATGCACCTCTAGTGTGTATATGTGGGGTGTCCAATGGGCCGGGTGAGGTGTGCGGCGCATACAGCCTCTGTATGTGGTTTGCATCATACGCCCGCCTCAAACGAGCATGTTTCACAGGTGTTGCATTAGTCTGCATGAAAAGTGAATGGACACAATGTGACACGCAGAGGGAGCAGTGTAACAGGGTGCCATATACACTTCTCCATTGGGAAAGGTGGAATCAGAGCTGGGGTCTGGAACTGGAATTTAATACTTACAAGACAGGAATCGATACAATATGATAATTACTCTTTGCTTGAGTATCATTGAATGCATCACGAATCGAACCACATTGTGATGTTCTGAATCAATCAAATTTTATTTATAAAGCGCTTTTCGTTCAAAAAATACAACTCAAAGTGCTTTACAGTTTAGTTAAAACAATCTAATATGCCCGGCCCTAAACCCCACCAACCCACCCAAAACCACATTCATTAATAAATATACACCCACATGCGTATCTATACAATCGTCACATCTCTGTGCTTAGAACTCAATGGGGTTGGAAAGTAGATCTTGATAAAATGAGGCCTAGCCCTTACATGACCATCTGAGGAACCTGTGGCCGGAGAGCGTGATCTCTGGACTGAAAGAGTGAGGTTTAGTTTGTGGTACTGATGAGAACTTCTGCAGATCCAGATATTTACATCTTGAAACTCTGCTTCAAAAAATCAAAGTATTAAAACACTGTATACTGTATGTTTGGATTAATGTCGTCACGATACTACATTTAATATTAAGATGTATACTGTATGTTTATACATATATAATATATGTAATTATTCCAAATACACTCTTAACAATTCATTGTATTCGAATGAATGGTCCTTGGACTGAAGTGCTGCTGAGCGGTGTCCACAGCGTCACAAGAAGGATTAGCCAACACACTTCCCTTCCTCATCCTTGTTTGTACCTTTCCATCCTGACTCCTGATCACTACTGAAGTTAGGGCCTCCAGTGTCCCCTACCACTAGAAACATGCACAATAGGTAAATCCGAGCATCAACATCTGGAGATAGGTTCCTGGCGCTGTACCACTGCGACCCCTGCCCCTGACTGAGGCCCTAGTGGCTTTACAGGGAGGGTCAAATGCAGAAGACAAAGTTCTCTATGGGGATAAATAAAGTGCACATTCATATTTTACATTTTTTTGTAAATTATAATAAAGTTGTGGGTTTTCTTTCCTTATGGTAAATTTTCAATCTTAGAGTTGTGTTTATTACAATAACAATCACACATATTGCTATCTAAAAACGCAAACAAAATATTCCATGGATTTAATCTGTAAGCATATAGTATATCAGACAAAGGGATACATCATCCTCAAACAAGGCTGTGATTTGATTGGTCTGTGAAATGACACAATTAAACATGATTTCATGTGTATTCTATAGGTGCTTTAAGTGAGGACCCCGACTTTCCAAAGATCCAGTGGCCTTCTCCTGAAATGTGTCCTCTATGCCACACTCTCAAAGTCAATGGAGACCACAAGTGGGATCTGGATCAGGTTCTTCCCTTCCTCACAAAATACTATTCCAATAGCAGCATTCTCACAGGTACATTACAAGCGACAATTGTATTCATGTATAATTTTTGCCATATCTACTGTAACTGTCTCCACGCAATCTCCCCCTTTTTAGATTTTCTTGACGACGAAAGCCTAATCCTTGCGCAACAGAAGGAAAAACGTGTTTTTGAGGCTAAGAAACGTATCGAAAGAGCAGTCAAAGAGGCCACAACTATGAGCCCTCTGTCTTTACTCTCAAGTGTTCCAGGAGATGAAGTCGAAGAGGACGAGGAGGAGGAGGAGGAGGAGGAGGAGGAGGGGGAAGGCCCACAAGATGAAGATGTCGCAGAAGACATGGCGGGCGGTAAAAACTATGACACGACTCCCTGGGCCAAACCCGGCATGAGGCTGGGAGAAAAGCGGACGCAGAACAGGCCTGTCATTGTGGGTATGAGGATGAAGCAGCAGCCCGAGGATATCGTGGATCTCGACTCTTTCGTGAACCAGCACTACAGGGACAAGGCTCTCCGGGTCAGACGCAGGACGCTCCAGAGAAAGGAGGAGCAGGACCCAGCGCCTGTATTTGGTCTGGGACTGGGACTGGTCGGTCTGCAGCCCGTCGAGCCCGATTTTGAGAAGCAGAAAAGCAAACGGCTCCAGAAACGGGCACTTTCGCGACAGATGTACGACGTGAAGGCAGAGGAGGGTGGCCAAAGGAAAGGATGGGTGACTGTGTTCAGCATTGGATTCTCAAAAGTGGACATAAGTCTTTGTGTCATCCTCTATTTCCTGTCCTCCATGTGCCTCCTGACCATGTATCTGTTCTTCAAAAACCGCCTGAGGATACGGCAACCCAAAATGTCCGTCTTGTGAGCTAATCAGTGTGACATTTGGATTGCATTACAAGTCGAGTGTCTGGCTAAAGGGATGGCCCTGGATTAACACATCTTAAGATCACCACTTAAACAATGCCACAACTTTACCGTCCACGATTTCAGGACAACCCGCAATTTTTTTTATTATGAACGAGTTCAGCTTTTCAATCGCTTGTGTTTAACCACTTCAACAATAAGGATTTATGGAACATGTTTATGGCAGGTTGAATGTTGCTTTTTTTATGCCTCTACAAATTTTAGATTTTTTTTTTAAAGGTCATTTTATTTTTCAGGGTTTTTATATGGTATTTTTAATAGGAAAATTACAGCCTATAGATGCAGTAAGCACAACGCAAAATCCCCCAAACTCTGTAATAACCACATTATAACCATTTGCCGTGATATTTTTCCGCTTCTTGTTTTGATCAGATATTGTGACCACTTGTTTATTACCGTTAAGTTACGCGGTTCAAGATCATTTGAACTATTTGAAAAGTTGTATGCTTTGAAATAATACACTATACAGTTTCACACTGGACACAATTTGAAATAAGCTTTCTTTTGACTTGCAGCTGCTGTTTTAAGAAAAGTGGTTTCTCATCAACACTTTCTCACCAAGTCAATAAAATTATTTTTGATAAAGACCCCTTCAGTGCTGTCATCTTTTTCCCCCAAGAACTTGATCACTTTATCTGTGTATTTTCATTTCACGTTTATGCGGCATGTATACAAAAACATGTTAATAGGTTCATTCATTCATTCAATTTCTACCACTTTATTACTCCATTTCCGGGTCGGGGGGTGACAATGAGAACCGCCACCCATTGCTCATAGCATCAGTCCCAAATGTAAGTCCAATGTTGATAGGTGATTGGACTTAAATTTGAGAATAACAAATGTGTGTTTTTGTTTTGATGAAGATGCTCTGCACACGGCCGGGTGGAGCAGGGTGCGACATGCATGAAATGGGGGTTAAACTACACAAGGTTGGAGGAAAAAAGCCTGTTGCCATCTGCTGTTCTGCACAAACTAAATCCTAACAATTTCATTGGGATTATAGCAAGTGAATAATCCAGCTTTCCTTTAGGGGGAGAGATTACCCTTGAGGATTAGCTGCCTACAGATAATAAACTTTATTAAAACGTAATCAGCTTTGGTGGGCCTTCTTCCCTCACACACTTGGAGGTGGGCCCCGCAGTCCTCAGGGGCCAGAGCGTGTTCTGGCAATGAGGGATGAAAGAGGAGGATGAGCGTGGGCTTGATGTCACCTGGATTACATTTGGCTAACTTGAAGAACCAGTGCTGCTTGATCTTGAGCTTTGTGTTTCGAGGAAATGTTTTGATTCCCCTGACACTTGACCTCTGAGCTCCCAAAACCCCCCACCCCATCTCTGAAGTCCGGCTCGAATCAAACATTTAGGGATTCTGATATTTTTAGCTATCCATGACTTGTTTGTTAAACTTAAAGCCAGGGTATCAAACTTTCAAACCGCAACTAATTAAACTATATAATAAAATCCAGCTAACTAGTTTTTGGCTCTCAAACAGTTTGCTTCAGCTTCTAAGAGGGATTGGCTTAGAGATAGTGCCTCATGATCAGCTGTCAGACCAACGCAAGTGACATGGCACAGTGGTTAGCCCTTCACTGCAAGAAGGTTCAATTCCACCTTCAGACAGGTCCTTTCTGTATGGAGTTTGCATGTTCTCCCCATGTCTGCGAAGGTTGGCCCCAAGTGCTCTGCTTTCCACTACCACTAAAAACGTACAATAGGTCTGAATGTAATGTGTGAGACAGATGGTGATGGTCGGAGGCTTCGAGTGTTCAGCGTGTGGAGTAGCAGTACTCCAAAAACTCCTTGGTCTGTGAAATGCTTTAAATGAAGATGACGTTCTTGTTATGTGAGATATGATTTCTAATAAGATACAGCATACTAAGGTGTGATTTGTTCACATCATTTAACTGTTACTATAGACTATTGAGACAAAAACCTATTATCTATTATTCTTAAATAGTTGGGCACCAAATTTCCACCAGATTCTTCAAAGTGATTTGAAATGAAGAATCTGCTTAAAGCCTGCACATTTTTTCACTTATCTCCGGACACGTAAATATACTGCACATCTACATGGTTCGATGATGCGACACAGTGATCATGAAAATTAATGTTCTTTTAAACCACAGGGACAACAGAAAGCCCTGCAGTAATCCAAACCTGGGCATTTTTTGAGCTTTTGTTAAAGATCAGTAACTAACTTTAAAAAAAGAAAAGAAAAAACATACATGTTTTTAATCACAACAGAACAAGACTTGTAAAAGTTGTATTTTGAGAAAAAATTAGGCCAAAACCTGCTGTTTTCATCTTAATGGAAAACAAGATATTTTGGGGGTGACTTAAGAGCCCTGTGAGTCACAATTTGACCCTTTGGGCTGAGAGCTGGTTGGCTGAATGTGGTCTTCTCCTTTTCACTTTAGTGTCAAAAAAATCTGAGCCACAGATTTGAAAGAGGCCAAAAATAAATGATTGTCAAAACTGTTTTGTGAGCAATTATGGATTTGATTGCGTATGTTTACGTTTTGAAAGTTGGGTACCCCAGCTTTATTCTGTGAAAATGTTGCATCAATAATAAAAGGAGCGTCTGAGCGTCAGGTCTTCTGGTTCACTATAATGAGGGTTAATGAGGATCTTGGCAGCATTTATATCAGTCTGTGGCTCTGCCAGAAGACCGCAGTTCACTTCCAGGACAGTGTCTTAACATTTAAATAAATCAAGACACGTTTTTGTTGTGAATCGTTTATTTCAATTGTAACAATTGAAATTTAGATAATGATAGATAATAAAGTCAAACCAGTGAAATGACAGTTCTACCTCTGTGGTGTTGTGAGGTGCAGAGACGACAGAAAACATGGACAGTTGTCTGAGAGCTCACTGAAGGGTAAAAAGCTCACCTTGTTGCCCTGTTGTTCCCTTCCATAAATTAGACAATGTGGGGTTTTATGATGGCTCCGCTGCGGTACACTCAGCATCATGTTTATTGCCCCTGGGCCATTGATATTAAAATTCAGGAGCAGCTCGATGCATTTTTCTGTCATCTCCCTTTCTGACTTTAATAATACAATAAAGCTTTGTGCTGTGGACAACGCTGGAAGAGGAGGAGGGCTGAATAAATTATGAAATACGGGTTAATATATGGCATTGGTATATATCACATCAAAATAAAGCCGGATCCTCTGTTGGATTCTAACATGAGCCTTTTAAAGGCAAGAGTCAAGCAGGGTCAGGTCCTCCCATTATACTCTGCCCTTCCCCCAGTGACCAGAGCATCTCCAGCTCATCCTGGAGGGATGTTCAAGGCCATAACACTTCACTGTGTGGTTGAAGAAAGCATCACGTTGTTGTTGTTGTTGTTACTATTATTATTATTATTATTATCATCATCATATTATTATTATTAATTGTATTATTATTAGTATATAATTATTTTATAATAATAATAATATAATATGGTCTGGGGCCCTTCTCTGTTTGCATGTTCATTGTCTGCATATAGAGTTCCTCAGGGTGCTCCAGTTTTCTATAAAACAAAGACGATAAGCTACTCCTGAAGAGGCTGAAATGTCAGCTAAATCTCCTTGTTAAAAAGGCCAAAACAATAACACAATCAAAATATAATATCTATAATAAAAAATACGAAATATAGATGTTTTTATCGATCGCAAATACTTTGTTTTCTGTGGGTCATGCGGTTTTAATACAAGACAATGGCGTCAGTGATGGAGTCAAACGAGCCTATTAGCGCCTGGTGTCAGCTTCACGGGTCAGGTTCAATCGGGGAATTGGAAAAATATCATTTCTGACGTGAATAGATTTGTTTTGTTTTTTTTCCCCACAACCAATCTCTTCTACTAATTACCCAAATGGACAGGAGCTGTCAGGAGACAATAACTATTCCCTAATAGAATTTGCCCCCCAAGTGCAATTTAATTTTCTCGGCGCTAGGTTTCCCATGTTCTCTCCCTCTCTCTGGTCCCAACGCGCGGGGAGGACTGTGTGCCATGTCCGGCCGCAGACACTGCGCGCCTCGGAGTGAAGTGGACTGTTCGCCTGCTGCTTCCATCACCCACAGATGAAGATGGCCGGTGAAGGACGCATGAGGTGTGTTCATGAATATACAACATGTATTGAGAATCTTGACTTTTTAATGTCTGTAATATTTAAACGCGTTTTTTACTTATTGCCTTTAGAACTCGCCGTTAAAGCCCTGTGCATCCCGCGCTCTTTATGCAAAGTGCTGTGTTCACGTCAGGTCACATGGACTGCACTGTAACACTGTAAACGTGTGTGCATGACTGTGGCTCATGTGCACTCCTTGTTCACTGAGATGGATTTGTGAATCTCACATGTCAATGCAAGGGTCGACTGAAATATTAGCTCTAATTAGAGGTGGTTGGGTCAGTGGCAAAGGCAAAAGGAGTTGCCCTCTTCTTGAATTATTGCCGATCACTTCTTGCGCACCTTTGCTTCTTGAGCTGTTCCTTCCTAATCCTGATTTAGTCAGATTTTTAACAGGTCAAACTGATAAACATTCATTTTACGCAACTAAATTACAGTGGTACTGACTTGAATCGAATGAGAATGCTTTACATGGGACATGCCCTTTCGTCACTCCATCATTCAAGCACGCATTAGTGGAGCCCATCACCAAACTCTCTCTCTCTCTCTCTCTCTCTCTCTCTTTCTCTCTCTCTTTCTCTCTCTCATCTTTTTCTTTTTGCGTTTTGCGCCCGTCAATTATTCTAATTGCATTGGCCTTTGCTGACAGGTTAAGAGCATTTCTATTTGCATTGTTTTTCTGATGCAGCTAAAGGGTCTCAGTTGCAACATTCAAACTAATTGAATAGAATTGAATAGAAGAATAAATAGGACGATCTTGAGGGGAAAAGTGTATAATTGAAATAAAGTGGGACGAGATTATTTTCAGGACAAACAATGGAGAAAAGGATATATTGCTTTAGATCTTTGGGCATAATTCCTTCAATATCATATTGAAAGCTATTGCTTTTTAATCAGCACTCCGTGCATTTTAATTTCGTTAAAAGACCCAAGGTAAGCAGTACATACGGCTTATGGGATTGTGTGTTTTCTATTGAAACACGACATGCTGTACGTCTAGAGGAATTCAGCACTCTTATGCTATTATTATTGTTATTATTATTATGAATTATAATAATATTGTTTTTGTTGGTGACATGATGATTATTGTTATTACTGTTATTAATATTATAATGATTATTTTGTTACTATGCAATAAACTATAGTCTCATATCTCCATTTGTAGTTGCACTTACGAAATCTGGACTAAAGCTGTGCGTGTCTGTTGTTCCTGTTGCACTTGAGGTAAATTGAAGACGAAGACTGAGTTCATATGTTTGAACCATGCGGGCCTCCGTCGGGAATATGTTGTCTACAGAAGAGCTGCGAGGGAGAGACTCAAATCAACAGTGTCACAATGAGAGGAGCATCGAGGGAACAGGAGCTGTCCAGATCAACTCCTGTTTCTTAACTATATCCGTAACAGGCCAGTTTTGTGTTGAACACATTTGTGTTTATTTTGGTCTGTGCCTGTTTATGCTGTTCTATGTTGGTCTTCTGGGCGCAGGTTTCAGACTGAAAAATAACGATCAATTGTTTAGTTGCTTTTTCAACAACAAAAATGAGTCCTATAAACCAGGGCAGCCCTCTATCCTGAAGTGGCCTGTAATAGGCCCATTGAAGTGTACATTCCACTACATCTCCAGTTTCCTGCATGGTCCAAAAAGCCTCTCTTTACCCTCACCCACAGCCTGGCCTGGGCACCTATGGGTGCTCCCTGAAGACCCACTGCAGTGCTATTTATGGTCTCCACGGAAACCCTGGCCCCGCCCCCGAAGACATGTCCCTGTCTGTTTGATGGTGGGCTCTACACCTTCAGGGGACGCTTTCCTCGCGCCACGCTCCCATTGGCTGCTCATGGCTGTTTGCCGTGGTGACGTCACGGCCCGCCGCCCCTGCAGCGCTGAATGGAGCGCGAGGCTGTCTGAGCCCATCCAAAAGAGCAGTGCACGTCCCGGGACAGGAGGCTCAGGGACAGGACCGTACCCCGTTTAGTGACACAGACATCGGCCTGAGCGTAGAGCACGAGGCGGCTGTGGGACACCGGACACCGGACGGCTGCAGCGGGCGAGTAGGGTGCGCGTTTCCCGCGGGATCACGATGATGCAAAGTGCGGTGCTGCCGACAGAGAGCCCCGTGAAGAGTTTACCGGAGATTCTCGGAGTGCCACTGCAACGTAAGACCCTCTCCTCTTGTGCGTAATATAGAGTTTATGGAGCACTGCGGCAGGTACGTGCCGCGCGCGTTACAACAGCTCAGACTGACAGAGCAGTGATGCATGGATGATATTGGATGGATGATATTGGTCGCTGCAGGCCAGAGTTCTGATCCTCTAAATACAATGTCTTATCGTTTGACATTGATGCTCTGAAAATCAAGACATTTTCTGCAAGATGTTGGATAAAACATGGTGCTATATCTGGACAAAGAAACAAGGTATTACGCCGTCAGTGTATCTTATTTTGGAGAGTGTTTTATGCACACGTTGCCTTGAAAAAATAACAGCAGTTTTTTGGCCTCGTGCAGATTTTTCCCATATGTTCTCTTGAGTCAACTCCCTCACGTGTTGCCTAAAATTATTTTCGTCCATGTCTCATTTGATTAATTCTATGTCTGAGTTAAAACACTGTCAATTGGATCTTTAGTCTTCAAACATTAGGCCAGACTCGTTACTGACTATTACGGGTTTTTTTTTCAGTTTGTATGTATTTATTTATATTTAAATTAAAACGTTGATAGTAAAAAAGTAAATAACAATTGAAGTCATAATTTTTATTTTTAACCTACTATTTTTAATTTGTTTCTAGTGCTAACACAAGCATAATTATCAGATAAAGAAAAATCTCATTATCATTATGTTATTGTTTTGATATTATTATCATCATTATTATTTTTATTATTATTATTATTATTATTTTTATTAATATTAATAGAAGTAGTAGTAGTAGTATTATGATTATTATAAGTATTATTACGATTGTGATTTGTATTTGTATAGAGGTGCATAAAACGTGTGGAAAGGAGGATTTGACAAAAGCCTCTCTTAAAACATAGAAAGCACATTTGTTCATGCCCTTCCGCTTTGTATTTGAGTTACCTTTTTATGATATAAATGTTTAATTTTAGTAGAATCTGGTGATCAAAACCCTGCGGTGTCACATTCATTTGCTACACGTTTAGGGACACATCAATTATCTGAAAAAGCAAAGTGCGGGGGCCGGGACTGAGCAGCAATACGTCTTAAAAAGTCTCCGATTTCCCGTTTAAAATAACGGGAGAAGAAATGACAAATGACCTCGTGGCTTTACTCTCCTCACGCACGCGCACGGGACTGTGCCAAGCCCGCGCTGCTTTCCTTTCAGCACCACTGCTCAGTAAAAGCGCCTACATCCATCCCGCAGTTAACATTCACCCTGCGTTTTATAAAAGTGCTGTCACACATTCAGACACTTTCAAAAGCTTTTCCTCCGGCCGCAGCATTAGCCGCTGTTTTATCCAGGTATTATATATTACTGCATCCAGGTATTATTATAACTATTACTGCATCCAGGTATTATTATAACTATTACTGCATCCAGGTATTATTATATCTTTTACTGCATCCAGTTATTAACTTTCATTTGAAAAAGAAAAACATATATATATATCCTTATGTCTCGTTCTGTTTTCCTGGCCTATTGTTTGATTTATAATTTTGTTTTTCATATTTCTCAACATATAATGCATATCATTTATATGATTTTTAGTTAAATAATAGTCCTACTTTTCAGGATATGTTTGTGCTGTGCCTGTTGTATAACCTCGTGGGTTACTGTGATAAGATCAGGCTCAACGTGCTGCTGGTGTTAGGAGTGTATGAGCTGCTCTTGTACTTACGTCTCCGGTAAACACAAAGATCTATTCATTTTGAAAAGTTTTCTTTTGTAGAAAGGCCTTGAAATGTTGCCAAAGTCCACATGCACAATACAAATAAATGAACAAAACTCAAGGTTTAAATCATTATGTTCATATTCACACATACGACTCACATAGTCTTCATAAAACGTGAACTTAGATATTTCTTTTGATAAGGGTTTGCCGCCTGTTCTGGGAATTACTGCATCATCCACATACCAAAAAGCAGGAACATTTTAAATAAAATCAGCACCATGGACAGAGCATAATACTAAAAGACTGAACTCTAAAAATAATAACATTAAATAAACTATGTTTTCCCCCAAATAAACAAAAAAAGTCTTGAGGCCACTAAACTAAGTTTAATTATGATTCATGGGGAAAGCCCTTTAGAATTATTAATTGTCAAGATTTCCATGTTGAATGCACAAGAAAAGATCCAAGCCTCATACTTAAGCTGTTGCTGTGAATGTGTGTCTGTGTGATGCATTTAGCTCATGTTGTGTGTTGTGTATTGTGTATTGTGTGTTCTACAGAGATCCCTCAGTGCGCAGGGTGCAGTCAACACATCCTGGACAAGTTCATCCTCAAAGTGCTGGACAGACACTGGCACTCCAAGTGCCTCAAGTGTGCAGACTGCCAGACCCCGCTGGCCGACAAGTGCTTTTCCAGAGCAGGGAGCGTGTACTGCAAAGAAGATTTCTTCAAGTGAGTGATGTCTCTTACTTACACCTGTGCTTAATATGTGCTTTTATTGCATTGCACCTGCAATGTGATTGAATGTGGGGAATTTTATCATAGGTCATGGACTCTGCCTGAACTAACTGTTAGCAAATGTAGCTGTTTTATTTTAGTAAACTTAGGACCCACTGTGTAAGGAGCCAGTGTGATTTGCACTCTTTTGGTATAAATATGCAAATCGTTTACTAGCTGTTTTTTAATCTATTCATCTCTATGGAACAATAGAGATGTCTGGCCTAGTAGATTTAACACGGAATGCCTATTATTAAAAAAATATGTTTTACCTACAGTATCATTGAAGATATATGTTTAAGTCAATGTATAGAAGAACAATCTGCTTGTACTGTGTGATTGAAAGGGCCGTGTATCCTAAAGCTCTGTGCTCTGTTTGCTGCAGGCGTTTTGGGACAAAGTGTGCGTCATGCCAGCAGGGCATCCCTCCCACACAGGTGGTGCGGAAAGCACAGGACTTTGTGTATCACCTGCACTGCTTTGCCTGCATCATGTGCAGTCGACAGCTGGCCACTGGTGATGAGTTTTATCTCATGGAGGATGGGAGACTGGTCTGCAAAGTGGATTATGAGACGGCCAAACAGAATGGTATGCATACTTTCTGTGTCTGAACACAAAAAACAAGGGGGAGAATTTTGAGCTTACTAAATGTATTGAATTGCAGTCTCTGTCTGTACTCTATGCTGTGATGTGACACTGGCCTATGGTGTTTGTCATGTGGGTGTATTTGTTGTCGTCTTCCTTTTTCTTTATGCATCTGAGATTGATTATGTAAAGCAAGGTTCCAATATAGAGCAGTACCAATAACTCTGGTCCTTTGGCTCTGTAGCCGACTAGATTTATGTCCCACTGCTGCTAAGTCAGATGCTCAAGGACAACTGACCTTTCTAAATGACCACGATTCAACAATCACAGAACTGTGTAGTTTGGTTTGACAGGTTATTCACACATGTACTGTTTTCAGATGACTCTGAAGCAGGGACCAAGAGACCCAGGACCACCATCACAGCTAAGCAGCTAGAGACGCTGAAAAGTGCCTATAAGAACTCTCCCAAACCAGCACGCCACGTCCGGGAGCAACTGTCTTCAGAGACCGGCCTGGACATGCGGGTGGTGCAGGTAGGCCTTTTGTTTAAACATGAAATATTGTGTAGTTAAGGTTTCTGGATCGCTGATTCTGTTGCTTTGTTCAGGTGTGGTTTCAGAACAGGCGAGCAAAAGAAAAGCGGCTGAAGAAGGATGCAGGGCGCCATCGCTGGACACAGTTTTATAAGAGCGTCAAACGCAGTCGAGGAGGAACAAAAGCAGAAAAGGAGAGCTCCGCTGATGACGCAGGCCTCAGTGATAGTGAACTCAGCTTCAGAGGTAAACTATTTTTCAGCTAGTACTGAACCTTTATGATGTATAAATGAGCTGAATAAATGTGTGCGTATATTTTGACATGAATGAAAGATCTGTTAGGGAAAAAACATTTGACTTTCATACACTTTTTAATACTTCTCCTTAGGCCCCATGATGCCTTAGAACATTGATGTGAATTATTTAAAAACTCAGCAAGTACTTAGAGCTATATGCAAGTAACCGTTTAGACATGCTTTGTTATTTAATGCCCACAATGCCCATATTGGGAAGCCATAAAAGTCTGTGGGCCACTTTTAAAAAGAAGGCAGTTTTTATGAGAAATGAAAAGATGGCGACAGAAACTCCATAAAGCATGTGAGGCTTTTAGTCAATTAGAGGCCGAGCGCTCTGGGCTATTGTTGTGACTGAAACCACTCCAGAGTGATGGAGATGAAACAAATACTTTGTGCTACGGTAATTGCACTGACCGGATTTACTGTAGAAGACGTTAAAACACTCCTTTCTTCGTTTTAATTCAAAATTGACAAGGAGCCCTCGCGCTCCAGACCTCATTTTGTGTTCATATAGTATAACAGTAGATGTTAATGATTGAAAACATGTACAAACTTGATTGCATTTTGAAAACTGTATAAAAAAGAAGTACTTAGAGTGGAAGAGAGAGTGATGCCCTCGGACTACCTTCAGTACGGACTTCCTTCAGAGCAGGAAGTCCGTACTTTCTCCACCAATCAGCACAGAGCAATGATCTGGGGGAGGGGTGTAGGGTCAGAGAGTGTTTGGATATGTGTGTGTCTTGTGCCATGATAATATCTTACTTCGACTGTTGCTTTTTGTATTGTTCTCTGTTTGGCATTGTTCTTGTGTTGAATGAAGTGGGGTTTACACAGAGACACTGCGACAGTAAAACGTTAGATTTGGGGATTGGTTTGGCCTCCAGTTTACGTTGAGAAACAGCCTCCAGAGTGGAACAGAACAGATACGCCACAGCAGTGTGAAGAAAAAGGTGTGAATTCTCTGCCTGCTATGACCTCTGAACTTCCCCACAAGTACATTTGGACATGCGCAGTAGCCGAGAACGAAACGTAAACAACAATAGCAGCGGGTACATTAATGCTACGTGTGCTTCGAGCGCTACACAAAGGAGAATTCTACTCCTTCGTTCGTCCAAACGAAACCACGCGAAGCTGTAGTTTCAGTTTCCTTTTTCGCTGCTGCTGTTAAATGCAGAATGATGTTGGTGCATTCTTTCACTTCTTTGCGGCGGCTTGAGGAGGATGTTGTTGTACTGGTGAGTGTGTCGCAACGTTCCACTGCCCACTACTGGCCGGGCGCTAGGACTACATTGTTTTCCGTCGTCTCCGCAGCGTCTCTGTCCAAACAGGGCCTGAGTAAAGGGAGGTTATAAGTGTCTGCTTCATCCAACCCCTTTTAAGAATATGTTTGTTTGAATGTACGTTATTAGGTTCAGTAGGTTGTGCATGTTCTAGAATAAACATCTTGATTGGTAATTGACTGATAATCCTGTTGTTCTCCGTAGATGACCAGGTGCTGTCAGACCTGGGCCATGCTAACGGCCTCTACGGCAGTGTGGGCGATGTGACTGGTGGAGGCGTTCTCAATGGGAGCTTCACGGTGGACGCAGTGGGACAGTCTTACCACGACATCAGAGCAGGAAGTCCGTACGGTCTTCCCCAATCACCGTCGTCCATCGGGTCTCTGCCTGGACACACACCTCTGCTCAACAACCTGGCATTCAGCATGGACAGCCTGGTGGCACAAGGTGGGACAGGGGGTGTGGGCCAGGCCCTCAGAGCCATGGCAGGAGGCCCCACCTCAGACCTGTCCACAGGCAGCAGTACGGGATACCCCGACTTCCCCACCAGCCCCGCTTCCTGGCTCGACGAGATGGACCATTCGCAGTTTTGAGCCTGAGCACAGTGCAATCTATGGGGACCCAAGGGAGAGACTCGAGGCTTTTTACATTTGTATTGTTCTCCACAGAGGAGTTTGGTAAAGACAAGGACAGTAGGGGTCCAGATGTGTTTCAACTCTACAATTCATGACTGGAGCGAGTGCAGCTGAATTTTTAACACTATCATGTTGACACTACCATGTCTCATCTTGTTTTTTTTTTTTTGAAACCAACTTCATTGTGTGTATCGCTCTGGGAATCATGGTGAACATACAAACCACAACATGTCTGTGTTACAGCCACAAGAGGCTCTGTCAGTCATGTCAGAAGAGCTGCTCCGGCCGCATCAAAGCCTTTCTTTTGCACTTTACTCTCCCTGTCTTTTTCCATTGTTGGACGGACGAGAGGAGGAGAGATCTGTATGCACAAGGCAAAATCACAGTGATTTATTGGGGAAAAAATACAAAAAACAGTGGCACAAGTGTGAATTTTGAAAAGATTTTATATTGTAGCTCTGAAGCTTCTGTACACTTCAGTTATTTGGAGATAGTCGCTGTGTGTCTGTTTGTCCATTTCATGATATTTTGTCTGAAGAGGTAAAACGGTTGTATGCTCAGAGCAGACTTGTGCTGTAATGTTATCATTTCTGAAAATAACAGCATTCAGTTTTTTAATCTTTAATTAAACTGATGATACACAGATCGAGCTAAACATTTTATATTATTTATTTTTTCTTTGAAATTCAGATATTTTTAATATATTGGAATGAAAATGCTGTGGAGTATTAGCAGGGACAATGTTGAGATATCTTTCTTTCTTTAGTCTGATCTAGGCTTCTGGTGGTAATCTACTCAGAGTTGCAGGGCTTTAGCTTTGCCTCATATCAACCTACTTACTCACCCCAGATGTGGCCTCCATCACTGGGGGATTACAGCCCTGTCCCCCCTTCTCCTTGGGCCATGTTCTGCAGGTCAGGAGTGGATTCTTAGTTCAGGCCTCACAAGCTGAATCTTAAACCCAAAAGGAGGGCAACAAAACACACAGGACTGTTCTGTTTGAGGTAACAGGGAAAACATATCAAATCGACTTTTTTAATCAAAGTTGTAATGTCCCAATCTCACAAATACAAACAAGAATCAAAATCAACCCAATTTGCGTTTGGCCTGTTGCCTCGGATATCTTTAAGTGTTGTAAATTCTGTACAGTTTGAAGCTGTGTCTGCTGTCTTGTTTCATTGATCACTATTTATTATTATTAATTATTATGATTATTGCCATGTGTCTTTGAAAAAGATGTAAAAGAGAGCACTGAATTATTCATTTATGCCTTCTGTGTAATGGTATGAACTGTACAGTCAAATCTATATGAGCAAATAAAGCTGGATTGTCTTTGGGTTACATCCCCTTGTGCTGGTGTCTTTGAAAGCCATATTTATCCAGGATATCATTTCAGCCAAGAATTTCTGATCTTTTTTTGAAGGGACACTACAGAGACTACTGAAAATGCAGTTTCCAGTTGCACATTTACCCATCTTTTCCTGATTTATCAAGAGAAATATGTGAAAGGTGTTTTTACTATTTTGCCTTATTGAAACGTTCTTAAAGGGAGTGAACCCGCAAATTCATTTACCCATTGAGAGCATTTACCACACACTTAGGCCTCGATTCAATTGTGGAGATCCATTTAGTACCACCAGCAGACAGTGTTCAGTCAGTTAACAGTGATGGATGCTGCTTTCTTCTCTGGCCTGACTCGTCCGCGGGTGACATGAAAGATGCATGGAAAGAGAAGGAAAGAGATAAAAGGAAAGAACAGGAAAAAATAAAACGGAAGACAGTTGCCCGGCCCTGATCCGCTCTGAGCCAAAGCCACAGCAGCGGATTGCACTGCGGCGCAATCTTATCCTAATCCCCAAGCTGTTAACTAATTGTACTGCGCTTTGTCAAATATGGACAAAATATGCTTTGTAGGAAAGAGAGAGAAAAATAGCCCAGGCTCTGTGGTTTTAGTTATGGTGGTTCTTCTATCTGGCTGGATCTCTGAAATCATCTATCCATTCTACCCACAGTTCAAGAGGTAACAAAACACGTTATTATTCAAGTGGAAAATAAAGGTAATAATATAAAGAACAAATATCTCATGTGGAAAGAGCAGAGAAAAAGGTTTTATGGCTTTTGTCTAGAATCAGATCTGAATAAAGAATAAAATAATGAAAAGGGTTTTATTTAACAAAAACAAAGTAATATATGGAACAAAATCACTCTTTTAGTTCAACTATGATGTATCCAAAAGCAACCATTATCTTATAAGAATTTGGTTTCAAGATTTTATCATCTAAATAAAGACCTGTCAATAATAACAAGCTCCACACACATCCAAGCTATTGTGAAAAATGTTACATCTCAGTTACAACAGAGATTGTACAAAGTAGGGATAAAGAATGTTATATCATCATGTGAACGCACTCCCGGGCATATGCTTAGCACCACAGTGGAATTTGTCCTCTGCATTTGACCCATCATGCACTGCCACTCGGGCTTCTGTCGGGGGCAGTGATCTCTATAGCTCTGAGCCCAAGAACCCATCTCCAGATGTTGATGCTCGTAGACAGGACCAGAGAGGGAAGATTTTACTTTCGGTGCATGTTTTGGGTGGTGGGGGAAACCGGAGCAGCTGGAGAAAACCCTCCCAGACACAGGGAGAAACACGCAAACTTCACACAGACACAAAATCAAACATGTGACCTTGCTTTGAAGTGCTATCCATCCAGCAGAGATTATTTTTATATTATCTATCAAAAGCAACCTTTGGTCATCCCTGCATCTGGGGCATTAGAAGGCCTCTCATGTTTGTCTGGATTCATTCTCTCTTACTGTGCTGTGGTGTTGGCTAACTATGCATAGAATTATAATGACATTACAGCACGCACTACATCTGTGTGAGGCTCATTTGTATGCAGCTGCGCACAGCATTTGTCTGAGCCTGGCCAACCTAAACCAAACTTAAGTGTTATCGATTCCTTTGTGTTTTAGCTATTCCTATTGCATTAAAAAGAAAAGCAAAGAGTATATGCCTGCTCCGGAGTTAGCACGTTTGCATAAAATGCCACAAATTGAGCTGATTTTTATTTAAGCATTGATTGGCTGGGATATGGGCATTAATGGATAGGCTCTAATAGTACAGGCTTACAAAGATAAAGGACCACATGGACAGTTAGGATAATTTACACACCACTTACAGCAGTAGTATACAAATAAATCTACACAAACTCCACCACTGTTGCTTTTGCAAAGATGACAAACACAAGCACAAACGCCATTATCATCGATCGTTGAGGCTTTTATAACAAACTTCCTGGAGGAAACTGTTTCTTGGGTCCAAACCCTAAGTGAATAAATTAACATGTAAAAAAGGCATTATTTGTTTGGAGTTTGAAGTCGGCCTCGTGGCTCTGAGACAGGGCATTTTTCTCCTCTACCCAAAGTGCGGCGAACAAAGCAGCTTAAAATGACAGAGGGAGTCTTTAAAAGGCGTCGCACACTTTCCTCTCAATGACACACTCAAGGTTGAGGGTTCAGAGCCGCTTTAATGTGGAACAGGGGAAAAGAAATGGGCCAGGACACTCAAGAGGAGTGTTTGTGCTGCTCCAAAGCCTGGATAAAGGAAAGGAGAACTGTTAGAGAGACGCTGTTGCTGAGGTCAGTGGTTCCCAAGCTTTTTGCCCTGTTGCCCCTAGCCAGCACAGACCAGCACAAGAAACCTCTGTAAGAAAGAAATGGAACAATAACAAATCTTTCACCTATTGCTGGGGTGTCATTGTACGGAGGCTACAACCTGATTTTTTTCTACAAAGTGGAAAAAAATCTGTATCTGTCAGTTTCTTTACAGTTTCCTCTTTCGCAATTGTGTTTTTCTTTACTAAATGATGTCGGCATTTAGACAAAAAGATTGATTTGATGTAACTTGAGGGTTAATAATCTGACGGCTCTAAAACTAAGATAAGATAAGAAATCCTTTATTCGTCCCACAGTGGGGAAATTTCGATGTTGCAGCGCACAGACAGGACAGTAGTAAGAGACACACAGGGAGCACACAAAATATACAAAATAAGTAGTAGCTTTGTTTCTTAACTATGCTTCGATACCAGCCTTTCAAAATAAAATAAAATATATATGTAGTAGTTCTACACTGTACATATTTTGCAGGATAAGAAAGTAAAGTGACATTGTTCAGTGGATAATCTGAAGTTGCAGTATTGCTCATTGCACATGATTTAAGTATCAACTTATTTACAGATGAATGACATTTACAGATAGCAGTTCTCATTGTACAGTCTGACAGCAGCAGGAAGAAAGATCAAAAGTTTGACGGTCTATCAGCTTGTCACGGTGGCCCATATTAACCCACGTTAATATTCACGTGTATCATATCATCTATATCATCTCATGTAACCACTGCAATACGCGGACCCTTGTACCACCGGTTGGGAAACACAGGCTGAACTAGGTTTGTTGTTGTAAATATGTGTCAAGTTTTGGATTTTTACAACCCATTGCATCACCATTTTAAATGCATAATTTATTTTCATTTTTTTTGTATTGCAGCTTCTCTTTGGGAAGCTTTCAGTTGTTTTAAAGACTGCAAACCAGACTGTGTAATGTGTACCGGCATATACCTGAAGTCTGAAAGCTCAGCTCTTAAGTGTCAGTGGGGAGCAGAAACGCTTGTTCATCACCATAAAATACACATAAAGCTTTAGAGACGACTTGAACTTGAACACACACACACACACACACACACACACACAAAATTTGTGCTTACTGTTAGCTTCTCAGCCTTCTCTCCAGCCTCCTCTTGGGGGAGGCTGTCGTGAGGAGGGGGGACTGTTGCATAAATAACCAGACGAAATAAAAACTGTGTGTGTCTTTGAAGGGAACACTAAAAATGCTGCAGATGGAAATAAACTGTTGAAGGCTTGTGGCTGAGGAGACAGAATAATGCAAGAGCAGGAGGCAGAGAGGCGGAGTGAAATGCTGCTCCCAACGCCCAAATATTTCTCTCACATGGAAGAACCCCGACATCATGTTGTATAAATCTGTTCACAGACTGTATATTTTAAAATTGTTTTGTCTTTAAAGTGTTTTTCTTTTACTGTTTACCATTACTATAACATATAACGTGAGTGTCAGTTACTTTTTAAATTGTGAAGAGATTAAATATTGTGTAAGCACTGGTTAGAGCACTTGCTTCCTGATTGATTGAAAATTAATTGAGATCCTTCATTGACATGCGAGCAGACTCCCAATTGGTTATTTTTTATGTATGTTCTGTTTATTTGGTTGGGACATTGCATGTTTATGAACACACCTCTCCGGATGGAAGCCTTGGGCTAATTGGCATCCGTTGTCACACAAACACACACTCACGAACCCTGATCTATCGTACATGTTTTTAGTGGTAGGGGAAACCGGAGTACCCGGAGGAAACCTACCCTGACATGGGGAGAGCATACAAACTCCACGCAGAAAGACCTTCTTGCTGTGAAGCACAAACGCTAACTGCTGCACCACAGTGCCGTCATACAAACTATTATTATCTTGTGTCATATTAGCAGCACTCATACTGGGAGTACTTTCTTTACATAACAGGACAGGGCCAGGTCAAATGGATTCTTTTAAAAATTACACTGAAGTTACAATCACCTTTAGGATCCGGACCCTGAGAGACAGGTCAAACGAGGCGTCTTGCTGGGATTAAAAACCCCCCTCAAGATTTGTGTGGCTTTGATGTAATTTTCAATTCTTACTATTAATTTATATAATTTTAACGCTAGTAACTATCGTAGAAATGTCCCCACTGTGGGACAAATAAAGGATCTCTTAATCTTAATATTAAATGTAGTATCGTGACGACCAAAAAATCAAACACGAAAACAGACCAATTATCAACATTATAACAAATAAAGGCTTGATACATCTCACTTTGTCATATATTAGTTTCACTTTGTAAGTTTAGATAAAGAATAAATAGACTTTTGAACAATATTCTAATGTTATATCTTACTAACAACAGTCTGTAGGCACTTGCAAGGTCATACAATGCACCGGCGCCAAACTATCCTTCCAAACTGTACTTTTGTTCTGAGTATTTATTTGGATGTCTGCAACTTGTCCACCCACAAACATCTGTGACAGTTGTGATTGAAGTAATGCCAGGGCCCGGGGCGTGCGAGTCTGCGGTTTGGAGAGAGAGGTGGACGCAGTGTCAAAAGTGAAAAGCACAGAGGAAAATTGAAGCTCCATAATGGAAGCATAATGGGCTTAGTGTCAGACGAGCTGGAGGGGGACGTCACCCTCTCTTACCTCCAGCCATTGTAACGGGGTTTACAGAGCACCAGCGAGATGACGCGGGGCTACAAACAGGCTTTAGAGATAGACCGAGGCCCTAATGGTGCCATGTGCATGGAATTCATAACAATGGGATGAGGGCTTCTCTGTGAGATTGTGGAACATCATGTCTTTGACTGAGTGGATACACAACAGGCTCACGATGTACTCAAGAGCCCTCCCAAAACCTGTCCACTAATGTGCATGTTGGACCAAAATATGTTGGTGACCAGGTTTGCAAAGCACCTAATATTTTAAGCTGGAGTAGCTGACTTTAAAAATATAAATAATTATGCAACAACATAACTACTTTTCACATCCTTGATATCCTTGTATCCCTATTACAGACCTACTCAGCTCTCCACCCAAAGGGTCAAATAGTGACCCTTCTGGACTCTTTCTTACAAGTATGCAAAATATAAAATGTTTTTCAATCATAGCCCATAATAATAGAATTCATGTGCATATATGTGTTTTGTTTGTAACAGTCAGAAAATGCAGTTCATTGCTAAGCAAATACAGACTTGGTTACTTCTATTGCTACTTCAACACAATCTCCCTCAATTGGAGTTAGATGTATTAACAAGGTAATAAGGTCAAATGTTGTGGTTCTTTGAAAAGAACCACAAAAAGCAGTCCCTCAATTGTAATGAGTGCCTCTGTACAGATAGTGAAGATTATGTGATGCCATGAAAAGAACAGTAATTCAGTTAAATAGATGTTGTCTAATTAAGATCAACATTTCAACATTGATTACCAAATTGGGTTTATAAGCTGTCATACTTTTGTATATTTTAAATTGTAATCATACTGGTCACGGAGTTCTCCGGACTGGTCATAATGTTTTGCATTACCAGATATGTCATGTATGCCTTACTCAAAGACAGTTTTAATATTCTCTTATTGCAATAACAATGTCAATTAGCAGTCTGTCCAGAGACTGGCCAAACTTTCTGAACTCTAAAGCCCTTTGGAGAAAATGAGTCTCTACATTTAGGATGATTTAGAGAGGAACAGAACATGGCACTCGACACGAACATCACGTCAAGCTTTTGATTCACCTCATGCAGGGATCCACTGCATACTCTTTGATTCACTGCAGGTGCAGTAAAACAGTTGTCAAGACAAAGTGAGGCACTGGCAATGACTACAGATGAGCGCGCTGAGTGACGGCCGCAGCACACACTTATCTGACACCTTTTGTCGAGGCAGATTTCCAACAGTTAAACTCAGAGGCCGCTGACAGACAGTGTGGGCTAAGCCGCTGCAAACACGGCTTTAAACACATTAAACCCATTTGTTTCTTTACTCGAGGATACAGCGCCTGCTCTGCTGTTAAACCACTGATTTTACATTTGGGTTGAAAAGTGGATAAAGCAAAATAAAAGTATAATTTGAGAGAATGTTATATCTTGTGCTTAATTAGTCATAGAATCCTCATAACAATCCTTTGAGAATTGTTGCAAGATGATGTTCTTAACATAACACATTTAAGACCCAATCCGAACACTGTTTTTATTAAAAAGACCAGACATTTCTGATCTATAATTTTAATTATTGAACTTAAAATGGCTTAAACAATTCACCACTTGAAAACAAAAAAAGACTATTATGCTAAACAAGAATAAAAGGAATTGAGGAATACATTTCAGATGTGTGATCACTGATCATTGCCCATGACCATAATATAATAAATGTTGTTTCTCAATAAATTAATTGAATATACATAATCCCGACGAATTCAAGAAATCTCTGCACTGGTAATGCATACAAAAGCACTCGCACGGACACGGATGGCTACAGGTTCTGCAGGGACTGAGCTTAGATTATTTACAAATATTTTGAGTTGAAGGATCAGGATTTTGAAAAGCATCACACAAAATGAAAACATTAAATCTTTGTCATTAAGAATAAACCAGCATTATAGTTGTTATCAGTACAATCAGTCAGTCAAGGTGTTTCAACAGGATTCCCTCGTATCTGGAACCATGTCATGCTTCTGACAAATTCACAATATTCCACTACCTTCCTTTTTGATCCCCTCATGATACAGTTTGTTACATAAATGAGCAGATGCACTTTAATGGAAAAAAAACAAAACAGTCTGTAGATTCATTTGTTAGAACAGAAATCTGATGAGAGGTGTGCAGTGCTTATGTAGAAAAGGAGAGAGCACAGATCTAGTCTTTGGGGGAAGTGAATTGGTGCAGAATGGACGAGATGGTTCTGGACTCTGTCACCTCTTCTGGAAGAGACCCCTCCATGTCTTTGATGGACGGGTCAGCGCCGGAGTTCAGCAAAACCTCCACGATGTCAGCAAACTCACACGCAGATGCTACAGAGACAAGAGTAGACACTGGATGAATGAAGGGAATATATTGGACTGAGACATGATTTAGACAAGAAACTGCACAGGCTCAAACTCAAGTGACTGCTTGGTTCAGACTATTTTCTGTGCTCTGTTTCAGAGTGAAATTATTACTGCTCCATTAGCATAAAAAAAGCATTCCTCCATCTTCGTTTGGACCGTGCATCCTCTCTGCTCTGGTCTGTATCAGTGCATAACCATAAACACCACTGCAGTATCACATGTCAATATTCATTCACTCCATATCCGCTGTGGTAATAAACAATAGCAAAAACTGCCCTGGAGCACACTGACAGAAGCGAGTCAACCAGTATGTGCCATCGGCCCCTCCGAGGAGACCTTCCCAGACGTCTCCCATCACAGTACTAATCAGGCCCTGTGCTGCTTAGCTTCAGAGGTCTTACTGGATCTGACTGTCTCATGCAGATATGACCAATATGTTCCATGTATTGTTCACTTTTTCTTTACCACCAAATGTCAGTCTTCTCTTTGGTCTATCATTGCTTGAACAGTATTTGTTACCTATGCTCTAAGGAGAGTCACACATTTTGAACTTTCTGTTAAACAGTGAAAAGTTTGAAAAAGCATGCACTAATATTGACTATCACTAAATCAGAGTGATTGTAGTAAGTGTAGAAGAGAAGTATCTGGGTAAATGTACTTCTATTCAAACAGGTGAGCATACATGATACACAATAAAATAATGCAATACTTAGTCCGGTTAATGAAAAGCACATCTCAGACCCAGGGCTGACATCTGGCTGAACCTGAGCTTTTCTCAACCACTAAAAGGGTCTGATCCATCCCTTACAACAGGCAGGAGGGTGACTTGCACTTTTCTTAACCCAGTTAGCAGGTTTGGGCTGCCCTCTGGTCTCTCTGGCACCTCATCCCCTTTATCTGCTCCTCTGAGTGCTCTTGTGTCTGTGTCAAACGCTCTCTCCATTTAAAAAGCTGATCGAAGGCCAATGATTGCTGATGTCAGCAGCCGCAGTGATTGACAGCCAGGCCTTGTAACCTGCTGCTGGTATGCATGAGATATGATCATATACATGCATGTCCATGCACACAGTGTCTTAAAAGGTAATATATTGACCACCACAAGGACCACTAATGATTCACCACATGTGACTGACTAAAGAGGCATTGCAGAGCTCAGGTTGTTGCTCTAAACAGTGTTTTATTTAGGCGGCGTGTGCCTGTGCAGTGGGTGTCTGCCATGGGCCTTGAGCTGTAAAAAGTGGCCGGCCCTCGTGGGAGCCGTAGAGGAGGAGCACAATTTATGCGCCGCACACACACACAACAACACACACGCACACACACAACACACCTGTGGTGGAGGACACGCACGCCTTTTGGGACAGTCCTTGAGATGTGGGGCATGAGCGGGTCACAGGGGGACGAGTGCGATTTCCTCTGGGAGGGACTTTGTGATTATTACCACACCCACACAAGAAACGCAGACGGGAGCAAAACCACCAAACGACTGTGATATCACTTGTTACACACAGCCAGGGAGCTCTAACCTGGAGCTAAAGACTGCGTGCAAGTGTCTGTAAACACAAATAGATATAACAATAGAGGGTCGCTAAACCAATACCGCTCCAATAACTTACGGGGAGTAGTACACAATGCTTACACACCCTAATAAAGCCCCTCGGTCCCATGAAATAATTGCACCAGAACAATTTTCTCATATTTGGAGACTTGGTGCGATTACTGATCCCTGTAAACATAATATTATAAATAAAAACTAAAAAAAATAATTCTGCCAACAGTATGCCTGTTGATTTGTGCATCTTCTTTGTGGATACTATTCGGGCATTTGTTCGCAGAGTTATGAACCAGAGCCAGTACACATAACAATTATATAGCGTTGTTCTATCAGAAAAAAAGTATTTGTATTTTTATAACTATAATTTTAATTCCTTCTCATGCTGCACCCAGAATGGACCTCTCCTTCAACAACATCCACAAAATGCTTGCTATCTATTTTATTTTCAAATAAAATCTGAAAAAATACAACAATAATTTTAATTACGCGTGAAATCTTTCTCTATTATTTTGGAAACAAAAAATAATCTACCCTACCCATTATTCTACTTTTCTACAACATAAATTCCTTAGTCCTAATCGCCATAGAAGCATGTTGATGTTGTATATGTTAGTCATTATCTATATGACGACTGCTATACGAAAAAAGGTCATGACAACTTTTAAAATAGCAAAACATATTTACGCCACCAAAGATAAAACGCTGTGAAATTATATAGTTTTAAAGCTAATATTTTAAAAAAATTCATACAAGAGGATTAAAAATCTGGCGGTGGTTGCTTTTATGTCTGATGCTAGTAGAGAAGCCGCTTGAAATATAATGAAATAAAAGCTGTAAAAACATAAGTCGGAAAATATAATTACCCGCTGTAATACTAACCCGCCGTATGTATTAGAAATTTGATAACATGAACAATTTCCATCATGTGCTTTACCTCTAAATTATGTTGTAAAATATTTTTCAAGTATTTCATCGACATGGTAATCCTCTAAACACATTTGCCCTTTTTAAAGTATCAGTAACAATTTATTAAAGAGTAGTTTTCCTCACCTTAAAATGAGGTTTTTCAAAATTTAAACTTATGTATGCTGGAAGAAAGAAACGCACATTGT